>CM055905.1:21325922-21730898 GCA_029582155.1 Panopea generosa
ACAACTATTGGATCATTGCAGACTGCCACATGAACATCAAGTCGATTTTAATGATCATCAAACTGATTTACGTATTTTTATATAAAATTTTATGAATAATATAAATATGTCTATAAAAAGGTTCATTGACCTTAATAAAGCATTCATTTACACTTTGTTATTGTAAACAGGTCATTTGCGACAGATTGGTCTAAGGCACTGTCTCTTGCCTCTCACCGCTAAGGTCGTAGGTTCGAGTTAAAAATGGTGTTAAACCTCATTAAAAAAACATGTTATTGTAAATAAGTAGTTTGAAGTATTACTTGAGCTGACGGTATCTATATATATTTGTGGAGTCTAGTGGTAGATCGTTGGACCAATGATCATGGGTCATGGGTTTGATCCTTTGCTATAGCTATTTGTAGTGTCCGCGAGCACGACCCTTGATCCATTTATGCTTTGTACTGGTTAGTTCAGTTTGAACATATTTTATTGCCAAATATATACACACTGCAGTATACAAGGGACATGATAGGCAGGAAGACTTTGAGCGTGATTCGTCTTAAGTTGCAGGAACTAGTTTCACAATTGATGTAAAATAAATAAATTCAAAACACTGTACATGTATATTTTCAGTTGCATGACAAGAACATGAAGATTCAACAAGAACACAGTGAGAAGGAGAGATTGAAGGACAGCTTTAAACAGAGGTTGGAGATGAATAATATTCACTGGGAGAACAATATGGTATGTATATTAGACATAGAGGATCTTACTTGAGTGCTTATTTATCATAAAATTTATTAAATAAATTATTAATAAATTCAGTGATAAATAAGCACTCAATTAAAATAAATACAACGCTCTGTCGAGCATTATATCATTTTCCCAACGAGTTTGGTAAATTAAAAAAAAAATGAGCACGAATATAAGATTCATTTTATCACATAACTTAGGAAAGTTGCTTTGAGTCGTGATATTATAAATAACGTGTCGTTTTTCATTAATTAAATTACAATAGAAGTCATTCAACATTAATAGTAACTATAACTATATTTGCCAGTTATGCTAAAAAATAATAATAAATTAACGGACAAGTTGGCTGCTTTATTACCATTAATAAACAAACAGTATTTCTTTGAAACCTTCCTTTTACTATTGGTCTTGTTTAGATTTCTAACTCTTGATTGTTCTAGAATTGTTCGAGACATATAATCTCTTTGCCGATCAATATTACCAATGTCCCAGAAATCATTGAATAAAGTTTCTCTTTGGGTTTCTCTAATATGTAGTTGCAATTTCTTTTTACAAAGCAATCCACAACTTTTTTAACTGATTTAGCATATTTATTCACCCCAGAATGACTTGTATAGCTTAGACCTCTGTTTCTTTTATTTTTTTATAATATTTCTTTTCCATTTAGATTCCTGTTATTTCTTTTTCTCCCCCTACTTTGATTTTCTACAACTAAGACATTTCCCATTTGACATTCATTAGAGGGGCTATTGAGTTCAGAGGTGTGAGGGATAAAATTCCTAACGGGTCATGCAAAGTAAATCAATGGTGTGTCATCATCATCATCAACTGTATTCTCACTCATTTCTATATTACAACTCTTATAACAAGTACCATCTATTTCACTATTCATCTCAGTAGAATTCCTTCTATCACTAACACTTTTACCTGACTTGCCACCACTACCACTATTCATCTCACAACCATCACCCCTATTACCAGACTTACCACCACTACCACAATTCATCTCACTACCATTGTCTCTATAACCAGACTCACCAACACTACCACTATTCATCTCACTACCATCGCCTCTATCACCAGACTTGCCATCACAACTACTATCCATATCACTACCATCACCCCTATTACCAGACTTACCACCACTACCACTATTCATTTCACTACCATCGCCTCTATCACCAGACTGACCACCACTACCACTATTCATCTCACTACCATTGTCTCTATAACCAGACTCACCAACACTACCACTATTCATCTCACTACCATCGCCTCTATCACCAGACTTGCCATCACAACTACTATCCATATCACTACCATCACCCCTATTACCAGACTTACCACCACTACCACTATTCATTTCACTACCATTGCCTCTATCACCAGACTTACCACCACACAACTATCCATCTGACTACTATTGCCTCTTTCACCAGACTTACCAACACTACCACTATTCATCTCACTATCATTGCCTCTATTACCAGACTTACCAACACTACCATTAATATCTCATTACAATCGCCTCTTTCACCAGACTTACCAACACTACCACTATTCATCTCACTACCATCACCTCTATCACAAGACTAACCACCACTACCACTATTCATTTCGCTACCATCGCCTCTATCACCAGACTTACCAACACTACCACTATTCATCTCACTACCATCGCCTCTATCACCAGACTTACCACCACTACCACTATTCATCTCACTACCATCGCCTCTATCACCAGACTTACCAACACTACCACTATCCATATCACTACCATCACCCCTATTACCAGACTTACCACCACTACCACTATTCATTTCACTACCATTGCCTCTATCACCAGACTTACCACCACTACCACTATTCCTCTCACTACCATTGCCTCTTTCACCAGACTTACCAACACTACCACTATTCATCTCACTATCATTGCCTCTATTACCAGACTTACCAACACTACCATTAATATCTCATTACAGTCGCCTCTTTCACCAGACTTACCAACACTACCACTATTCATCTCACTACCATTACCTCTATCACCAGACTTACCACCACTACCACTATTCATTTCACTACCATCGCTTCTATCACCAGACTTACCAACACTACCACTATTCATCTCACTACCATCGCCTCTATCACCAGACTTACCAACACTACCACTATTCATCTCACTACCATCGCCTCTATCACCAGACTTACCAACACTACCACTATCCATATCACTATCTCACTACCATCGCCTCTATCACCAGACTTACCACCACTACCACTATTCATCTCACTACCATTGCCTCTATCACCAGACTTACCAACACTACCACTATTCATCTCACTACCATTGCCTCTATCACCAGACTTACCACCACTACCATTTTTCCTCTCATTGCAATCGCCTCTATCAACAGACTTGCCACCACAATCACTTTTCATCTCACAACCATCCACTCTTTCACCAGACTTACCACCACTACCACTATAATAATTCATCTCACTACCATCACCTCAATCCCCAATTTTACTACCATATCTGTATCACCTGACTTGTTACCACTTCCACTATAATAATTCTTCTCACTATCATTGCCTTTATCATCAATCTCACTACCATCCCCTCTATCACCAGACTTACCAACACTACCACTTTAATAATTCATCTCATTACCATAGCCTCTATCACCAGACTTACCAACACTACCACTATAGTAATTCATCTCACTACCATCCCCTCTATCACCAGACCTACCAACACTACAACTATAATAATTCATCTCACTACGTTCGTCTTTATCACCAATCTTACTACCATCCCCTCTATCACCAGACTTGTTACCACTACCACTATAATAATTAATCTCACTATCATCGCTTTATCACCAATCTCACTACCATCCCCTGTATCACCAGACTTGTCACCACTACCACTATAATATCTCATCTCGCTATCATCATCTCTATCACCAATTTTACTACCATCCCCTGTATCACAAGACTTGTTACCAATTCCACTATAATAATTCATCTCACTATCATAGCCTTTATCACCAATCTCACTACCATCCCCTGTATCACCAGACTTGTCACCACTACCACTTCAATAATTCATCACGCTACCATCGCCTCTATCACCAATCTCACTACCATCCCCTCTATCACCAGACTTACCAACACTACCACTATAATAATTCATCTCACTATCATCACCTCTATCACCAATCCATAACCATCCCCTGTATCACCAGACTTGTCACCACTACCACTATAATAATTCATCTCACTACCATCACCTCAATCTCCAATTTTACTACCATCCCCTGTATCACCAGACTTGTTACCAATTCCACTATAATAATTCATCTCACTATCATAGCCTTTATCACCAGACTTGTCACCACTACCACTTTAATAATTCATCACGCTACCATCGCCTCTATCACCAATCTCACTACCATCCCCTCTATCACCAGACTTACAAACACTACCACTTTAATAATTCATCTCACTACCATCGCCTCTATCACCAGATTTAACAACACTACCACTATAATAATTCATTTTACTACAATCGTCTCTATCACCAAACTTACTTACACTACCACTTTAATAATTCATCTCACTACTTTCGTCTCTATCACCGATCTTACTACCATTCTCTCTATCACCAGACTTACCAACACTACCACTATAATAATTTATCTCACTGTCATCACCTCTATCACCAATTTACTACCATCCCCTCTATCACCAGACTTGTTACCACTACCACTATAATAATTAATCACACTATCATCGCTTTATCACCAATCTCACTACCATCCCCTGTATCACCAGACTTGTCTCCACTACCACTATAATATCTCATCTCGCTATCATCGCCTCTATCACCAATCTCACTATCATCCCCTTTATCACCAGACTTACCAACACTACCACTATAATAATTCATCTCACTATCATCACCTCTATCACCAATCCAATACCATCCCTTGTATCACCAGACTTGTCACCACTACCACTATAATAATTCATCTCATTATCATCACCCCTATCACCAATCTCACTTCCATCCTTTCTATCACCAGACTTACCAACACTTCCACTATAGTAATTCATCTCATTACAATCGCCTCTATCATCAATCTCACTACCATCCCCTCTTTCACCAGACTTACCAACACTACCACTATAATAATTCATCTCACTATCATTGCCTCTATCCCCAATCTCACTACCATCCCCCTGTCACCAGACTTACCAACACTACCACTTTAATAATTCATCTCACTATCATCACCTCTATCATTGATCTCACTACCATCCCCTCTATCATCAGACTTACCAACACTACCACTATAATAATTCATCTCACTACCATCACCTCTATCACTAATCTCACTACCATCCTCTCTATCACCAGTCTAACCAACACTACCACTATAATAATTCATCTCACTATCATCGCCTCTATCAACTATCTCACTGCATCCTCTCTATCACCAAAATTACAATCAATGTAATCACTTTCACTCTCCCAATCAAGATCTCCACTAACAACATCATCATCAACATCATCACTTTCACGTTGCATTTCAGAAGTAGAAAAATCTAATACATTTATATCTATAGAATTTTAAAACATGCTGCTGTCATTCAGATCCAGATATTTTTAGCTCGCCGGGACGAAGTCCAAGGAGAGCTATTGTCATGACCCCGGCGGCATCGGTGTCGTCGTCTGTAGACACCCAGGTTAAACTTTTGTGTACAAGTTTCTGAAATCTATGCAACCACTCATGTGATGTGAATAAAACTTCACATGTTTGTTCACCATCTTCAATGGAACACACAGAGACAAGAACCATAACTCAGGATTGCATTTTGGCACAGTTATGGCCCTTTTCGGACTTGGACACCCAGGTTAAACTTTGCATTTAGTTGCGTTTAGGTTTCAGATATCTATGCAACCACTCATTGGATGTGAATGAAACTTCCCTTGTGTATTCACAATCATCAATGGAACACACAGAGACAAGAACCATAACTCTGGATTGCATTTTTGCCACAGTTATGGCCCATTTTGGACTTAGACACCCAGGTTAAACTTTGCATTTAGTTGCGTACAAGTTTCAGATATCTATGCAACCACTCATTGGATGTAAATGAAACTTCACATGTATGTTCACCATCATCAGTGGAACACACAGAGACAAGAACCATAACTCTGGATTGCATTTTGGCACAGTTATGGCCCTTTTTCGACTTAGACAACCAGGTTAAACTTTGCATTTAGTTGTGTACAAGTTTCAGATATCTATGCAACCACTCATTGGATGTGAATGAAACTTCACATGTGTGTTCATCATCATCAATGGAACACACAGAGACAAAAACCATAACTCTGGATTGCATTTTGGCACAGTTATGGCCCTTTTTCGACTTAGTCACCAAGGTTAAACTTGCATTTAGTTGCGTTTAATTTTAAGATATCTATGCAAACACTCATTGGATGTGAGTGAAACTTCCCATGTGTGTTTACCATCATCAATGGAACACACACAGACAAGAACCATAACTCTGGATTGCATTTTGGCACAGTTATGGCCCTTATTGGACTTAGACACCCAGATGCGAGCTTTGTTGTCTTCTGACAGCTCTTGTTTTACTTTTCAAGGGGGAGGGAGTGTCAATAAAAAGTTATATTGCAGGAAAGTTATAAAATCATAGATAATACTGTTTTTTTGCATTATTGATTTTTTTTGTATTGTACTTTAAAGGCTTAGTGCAAAAACTCAGTAAGTGCACTTACTGGGGTTTTGCGCTGAGAAAAATCATGAATGCAGTTATTGGATTTTTCTATTTTTTGAATTAAAACATTAAAAAAAAAATTTCAACCACCATATTTTGATAGGAGGTGTGTGTAACTTACCTTTATACACCAAATTATGTTAGTTACTGGGGTTCGTATTCATGAGTCTGACAGCTTGGAAATAAATTAAAACATCATTCAAAATATGAAAGTCAAATCATAATACAAACAGAGCGGTAGTGTAGTGGATAAAGTGTTGGACACTCACACCAGAGGTTGCCTCTCAAAAAACAACACTTAATATTGGTTCTACCCAGGAAGCGCACCAGAGAGTGGCTCATATAAGCATTGAGCTTTCTCTATGCAAAATAAAAAATCTTTTAACAGATAGACAAATTATTATTTCAAATTGTGAAATATTATTATTTCAAATATAATGATTACATAAATAATTGTTATGTTCCAATCTTTGTTTTGTAAGTGAATTTCCCCATCCCATTTATAGCATTTAACTTTATGATAGAATATGAACAGTTCTATGTCAGCCTACAGTCTACAAGTGAGACACTACAATACAATGTCTGAGATGCAGCACATCTGTACCTACACCCTGCAGCATCTGTGGAGACAATATGTTTTAACGCAGAAATACTAGTATGGATTTGCAAAGCTGCTTTAATTATAAAAACATGTCTGCAACTATCTCTATTTGATACGACATAGTGTCAAACTGTTCCTTATACACTGTAGCATTTTAAGAAGTGCAAAGAAAAATCGCATCTGTTAAACATGTGAAAGTCCTTGAAAGATTAATTTTACTCATGTTTGTGTCATTTCTTTTGGAAAATGAAACACTGTTATAGATTGTGTAGTTAATATGGAGGAAATATATCACGTTGTTGAAAATTTTATATTGTTTTCAAAAGCTAATAAATTATACTGGTAGCTAGCTTATGTTGGTCCAACAACAGATATAGAAGTCGGTACACTGCTTTAAAAGTATAGGTCTAAATTGTTATGAAGAATTATAGAATTATCTCTCTGTGATCTGGTTGTCTAAGTTGCTAGCTCAAAATCATTTACCTCAATGTTGTGGTTTAGGGTTCAAGCTCTGTTCAGTCCACCTATAGATAAAATATGAGAAAGTTTGCCATTTACTAATGGAAAGTTAGTGATTTTACTCATATTCATTCTGAGGTCTTCTTTCACGGGGAAAACTTCATGCATAACTTGTAATGTATTGAAAAAGTTTTAAACACAATTAAAAATGTACATGTATAATATAATGTATATTTCATGTGTATTTCAGGCAATATCCACCATTAACAGCCAGTTGGAGAAAGCTGACCATATCTACAAACAACCGTAGCAATACAGCCAGCATTGGAGAATTTTATGATTCAAGTAGCAGAATAAAGTATGGACAGACTGGAAGATAGAGTTGGCCCCGGGATGGTATCAGTGTTCCAGACAGAGTTGTCAACAAATCTGTAGAATCTGGCACAGAAATACTGCAGCTAGAGTAAATCATCATTTGATGAGTTTAGCAGAATCATAGTGGTATAAGTCTTGTAATATTAGGATTAGCATTATGATAATATCAAGAACATAGTGGATAAAATGGACAGAGGCATATAAAACATTTTGTTTATTGTTGTGTTAGTTGCTTTTTCCCTTCCAATTGTTTGTACAATCGTCTTAGTGTGTTGATTTCTATTTACTTTTTCTCAGAGGTATACAAAATATTACAAGGTGCATAGTGCTTAAGGGTAGGATAGACAAATTTATGTTCAACCTTGGTATTGCATGGTAAGAGAAATACTCTCTCGGGCCGTTATCTCCCTTGATTGAAATGCTACCATTTGTATATACATGTAGTGTTTCTTATGTTGACCATTCTATTTCAGCAGCATGATCATGTTTATAAATCGTTGATGTTTTCTGTTAGCCACTGTCACCAAGACGTGTATTTTGTTTTTATTAATTCTAATGGCCAAAGGCGAAATGATACCACCGCCCATTTTACATAGAATCTTAACTAACTTGCACAGCAGTTATATAACCAAAAGATCTTGAACAAGTTTTTGAACCAGTGCGACTTGACTACAGATACCCTCCCCACAGGGCTTATAAGCACATTTTAAGTGAAACTTTAAAAAACATTTACTCTAAAAGTTAAAAAGGGCTAGACATTAGATATTATACATGTAGCATTGCATGGAGGTCCCCTAAAAGGTTTGTTGAAGTCAGGTCCCTGGGGTCAAATTTGGGGCCGCCACAGGGGTCATGGTTTTACATAGAGTTTAATAGGGAAAATGTAGACGCAATAACTCCCCATTTTTTATTGAATCTTAACCAAATTTGCACAGCAGTTATATAACCACAAGATCTCATACAAGTTATTGAACAGCATGATTTGACCACATATACTCCCACCACAGGGCTTATAAGCAAATTTTAAGTGAAACTTTAAAAAACATTTCTCTGAAAATCCAATGCCTTAGACATTATATATTTTACATGTAGCGTTACATGGAGGTCTCCTCAAAGGTTTGTTGAAGTCGGGTCCCTGGGCTCATATTTGGAGCTACCACAGGGGTCACTGTTTTACATAGATTTATATAGGGAAAACATTGTAGGCGCAAGGCACCGCCATTTTTCATTAAATCTTAACCAAATTTGAACAGCAATTACATAACCACAAGATCTTGGACATGTTCTTGAACCAGCGTGATTCAACCACAAATACTCCTGCCACAGGGTTTATTAAAGCACATTTTAAACGAAACTTTAAAAAGCATTTCTCTCTGAAATATGAATTATAGTAGTATTCAGCATACATGTTGAAAAAATAAGCTAAAAATGAAATAAACTTTAATAAAGTGACATGAAATGCTTGAAAAACCCAGTGAAATTCGAGGACTTATTCTCATTGGGGTCCATATAAAGTATAAAAAACTATTGTTAGACACTTGCAATAGATTATTACATATTATTCTTTAACAAATGTATCAAAATTATAAATACTTTGTTGTATTTAAGTAATTATATATTATACAATGTGAGAAAATATTGCTTGAGACTAATAATTAATCAAATTAAAATCAAAGAGGGGCAGTAGTCAAGAGGATAGAGGTCAGGGGTCATCACATGGGTCACTGTTTTACATATGTTAAACACAAATAAAACTTCTTTGAGTGGGCCCAGTAGCAACCCCACAATTTTAGAGGAACTTACAAAAAAATTCCCCTTGTTTGTCCCGATATTGTTGCATTAATCTACCTTTATGTTATTTCTTGTGAAAACATTATAAAACTCTGTTGGTGGTGTGCAGCCATTTCATACCCTGGGAACAGTTTGTTCTGTGTACTTTGTATGATAGGTGATATTTTCACTTACAGGTGAAATGTTTTGATAGGTGATTAATTTGTTTACGTGAGTTACATGTCCTCGTGGAAGGACGGTGGTTCATATATTATTGAACCTGTTTCGTGTTAAATATGTCATAACACTCCATTTAAAAAAAATAATTGTTCATTGTTTTTATACTGTGAAATCATTAATTTTCGTGGGGTACTAATTTTCGTGGATTTCGTGGGAAGCCTAGACAACGAAATCAAATACCAACAAACTAAGTTTCAAAAATACGCAATAATGTAATGCTGTCAATATAAATTACCTTTCTTTTCATATGCGTACGTGCAACGCATTGTGGTAAATAATCCATCCTTTATTTATATATTTTCTTTCGTCATATTGCATCAATATTTACTTGATGATTTTGTAAATAGTGCAAGAATTTTTTATTACACATATCATCTTTATTCATAGACGTGTGTGTGTAGTGAGATGTGCTATAATTTACTCTACTTCAATCAAATGTCAGAGTTGCTAAAAATAGACCGTCACCTTGCAGCAAAATGCTATCGAGTTGAAACAATGTGACGTATAGGCATACGGTAAACATTGTAAAAAAGAGTGCAAAACATTGTTAAAGGACAGTATGCGTGCGTACAAAGAAAACTAAAACACAAGTTTCAAGTGAAGTAATATCTTCTAAACTTGTTTCATTTTATGATTAAATATATGGTGATACATTTTTAATGAGTAAAACAAACAAATCTCTTAAAAAGACGCAGCACATTAGTTTTCTGTCCATTTTCAGTCACGTGACGTGGCACTATTATTATTTACACTGGGCCTGCATTCTGAAACCCTTTCTGGATTAGTTGTCGTTCTTCTCCTTTCCTCACCTGGTGCTTGCATAACAATTAGTTCTATATCGTGCTTGTATATTAGGGTATAATTGGCATGTGTCAACTCTTATTGGCACAGCGGGGTGCGATAAACCCTGACGCGAGACGTGTAAATTACAGCAACGGTTAACAACTGGAACGCACTATGCGATGTCTAAAAGTGTAAAAAAACAAACTTTTTTTTAAATTTGTTTTCAACGAATTTAAGTCCCCACGAATATGTCTTTGAAGTGGAAACCACGAAATTTAATACCCACAAAAATAAATGATTTTACAGTACATAGTATTATTTAAAAACAATGCATGAATCCAGATTATTGATGTAGAAGTTCTGGATATCATTTATACGTACATGTGACAACAGTTAACAATGTATGATGCAAACTAAATGACTGTACTAATTCTTACATGTACCTGTACCATCAAAATGTTGTGTCTTTCTACAGAAAGTTTTGGCATGCAGGAAAGAGTTGGTTGACTATGATAGATAACAGAGACAGGCCGAGGCTGCCAGCAGTTGTCCTGTCACTTGTCCACAGGATCCAACAACGATGAGGGCAGTAGATGAGGACACAAAGAGGGACAAATTAAAGTTAGTGTATTTAATTGATTACATAAGTTATTAAATATGTGTTCAATTAGATAGTATCATATTCTTTCTAAAGAATCAACAAACGATAGAACAGTTTTCTGGAATAAATGTAAATTTCAAATTTAGATTTACTATGGAAAAATTTCCTATTATAGCGAAACTTTACAGTAATCAAGTCTACAAACAGGAGGAAGTAAAGATAAAGTTAACGTCGTACACATAACCATTGAACCTTGATATCTACTTAATGGCTACCTCAAAGATGAATGTCAAAATCAGGACTTTGACATATTGAGTCTGTATATTTCCATATATTCTGCATTATTGGTCGTATCCGGTCTGTAACTTCCAAATGCATGAACCGATTTTCAAACAACTTGATACAAGTATTTAGCATAATATGACAACATATTGTGCGCATACCTGGGCAGTTACCTTAATGGTAAAGGTCACATACTGGACTGGGTATATTATTCCTGGGTGACTTCCTTATATTTGTGTAAACAAAATGTATAATTTTGTTATAATTGATATCGAAATTAAAAATCAATGTTAGGGTATAATATAAGGGTTGTGTATTTCCATGTACATATAAAAACAGTAAATCAATATACATGTACCAATTTTGTTCAGAAACAAATATAGAAATCTCTGTAGTATGAGCTTATTTCATTCAGAATGTTTTAAGATATTAAAACAAATAAATATATAATAAAATATACTTTTTATTTTAATATAAAAAGAAATCTTTGAAATAGTTCTAGAGATTTGTGCAGAATTTCAATGTTTTGTTTATAGCCAACAAAAGTCTGACTGGAAGTCATTCATAGCTCCAACTATCGAAGCATATAATGCCACTAAAAGCAATTCAACAGGTTTTTCACCCCACTATCTTATGTTCAGATGGCATCCGAGACTTCCGTTGACGCATACCTTGGGACAACCCCAGAAGGTAATGAGGCAGCTGCAGAGCCTCATACTTATGCCCAAAAACTGAAAGCCATACTCCAGTTTGCTTATTCGGCAGCTGCTAAGGAGTCGCAGAAGAGTTCAGCTAAGAATAAAGCCAGTTATGACAAGAATGTCAGAGAGTCGAAACTGTATGAATGGGATCCAGTTCTTGTGAGGAATTTTGGTTTAAAGGGACAGAATAAACTTGCGGACAAATGGGATAACAACCCTTACACGGTTGTTTCTATTCCAAACTTAGATGTCCCAGTTTGCAGAGTAAAAAGAGAGGATGGAATAAAGGGGATTTGAACCCTGCATAGAAATATGCTCCTCCCCTTCTCTTTTATCCTCCCTGTTCTTACTAAACCAATGTCCAAGAAACCCTGTAAACCCAAAACAGCTGTTGAAGCAGCACCTCAGAACAGTGTCTCTGAATTATTAGTATCCAGTAGTTCCGAGTGTGAGACTGAGTCTGACAGTACTTTGTATGTTCTTCCTGCCAGGCGCAAACCTAAAGTTAGTTTTGCAGCTAAACTGATTGAAATTTTGATGGGTGTACTCTTGACAGTTCCACCTCTGCCGATACTCATGGTACTGTTCGAACTAGCAATAATGTAAATTATTGCAACAGGTACAGTTCAAAACACTAGAATAGTACTGATGACTCTTACCGTCGTTCAGGCATCCTTTCACACAGGTCTGATAGTATCCCAACCCCTAAAGTTTCAACTTTACCTGAGGAATCCCACCCTGCAATCCGGATTGTACAGGAGGAACCCCCAGTTGTAAATCTGCCTTTGGATGAAGTGCAGAGACTGCAATATCTGACAAATAACTCCCCAGCAGTAAAGAGATCCCGCTGAGAGAGGAAACCTCCTGAAAGATATGGACAGTGGTCATATCCTTCACCATCAAATATGTCCCAGACCATTTATTACGTTTGACGTCTGTCTGCAGAGAATTTTGCAATTTTTAATGTGTAATATCAGTATTTTAGTTATTTTTACTAATATATTTTTTCAGTCAGGTTTAAGATTTAATTAAGGTAGTAACTTATAACTTATCATCAATTGATTAAGAAAAACTTAATCATAATTAAACCCATTATTTTACTTTATTATTTTATTTGCTGTGAATATAATAAAATCAGTCTAAAGGAAACTACATTGATTAAGTACTTGATGCTTATTAATAGATAAGAAACCTTAACATGTCAAGGAATATCCTCTTGGTCACAAGTACTCTGGCGTGTGTAAATAGATCTAAAGTCCATTTCAATTGTTTGTGATGTCAGTGTATCTGTTTGTATACATGTATGTTTTGCACGAAGTGATTGAGCAAATGAGTGAGCAATGCGTGAGCGATTTTATTGCATGATGAGTAAATATTGCATGATGGTTAAATTAACAATTTCCAATTCCCTCCAAACTAACCATCTAGGCACTTTTCTTCTGACAGTTGAACAATAAGGACAAATAGAAAATCTTCACTTCACAGATTTTCTAATATAAAACAAGAAATCTCACTGGTAAGTGTCGCATGCCCCCCCCCCCCCCCCCCCCAAATGGTCATTGAAACATAACAATATAATTATGTTATAATAAGTAGAGCTGTATCCGTGAATATAAAGAGTAATGGACTGATGTTTCAGACTAGACATGCAATTTCATGTTTTTTTACATTAAAGCATGACCTTGACCTTTGTGTAACCTTGACCTTGACATCTGATGTAATGGTCTGGGTATTTCAACAGTCAAATGCTGCTGAAACATCATCATGACATGCTGATAACTCATGTCAAGTTATTTTAAAATCCCAAAATGTAAGACAAAGTTACAGATCAATTGTTGATAAATTGAGCCAAGTGTTTTTGAAATCCATCCATATATGATAAAGTTAAAGGACAGACTTGAAATCTCAAACAGATTCAAAGTGTTGTCATACATACTAAAAGTGTGACTTTGACCTTTGAGGTATGGGTCTAGGTCTTGACACATCATGTCATCTTGATAATTTAGTATAATGAATTAAAAACAATCATGTAATAGTTAAACATTGTTATTTCTACTGGATTTTTCGTGTGTTTGTTTTTTAAACGCAAGTTTCAATTAATATAATTGATAGAATTTGGAACTCCACATGTTATTATTATACCGTAGTTTAAGTTAAACATAAGATAAATCTGTATACAACGTTAAACACTGTGTATGGCTCTAGGGAATGTTGTGTTTATAAAATAACAAGATATTCAATATAGAATTACAGAAGACTATTTTAATATTATTAGTGACTGACCGTTGTTAATCAGTTCTCAGCAGATCTGATGTGAGGAGATAACGGATCTTTTAAAACATTTTTTAATGATGGCGCTTTTTAGGTATGAGCAATCTGCCGGGTGCTTATTTACAAATTTCACAATTTTATTATATAATTTTTTAATTTAATTTTAAATCACTGTGTACCACTACGTGACACAACCTGGGAGATTAACAGGGGTTGGTCAAATCTTAACTATGCGATGTGCTAAATATAATATTGCAAGGCTGAAACAGGATATGGTAAATTACACACTATTACCACTTATCATACTGGCATAACTCAATTTACATATCGGATTGTGGGAAATGACTTGTATACTAGTCCACGGGTGATTACTTTTTTGACAAACCCTAGTACCTGCCGATAATAAAGTGTTACTTCAAATGAAGTAAATAGTACACTTTTCATTCTTTCCTAATTTTTAAAAAAATTAACATATATAATAGTGTTCTATAATTATATACAAACATTGTATATAAATAGTAAATAGTACACTCTTCAATTTTTATCTACTATTATTTTATCATATAATAGTGTACTATAATTATATACACATATAGTATATAAATAGCAATATACTTTTAGGTATAGGGCTATATGGTTTACCAATATCAGTAAATACTACTGCATAATCGTGATAGGGAATGCTATATGACGTTATTAGTGTCATAAGCATTCAATATAGAGTTACGCAAGACTGACTAATTAAAAAAATCAACAAAATATTAATATATAACAGGAGGATAGTTAATATATCTTGCACAAAGAATATCAAAGTAAAATTATTTATAAAATTTATATTAAAAAATAGTCAATAAATCTTGTACAAAAATTAGATAATCAAAAGGAATCCATATAAATAAACATGATAAAAAGAAAGGTTGATTACCGTATGTAATTAATAAATATGTAAAATAGCAAATATGTATATAATCGTCATATATCATTAATCATCCTTCATATGTCATTCATATTCATCAATTTATTTTTAATCATCTGTTCATGCTCATCAAAATGACCAGTTCAAAGTGCGAGGGTAAATAAAAAATACACAGTCAGTCTTGATAGATTGAGCCAAGTTAAAGGCAAAGTCACAGATCAGACACACAGTATCAAACACTTTGAAAGTGTGACCTTGATCTTTGAGGAAAGGTTCTGGGTCTTATATGCGACACTTTATTATGTCATGTTGATCAACTGAACCAAGTGTTTTTAAAATGTATCCATAGATGACAGACTGGACAAGAAATGTCAAAATGACTGAAAGTGTTGTCAAACAAAGTTAAATTGTGACCTTGACCTTTGAAGTGGGAGTTTGGGTATTAAGTGCAACACGTCGTCATGTTATGTTGATCATTTATAACAAATATTTATAAAAATCCATCTATGCATGACAAAGTTGCAGGTCTGACACAAAATCTCACACAGACTCAAAGTGTTTTCAAACTCAAATTGTGACCTTAACATTTGAGGTACGGTTGTGGGTCTTACTCACGACACGTCGTCATGTTATGTTGATCATTTGTAGCAAGTATTTATAAAATCCATCTATGCATGACAAAGTTACAGGCCGGACACAAAATCTCACAGACTCAAAGTGTTATTAAACAAACTCAAATTGTGACCTTGACCTTTGAGGTACAGGTGTTGGTCTTACTCGCGACACATCGCCATGTTATGTTGATCATTTGTAGCAAGTATTTATAAAATCCATCTATGCATGACAAAGTTACAGGCTGGACACGAAATCTCACACAAACTTGAAGTGTTGTCAAACAAACTCGAACTGTGACCTTGACCTTTGAGGTATGGGTTTGGGTCTTACTCGCGACATGTCGTCATGTTATGTTGATCATTTGTACCAAGTATCAACAAAATCCATCTATGCATTACAAAGATACAGGCCAGAAATGAAATACCGGACGGGAAGATGGACAGATTGAAGGATAAACGGATGCTGCGATTACTATATGCCACCCCAAAAATTTGGGGGAGTGGGGCATAAAAATTGTTTTGTTTGGCTACTTACTAAATCAGCCTGTTAAGCAATTTGTATTTTCATTCTCATTTAAAACCGTATTTGTATTATGTGAAATGTGTGAATTATGTATCGAGTGAAATTGTTTGAAGTTTGTTGTAATTGTTGTTTTCATGTCTTGTAATGAATTGACCGTACTGTGTCGTTGCAGGTTTTTGTCTAAAGTGTAAACAGCGTATAAGAACTGCATTAAGTCCAAATAAACCCCTCACCGACCTTAATTCTTGATATAACCACCATCGGCTACTGTTATACAAAAACTGTATGTATCAATACAAGCTATATTATGTCGAAACTTAACACTTTACATAATAACTTTAGATAACATAACATGCATACTATGTCTTTCAAGTAATATTTTAAGGGTAAGTATAAAACAAAAAAGAATAGAAATGGGTTAAAGAGAGGAAAGAAGCAGCAAAAATAAGAGAAATTTACAGATGAGAAGATGAGAATCTGTATGCAGTATAGTTTTCTTAATTTGACATTCCCAAAATAATTGTTCAAAAGTGTCTGGATATCTCCCACAAAATTCACATAGACATTATGACTATTTTATATTTAGATAAAAACTAGTCGTTATATAAAATTCTCATAAGGTATTTGTATTGTAATGAAATTAGTTTTGTGTCTATGGTACTTTTGAAAGATATACTGTTTATATTGTTGCATGTAATAATGCATACGTACTAAAATTATAACTAGTGTGTTAGACACTGCTTTCTCTGGAATTAAAGAATGATGTGAACATGGACATGATGCCCTACAATTGTTTTGAATATAAGCATCATTTCATGCCATCAATGGCTAACAGACGATCAGTAAATCAAACCGATCCTTCCTGGAATCCTGGAAAGTTAACCTGTACTAGAGCACTCTCATCTCTGCAAGTAGCTTAGTTAATGTATTATACCGTTAGTTTGATTTTGGAGAAAGCTCTAAGTTAATATGATTTGCTCTTGAATCTTAAACCAGTAGCGCACACAAAATGACCTATTTATGTGTCGACGTACCGTAAAACACCATTCATTCATTCATTCATTCTTAAACCAGTACTGAGTGTTGTTATTTGAAAGCATCGGGTTGAGCTGGGGATGGAACCCACAACCTCTGGTTTGCGCAGGCAACATTATCCACTACACTGCTATCCTGCTTGTCCACCTGAATCAGCAGTGGGAGATGAATGACAATGAAACACAATGTTGTCTTAATCATCATGGAGGCTGGCCGGACGGGGATTCAAACACACAGCCCCTTGATTGATAGTTAGATATGCTACCAACTGACCTAACCAGACCCCCTTGCTAATTCTTTCCCCGAGCAAAACCTCGAAATGAATCTTGAGTAGAACCTTAGTCCTTCCGCAAGTAACTGG
Organism: Panopea generosa; assembly: GCA_029582155.1. Classification (NCBI taxonomy): domain Eukaryota; kingdom Metazoa; phylum Mollusca; class Bivalvia; order Adapedonta; family Hiatellidae; genus Panopea; species Panopea generosa. The sequence goes on from CM055905.1 coordinate 21,343,998, forward strand.
CAAACTCTTTCACATAAAGTTTTTAAATTGAGCTTGCCTCAAACCTATGAACCCAGTAATGAAAGTTCGATGATTTTTAGTTGGCAATGAGACAACGGCCATGGAAGACCCTCATGTGCAGTATACATATAGCTGATACACAGAGCTTAAAAGTTGATTGCAATACATTGATATTCTTGTTATCAGTTAGTCTTTGAACATAAATTGATTTGTTTGTTTAAATATTTAGTGTTATTTTATGCCAGCGAAGGCTAATATGTTCAGACAATGAACATAAAACATTGAATATTTAAGTCAACATGTATTTTGATAACAGAACATCTGCCAGTGTTTCTGGGATGGAGACCGCAGGTCTGAGCGAGTATTGGAATCACTCTCTATGTGAAAAGTGTTGCCAGGATGGGTGAGGAGAAATTCTTACACAACCTCGAAGTCCTCTTCTCTGAGATACTCGAGGTCCTCTTCTCTGAGATGTTGCTGGATTCTATGTTGAGACCAGAACAGGTATGATAAACATTTTTTTTTTAGACAGTATTCTACATATTCACTATGTTAATGTTTATTATTTATCTATCCATTTTCTCGTTAAAAGGTAAGAGCAAGTTCAACTTCATATACTAGTAACTTTTGTTTGTTTTTAACACCGTAAATCTACAATAAAGTAAAGTGTTTGTTTATGATAGTGTCACCCCTATTAAAAGGGCCAGCCACACCGAGCTTATGAGAACCTTTATATTGTACACAGTTACTTCCTGAAAGCTATCATTGTCAGGCTGTTAAACATTCGGTACCCCTCAATTTGATTAGCTGCTGGATGAGCAACCGGCCGCATCAGAAAAAACCCAAGTGCTTCCACCGGGATTCAAACCTTTGATCTCCTGCTTCCGCGGCACTAAACCATCAATAATATAAATTCATTAAATTGTTTTGGTGTTGTACTTTAGATAGTCTAAAAGTCATTAGAAAGTCTTAAATAACATTTTCTACACATCATCGGTTATATGTCACACATTGATTAAGTAATGAATTTTGTCTATTTTAAAATTTTATTTTTTGTGTCACATGATATTTTCAGACACAGCATCTTGTGTGTGTGAAATGTTAACTGTTCATCGTGAAGAACCAGACAACAAGGAGACTATCAACAACATATGTGTGTCCTTACTTGAGCTCAACCTTACATTTTAATTGGACAAAATAATTCTGTAAGTTGTTTTAAACTTATTTATTTTTACATCAATTGTGAAAGAAATTCTTACAACTTAGACAAATCATATCAAAGTCTTCCTGGGTAGAACCAGTACTAAGAATATGCATATCTTGTTCAAAGACGCTAAACATAAATTGTGTCGCATGATTTTGCATTACTCCTTTCAAAGGCATTTTTGCAGTAGTTTTAATATATACAGCCAAACCTGTGTAAACAGTCATTTCTATTAAGCAGCCAATTCTTTCAAACAGTCATATTTGCTATTTCCCATGTCTATGCTTTCAGAGAAAATTAAGCTGTATAAAACAACAAAAAAAGTCACTTTTGCTCCTTCCCTTGAATGGCTGCTTAAGACAAGTATTATATAAGCAAGGCGGTAGTTTTTACATTTTCTCACACTTTTCTTGCAGCAAAGACAAATTAAATGTTGTCAAATTTTTGTTGCCAATTTTATGAATTCACATTGAACTTGGTGGCTTTTGCAAACTTTCTTTGTATGTAAGTGTGATCTCATTTTGTGCGACCGGGAAACATTTCGGGAGAAAATACTATTCAAGTTACCTAGTTTCTCATTGTTTTTTTGGTGAATGTCAACCGTTCTTTCCATTGGCTTCCCGTACATGGCCATTTGTGCTTCATTTGCTCCTTTGAAGGCGTTGCTGTCTCCATCAGTAACCATATTGTTTGTGGTTACTGGCAAATCACTGTTTAAAATGGCCTCCATGGACAGTTTCACCTCTGCTTTCATCATCTTAAAAAGTTATAATGAAAGTGTTTTCACTTAGTCCTGTAAAATTAAATTTCTTTGGCTGTTCTGGGTTACATGTATGTTAGAGTGCTATTCCAATTTAGTCATGGTGTTGGTCCAAGACAAGCGTTTAGTGAAATACTTCAGTCTGTTATAGATATTGCATTATTATGTACATGTATGTTGTTGTGTATAGCATAAGATATATATCAGGCAGTGTGGTTCAGCTGTAATATATCAGGTGGTGTGGTGGCTCAGCTGTAATTTATCAGGCCGTGTGGCTCAGCTGTAATATATCAGCCTTGTGGTGGCTCAGCTGTAATAAATCAGGCCGTGTGGTGGCTCAGCTGTAATATATCAGGCGGTGTGGCTTAGCTGTAATATATCAGGCTGTGTGGTAGCTCACCTGTAATATGTCAGGCGGTGTTGTGGCTCACCTGTAATATATCATGTCGTGTTGTGTCTCAACTGTAATATATCAGGCGGTGTTGTGGCTAACCTGTAATATATCAGGCGGTGTTGTAGCTCACCTGTAATATATCAGGCAGTGTTATGGCTCACCTGTAATATATCAGGCGGTGTTGTTGCTCACCTGTAATATATCAGGCAGTGTTGTAGCTCACCTGTAATATATCAGGCAGTGTTGTGGCTCACCTGTAATATATCAGGCAGTGTTGTGGCTCACCTGTAATATATCAGGCGGTGTTGTTGCTCACCTGTAATATATCAGGCAGTAACTGTAATATATCAGGCAGTGTTGTGGCTCACCTGTATTATCAGGCCGTGTGGTGGATCAACTGTAATATATCAGGCGGTGTTGTGGCTCAACTGTTATATACCTGGGGTTGTTGTGGCTCAACTGTAATATATCAGGCTGTGTGGTGGCTCACCTGTAATATATCAGGAGGTGTGGTGGCTAAACTGTAATAAATCAGGCTGTGTGGTGACTCACCTGTAATAAATCAGGCGGTGTGGTGACTCACCTGTATTATATCAGGCAGTGTTGTGGCTCACCGGTAATATATCAGGCCGTGTGGCTGAATTGTAATTTATCAGGCGGTGTGGTGGCTCAGCTGAATTATAGCAGGCCGTGTAGTGGCTCAGCTGTAATATATCAGACGGTGTGGCTAAACTGTAATAAATCAGGCCGTGTGATGGCTCAGCTGTAATATATCAGGCGGTGTGGTAGCTCAGCTGTAATATATCAGGCTATATGGATCAGCTGTAATATATCAGGCAGTGTTGTGGCTCAGTTGTAACATATCAGACGGTGTGGAGGCTTAACTAATATATTGGGCAATGTGGCTCAGCTGTAATATATCAGGCCGTGTGGTGACTCAGATGTAATATATCAGGGGTTGTTGTGGCTCAACTGTTATATGTCAGGCTGTGTGGTGACTCAACTGTAATATATCAGGCAGTGTGGTAGCTCAACTGTAATTTATCAGGCTGTGTGATGGCTCACCTGTAATAAATCAGACGGTGTGGTGACTCACCTGTAATATATCAGGCGGTGTTGTGGCTCACCGGTAATATATCATGCCGTGTGGCTTAACTGTAATATATCAGGTGGTGTGGTGGCTCAGCTGTGATATATCAGGCAGTGTGGTGGCTCAGCTGTAATATATCATGCCGTGTAGTGGCTCAGCTGTAATATATCAGGCGTGGTGGCTAAGCTGTAATATATCATGCCGTGTGGTGGCTCAGCTGTAATATATCAGGCGTTGTGGTAGCTCAGCTGTATTATATTGGGCTATGTGGATCAGCTGTAAAATACTAGGCTGTGTGGTGACTCACCTGTAATAAATCAGGCGGTGTGGTGACTCACCTGTAATATATCAGGCGTTGTTGTGGCTCACCGGTAATATATCAGGCTTTGTGGCTCAACTGTAATATATCAGGCTGTGTAGTGGCTCAGCTGTAATATATCAGGCAGTGTGGCTCAGCTGTTATATATCAGACGGTGTGGCTAAGCTGTAATAAATCAGGCAGTGTGGTGGCTCAGCTGTAATATATCAGGCAGTGTGGTGGCTCAACTGTAATATATCGGGCGATGTGGCTCAGATGTAATATATCAGGCCTTGTGGTGGCTCAGATGTAATATATCAGGCCTTGTGGTGGCTCAGCTGTGATATACCAGGCCATGTGGTGGCTCAACTGTAATATATCAGGCAGTGTGGTGGCTCAGATGTAATATATCAGGCAATCTTGTGGCTCAACTGTAATATAATCAGGCAATCTTGTGGCTCAGCTGTAATATATCAGACATGGTGGCTAAACTGTAATATATCAGGCCAGTGTGATGGCTCAGCTGTAATATATCAGGCGGTGTGGTAGCTCAGCTGTAATATATCAGGCTATATGGATCAGCTGTAATATATCGGGGCAGTGTTGTGGTTCATTTGTAATATATCATGCCTTTTTGTGGCTCAGATGTAATATATCAGGTGGTGTTGCTCAGCTGTAAATATCAGGCCAAGTGGTGGCTCTGCAGTAATAAATCAGGCGGTGTGGTGGCTAAGCTGTTATATATTAAGTGGTGTGGCTCAGTTGTAATATATCAGGATGTGTGAAGGCTCAGCTGTAATATATCAGGCAGTGTGATGGCTCAGTTGTAATATATCAGGCTGTGTGAAGGCTCAGCTGTAATATATCAGGCAGTGTGGTGGCTCAGTTGTAATATATCGGGCAGTGTGGTGGCTCAGCTTTATTATATCAGGCGGTCGGGTGGCTCTGCGGTAATATATCGAACCATGTCGTGGCTCAGTTGTAATATATCATGTCGTGTGGTGGCTCAGCTGTAATATGTAAGGCCATGTGTTGGCTAAGCTGTTATATATTAGGCCAAGCGGTAGCTCAACTGTAATATATCATGTTGTATTGTGGCTCAGCTGTAATATATATGGCAGTGTTGTGGCTTAGCTGTAATTTATCAGGTGGTGTTGTGGCTCACTTGTAATATATCAGGGGGTGTTGTGGCTCAACTGTAATATATCAGGCTGTGTGGTGGCTCAATTGTAATACATCAGGCTGTGTGGTTGCTCACATGTAATAAATCAGGTGGTGTGGTGACTCACCTGTAATATATCAGGCAGTGTTGTTGCTCACTGGTAATATATAAGGCCATGTTGCTCAACTGTAATATATCAGGTGGTGTGGTGGCTAAGCTGTAATATATCAGGCAGTGTGGCTCAGCTGTAATAAATCAGACTGTAGTGGCTCAGCTGTAATATATCAGAAGGTGTGGCTAAGCTGTAATAAATCAGGCGGTGTGGTGGCTCATCTGTAATATATCAGGCAGGTGTGGTGGCTCAACTGTAATATATCGGGCAATGTGGCTCAGCTGTAATATATCAGGCCGTGTGTTGGCTCAGATGTAATATATCAGATCATATGGTGGCTCAGCTGTGATATATCAGGCTGTGTGGTTGCTCAGCTGTAATATATCAAGCGGTGTGGTGGCTCAGCTGTAATATATCAGGCAGTGTGGCTCAGCTGTAATATATCATGCCTTGTAGTGGCTCATCTGTAATATATCAGGCATGGTCGCTTAGCTGTAATATATTAGGCCGTGTGGTGGCTCAGCTGTAATATATCAGGCGGTGTGGTAGCTCAGCTGTAATATATCGCCTATGTGGATCAGCTTTAATATATCGGGCAGTGTTTTGGCTCAGTTGTAATATATCAGGCCGTGTTGTGGCTCAGATGTAATATATCAGGTGTTGTGGCTCAGATGTAAATATCAGGCCAAGTGGTGGTTCAGCAGTAATAAATCGGGCGGTGTGGTGGCTAAGCTGTAATATACAGTTGATACTCACCAACTCGAACTCTGATATTTCGAATTTCCGGTTATCTCAAATTTGAAGTTCGGTCCTGTTTTTTCCCCTTCTATTTCTATGTTAATTAACTCCTGATATATCAAATTCCATTAATTCGAATTATTCACTATTTCGAATCTGTTTTTCGGTCCCTCCATCCTAAAATCTATTGATTTCTCACTCGTTATTTCGAATTTTTATAACCGCGTGAAGATGAAAGGCAAACCGTCGAAGGTGATAATTGTTGATCCCATACCTGTAATTTATCGCTTCATTGTCTGTACTGGCCGGTAAGTTAATTGTGTCATCAAATGGTTATGATACAAACACGAGCGATACACACGCTAATTAGACAAACAACGCCGAAGTGTTAGAAGACGTTTTTGACATGTGTGCTATTTTTCGTCTTATTTTTTATTTGTAAAATTGTTGTAACCATTAATTGTATATAACCTGTGTTTATATTTCAGTTGCCTTTTCTATTTATTTGATACACTCAAAAATATACAATTTTCACGCACTGTGCAAATAGATAATTAGTCTACACACGGATAACAACGCACAACATACGTTTGCGTAGAAGAAAATAACTCGAAAATAAACATTAGAATTTACCACGATTTAAGATAAATCCACCATACACATCAATATAAACAAAGTTTATATCATGTGTAAATATAACGACAACGTGTTATATTGAAAAAAACAACAAATAGAGGTATTTATATGTACAACATGTATATTTTCAACGATTTATGAAGTGGGTGGGGTAACGGTAAAAAGTTGAACAAAAATACACTCCTGATAAATCGAACTTCGGATATTTCGAATTATTTTTATGGTCCCATGGAATTCGAAATAACGAGTTTTGACTGTATCAGGCTGTGGTGGCTCAGCTGTGTTATATCAGGCAGTGTGGTGGCTCAACTGTAATATATCAGGCTGTGTCGTGGCTCACCTGTAATAAATCAGGCGGTTTGATGACTCACTTGTAATATATCAGGCGGTGTTGTGGCTCACTGGTAATATATCAGGCAGTGTGGCTTAACTGTAATATATCAAGTGTTGTTGTGGCTCAGCTGTGATATATCAGGCCGTGTGGTGGCTCAGCTGTAATATAACAGGCAGTGTGGTGGCTCAGCTGTAATATATCAGGTGGTGTGGCTCAGCTGTAATATATCATGCCGTGTAGTGCCTCAGCTGTAATATATCAGGTGTGGTGGCTAAGCTGTAATATATCAGGCCATGTGGTTGCTCAGCTGATATATATGAGGCGGTGTGGTAGTTCAGCTGTAATATATCGCGCTATGTGGATCAGCTGTAATATATCAGGCAGTGTTTTGTGGCTCAGTTGTAATATATCAGGGGGTGTTGTGGCTCAACTGTAATATATCAGGCTGTGTGGTGACTCACCTGTAATATATCAGGCGGTGTGGTGGCTCAACTGTAATATACCAGGCTGAGTGGTGGCTCACCTGTAATAAATCATCGGTGTAGTGGCTCAGCTTGTAATATATCAGGCAGTGTGGTGGCTCAACTGTAATATATCAGGCAATGTGGCTCAGCTGTAATATATCAGGTTGTGTGGTGGCTCAGCTGTGATATATCAGGCTGTGTGTTGGCTCAGCTGTAATATATCAAGCGGTGTGGTGGCTCAGCTGTAATATATCAGGCATGGTGGCTAAGCTGTAATATATGAGGCTGTGCGGTGGCTCAGCTGTAATATATCAAGCGATGTAGTAGCTCAGCTGTAATATATCAGGCTATGTGGATCAGCTGTAATATATCAGGCAGTGTTGTGGCTCAGTTGTAATATATCAAGCTGTGTTGTGGCTCAGATGTAATATATCGGGTTTTGTGGCTCAGCTGTAAATATCAGTTCAGGTGGTGGCTCAGCAGTAATAAATCGGGCGGTGTGGTGGCTAAGCTGTAATATATCAGGCTGTGGTGGCCAGCTGTAATATATCAGGCAGTGTGGTGGCTTAGCTGTAATTTATCAAGTGGTGTTGTGGCTCACCTGTAATATATCAAGGGGTGTTGTGGCTCAACTGTAATATATCAGGCTGTGTGGTGGCTCATCTGTAATATATCAGGCAGTGTGGTGGTTCAACTGTAATATATCAGGCTGTGTGGTGACTCACCTGTAATAAATCAGGCGGTTTGGTGACTCACCTGTAATATATCAGGCGGTGTTGTGGCTCACTGGTAATATATCAGGCAGTGTGGCCTAACTGTAATATATCAGGCGGTGTGGTGGCTCAGCTGTTATATATCAGGCGATGTGGCTCAGCTGTAATATATCAGACTGTGTGGCTAAACTGTAATAAATCAGGCGGTGTGGTGGCTCAGCTGTAATATATCAGGCCATTTAGTGGCTGAACTGTAATATATCGGGCGAAGTGGCTCAACTGTAATATATCAGGCCGTGTGGTGGCTCAGATGTAATATATCAGGTCATGTGGTGGCTCAGCTGTGATCTATCAGGCCGTGTGGTTGCTCAGCTGTAATATATCTGGCGGTGTGGTGGCTCAGCTGTAATATATCAGGTGGTGTGGCTCAGCTGTAATTTACCATGCAGTGTAGTGGCTCATCTGTAATATATCAGGCGTGGTGGCTTAGCTGTAATATATTAGGCCGTGTGGTGGCTCAGCTGTAATATATCAGGTGGTGTGGTAGCTCAGCTGTAATATATCAGGCTATGTGGATCAGCTGTAATATATCAGGCAGTGTTGTGCTCATTTGTAATATATCGGGCCATGTTGTGGCTTAGATGTCATATATGGCTCAGCTGTAAATATCAGGCCAAGTGGTGGCTCAGCAGTAATAAATTGGGCGGTGTGGTGGCTAAGCTGTAATATATCAGGCTGTGGTGGCTCAGCTGTAATATATCAGGTGGTGTTGCTCAGTTGTAATATATCAGGCTCTGTGATGGCTCAGCTGATATATATCAGGCAGTGTGGTGGCTCAGTTGTAATATATCGGTCAGTGTCGTGGCTCAGCCTTAATATATCAGGAAGTCGGGTGGCTCTGCTGTAATATATCAGGCCAAGCGGTGGCTCAACTGTAATATATCATGTTGTGTGGTGGCTCAACTGTAATATATCAGGCAGTCTTGTGGCTCAGCTGTAATATATCAGGCAGTGTGGTGGCTTAGCTGTAATTTATCAGGCAGTGTGGTTGTTCAGCGGTAATATATCAGGCAGTGTGGTGGCTCAGCGGTAATATATCAGGCACTGTGGTGGCTCAGCTGTAATGCATCAGGCCTTGTTATGGATCAACTGTAATATATCAGGCCTTGTGGTGAATCAACTGTAATATATCAGGCTGTGTTGTGGCTCAGCTGTAATATATCGGGCAGTCTTGTGGCTCAGCTATAATATATCAGGCCTTGTTGTGGCTCAGCTGTAATATATCAGGCAGTCTTGTGGCTCAGCTGTAATATATCAGGCAGTCTTGTGGCTTAGCTGTAATATATCGTGCCATGTGGTGGCTCAGCTGTAATATATCAGGCGTGGTGGCTTAGCTGTAATATATTAGGCCGTGTGGTGGCTCAGATGTAATATATCAGGCAGTGTGGTGGCTCAGCTGTAATAATATTTATTTTTAGTGCTATAGTATTTCCTTTTCTTTTTTTGTTTTTTGTTTTTTCTTTTTTCTTTTATTTCTTTTCTTTTTTAAGAAGAATATTATAAACTTTCTATTTGAATATGATAATTAAAAAGAAATACAAGTAATGAACTTTACCTATTGATTGGTTACCCTTCAGATTTTTACTGCACCCTCCCGCCATGTTACATGTTGCAGCATCACTATGAGAACAGAGTTTGCTTACAACATTCATTGCAATCACCTTGTTATGTTTTATTTGCAACTCAGTTATTGTTATACTGAGTCAGTGTGAGTGTGTGTGTGAGTGAGTGAGTCAGTGAGTGAGTCAGTGTGAGTGTGTGTGTGAGTGAGTCAGTGAGTGAGTCGGTGTGAGTGTGTGTGTGAGTGAGTCAGTCAGTGAGTCAGTCAGTGTGAGTGAGTCAGTCAGTGAGTGAGTCAGTGTGAGTGTGTGTGTGTGTGAGTGAGTGAGTCAGTGAGTGGGATGTAATTATAACTACAAACCAGAAATGTTTGCACATAATTGTTAAAAGGATATAACTTGAATGTCAGGGCATGCTCAATTAACATCACATTTCAGCCTGTAAGGACTATATTAGTGACAAGTCTGTTTTAATGCCATCAACATAGATGTAGGACAACGTACAAGTTTTGTTGTAACCACAGTTTTAATACAAACCCAGAATTCATGAACAAAAATGCCGTACAATTTTCTTAGGCGGCATGTTTGTTGTCACGATCACACAGACGCTTATTGCAAGGGAACAAAAAATACAAGCATACGTTTCATAGACTCCAACAATGAATCAATTTAGTACTTCCTGTAGACGGGTTTTACCGATATTACATACAATATTGTCAATTTTATTGAGCATCGGCCTAGACCAATAACATCAAGTTCCGGTCTGTCTAACTTCCGAAAGCAAAATGGAAAAACAACATATTACATGACGGACCCGTTTGTCAGATAAACTATGGGTCAAATTGTGGATTAAAGGGTCCGATTGGCGCATGGCCCATTTGTTTTTGCGCCATATAAAATTTTAATGTGCAAATGGCGCAATGGCGCGACCTAAAGGGATCCCTGCTTTATAAATACAGTATAATAATAATAATAACAACTGCTCCACACAGTAAAATGTCTGACTTTTTGTCTTGTATGATAACACTATCATAAAGTTTGTAAACATCTTTTGTTATTCTCTTCAGTGTGGTTGGTTGACTGCTGGAATCAATACCAGATCATCTTTCCGCGCAAGTTTGTAATCTTCTTGGATCAAATCTTTTCTTGAATTGCAAATATTTTATGCCCTTTGATACTCATTTTTTAACCATTTTGTGTATTTCATATATTTACTGATATACTGATTTTCTCTCACCACAAAGTATACTGCTCCCTAGCTCTTTCATAAACATTTAACAATTTTAATGTTAGTCTTATATACTTATTCCCATACAGGAACAGGCAGCAGCTAACTGTACAGTACTTGGAGATTTGGACAGTGTCACCTGGGCAGCTGCACTGTGTGTACATACAGATTATAAATAGATAAGTCAGCCAGGTAAATATCTCTACAAACAATGAAGTTCATTTGGAAGCAGAAATAATAAGTTAAAGACCAGATTTTGTTAAATAATAGCAGATTTAGTAAAAAATCATAAAATTCCATATATGGGCATATATTTGAACATCAACTATACGTACTATAACATATGAAATAAAACGTATTTATTTAAAACATAGAATAATCATTTCAGAAGGCATATTAGCACTTTCAAAGCATTTACTGCATCAGAAAAAGAGATTCATAATCTGGTGATACTATGTTGGTGCAGTTTTGTTTAGTTTTCATGTTTTCAGAAACCACCATTAAATAAATTGGATACCCTTCCAAATTCTGACCCTAATTTTAAGAATTGTGATTACTGTATTTCCCAAGTATAGTCCGCACTCAAGGTGATTTTGAAGTTAAAACTAGTGGAAAAAGCTAGTATACATCTATTATCTGCAGGCATGATTCAGTTGTTTACTATTTCTGCCATTTTGAAATCCTTACCAAAGTGAAAGATCAATTTTGATTGGTTATTCATGGAGTAACACAATCTAGACTGGTGTGCTGCATAATTCGTCAAAACCGTAGGTAAAATATTTTGATGTGATATATATAGAGTGTACTTCAAAATCCCTATGGCTCAAAAATGACATGGTACTCAAAATCCCCATAATGGGTGGCATTTGTGAATAATTGTGTAGGTAATCAATATAACAAGAGAGCTATTTCTAAATGTGCTAAAATTAGCCAAATAAAAGATTAATAAAACAATGAGCAATATGTATAGAAGATTTATTTTGTTTTGACTTTTCTTAGTGTAAGCATAACCTTCATAAAGATTTATGAGAGCCTTTATTACTAGTAATGAATCCTAAAGAGCAGTGATGTTGATTCCAAAGACATCGTATTATATACCCAAAGTTGCAACAGTTTGAAATAATGCAAACAACAAGATTAAATTTAAATTTTGTTGAAAAATATCAAACTATATATTTATATAATCATTTAAAGTTATTATCATCAAATATCTTAAGCCAATATGCAGTCAATTTAATTAAGGGGTAATCATTGACATGATCTAAGTGATGTGACTGTGACAAAAAGTTTTTGTTAAAAATTACAATAAACTGCTCTAACTATCAGCAAATAATTAATATGACTACATAAATAATTGACTGTGACAAACAAGTTTTTTGAAAAATTACAAACTTTAAAAACATAATTAATAACAAAAATAATTGTTCATAATTGTAAAAAAATGAAATTCATAATTGTAAAAAATAGTAATATCATTATTTTCATATATATTTCTTTATTACATTAAACATCATACAATTATCCTGTTTAATGGCGAGCGTAAAAATATTGAATTGAACAGAATTTGAATATTTGCACCAGTCTAGTTAATAAGTAGAAGACTTCTGGTTCAACAAAAAGTTTTATTGTTTTCACATTTGGAAGTTGCAGAATACACAATTATACCAAAAAGGGTTTATAAAATGTGTTTATTAAATAGAAATCATAAAATATAAAGCATGTAAGACGTTTAAAACTTTGTGTACTTTTTGTACTATGTTCAAGATGATAGTCATCAGAAATACTGTTGTTGACTGGCCTTTGTTGACGATCGCAAAGTTTCGGGGAAACTGATGAGACATGAAAAATAAAATTATTTTATCTATACATCAGTATAATACGCACCCCTGTTTTCGACCTTAAAAATTGGGGGAAAACTGCGGCTTATAATCATAGTTTTATGGTAGAAAAAGCAAAAGATGTTTTTTTATGTAGAGAAATAGTGCAAGTTTTAGCAACAAACTTTTCAATCAGTTGAGATGAACTGGTCTGCTCTTCATTAGGTCTCACTTAAGAATTACCTCCCTTACATGACAGTAGTAAAATTATTACCCTTGAGAAATTAGAGCTGTATAAATTGGTTACGCATGTTTCTGTTTTGAAAATGCTTTAAATGTTCATGTTTTTTTCTACAGATGAGAACAATGGAACATTGTCATGAGTTGTGCCAAGTTTGGATGACACTGGGTGCTGTTTGATTAAGATATGACATTTTGAAGATGCATAGTGATACACTGCAAGAAGTGAACAGAATTGTCAAAAATGAAAGGGTGTCATCAAACCATAGATATTATGGTCATCCCCATGTTTTTTTCCTGCCTAGTTGGAGCAACAGATGACAATGTAAGGAAACAAGGTGCTTTTAGAACATTTGGTAATGTGTTCAGTGTTCCAGAAGTGCATTTCATTATTAATACTTATGTAGAACAGTGCAAAACTAATTGTGTGAGATGTTCTAGTTGGTTGTACTCAGAATGACATCCATAACAGAGTTCTTGGCCAGGACTACATGCGGAGATGTACATTCCCTACATTGAGGTTCTGCCATTTTGGGTATCAGCATCTTACATGCATGGGACCAAAGGTATTCTTATTTAATTAATCATTTATCATTTTCAGATAAAGGCAAATTGGTGCCAAGTGCCTTATTTTATATATTTGGCATATTTTGCACTATTGGCACAAAATTGTAAAGATATGACACCAACAAAAAGGAAGATTCTAGACTCACTCTACCTATACAAAAACAACAAATTGATGTACAGATGGTTTTAATTTTTGCCATTTGACACTCTGGAATCAGATATCAGTGACTTATAATTCTACCACAATATTCAACATGATATAATGGATATGGCAACTACTTTCACAATTATGTTTTGAGGACAATGTGACAGTTAACTTAATCTACATGTATATATCATAATTATATTACTCTACTATTTTACAACAGTTTTTTGTTTGAAGTCACATCTCAAATTGTTTAAACATTAGATAGGCCGTGATTGATCCTGATTTAGACAATCATCTTTGCTATATTTTTACTTGTCAAAAAATATATTGTATTGTACAATTATAAATAGTGTTTATTAATCTAATTGAGGGGCTATTCCCTATAGTGTAAATTAATACTAGCTATATTTTTTAACAAATCAATTATAATCCAGTTGAAATTGAAAATACGCCACCAAACTTGAACAATTGCTTATTTTCATGTATTTCATGAAAACAGAAAATTCATACACAGTACACATATGTATATAATATGAAAACTTCCATTAATATTGATGTAATAAAATAGAGAATTAATACATAAAATATGTCGCAATAAAAATATTAAAGGTATCTCAATAAACAGTCATGAATACAAGCTTTCTCAGTTTGCTGGTGACACTTCAGTTATCCTAGACGTTTCAGAAACATCATTAAATGAAACACATAAAAAGAATTGTCATTTTATGTAAAAACATCAGGTCTTAAAGTTAATTTTGACAAAATGTAGGTAGTATGGATAGGAGTTAAGAAATATAGTATGATTCAATTGAAACAAAATGAGTAAGCCAAATACAAATACATTTTTATCAAATTCATTGTTTTTTATCTCTACTGGCCAAAGGCCAACAGGGCTGATGTCATGGTAAATTGTACATCGTCCGTCTTCTGACTTATGTTGTCCGTCCGATAGCACCTTCATTTTTTAGCTCTACTGGCCAAAGGCCAGAAGTGCTTATGAAATGGCGCGTTGTCCGTCGTCTGGCGTCTGTCGTCTGTTAGCAGCACTTTCTCTGAAACCGCTAGGCCAATTAAACTGAAACTTCACATGGATGTTTCTATTGCATAGGAGACTATACAGAAGATTTTCCTTTTATCTGAAATTCATGATGGCTGCCGTTACCAAAAATAGTCCAAAACTTAAAAAATCTTCTTTTCATGAACGGCCCAACAGATTTTCAAAATGTTTATGTAGTAATGATGACCAACTATAGTTTTGTTACATTTGTTCAACTGGTGACCCTAGGGTTAAAAAATGACCCCGCCCTGAGGGTTCAATTAGGGGACACATGTCATTATAATATCTTTTTTTATTTTTTTTTTAAATGGAAATGATTTTGCCTATATCTTTACAGAAGCATTGTTTGGTGAAGGAGGTTCAGATTTATAAAAATGACTGGGTTCCACTGTCTTAAGGGGTCAGGAGGGGCCCCAAAAGGGTAAACATTGGGAATTACTTAAATCGTTTTCTTAAGAACCGGTATGTCAGATTTGTTCATATTTGGCGTAAATTATCCCTATGTGTAGGGGTTTGATTACAGATAAGAATTTAGGAGCTAAAATTTATAGGGGCCCTGTAATTTTACATAGGAATACTATGGGAAAACAGAAAATTCTCTTTTTCTTTCATCTATTCTGAAACCACTAGGGCAATTAAACTGAAACTTCACATGGATGTTTCTGTTGCATAGAAGACTATGCAGAAGATTTTTTTTTATCTTAAATTCAACACGGCCGCCATTACTAAAAATAGTCCAAATCTTAAAAAATCTTATTCTCATGAACGACCAAACAGATTTTCAAAATGTTTATGTAGTAATGATGACCAACTATAGTTTTGTTAGATTGTTCAACTGGTGTCCCTATGGTAAAAAATGACCGGCCCTGAAGGTTCAATTAGGGGACACATGTCAAAATAATTTTTTTTTTAATTTTTTTTTAGATGGAAATGATTTTGCCTATATCTTCGTAAAGGCATTGTTAGGTGAAGGAGGTTCAGATTTGTAAAATGACTGTGTTCCTATGTCTTAAGGTGTCAGGAGGGATCCAAAAAGGGTACAAATTGGGAATTACTAAAATTGTTTTCTTAAGAACTGGTTTGTCACATTTGTACATATTTGATATAAATTATCCCTATGTGTAGGGGTTTGATTGCAGATAAGAATTTAGGGACTAAAATTTATAGGGGCCCTGTAAGGGGACTTAGAATTTTACATAGGGATACAAAGGTAAAACAGAAAATTTTCTTCTTTTTTTTTCATTTAAACTGAAACTTCACATGGATGTTTCTATTGCATAGGAGACTATACAGAAGATTTGTTTTTCTATCTAAAATTCAAAATGGCTGCCATTACTAAAAATAGTCCAAATCTTAAAAAAATCTTAATTCTCATGAACAGCCCAACAGATTTTCAAAATGTTTATGTAGTCATGATGACCAACTATAGTTTTGTTAGATTTGTTCAACTGGTGTCCCTAGGGTTAAAAATGACCCCGCCCCAATGTTTCTATTGCATAGGAGAATTTTAAAAAGTGCTATGGCCACTATGAATAAGTAGAGTGTCCTCAGGCCCTCTTGGGCCTCTTGTTTATTGAATCTTATCCAAACTTGCACAGCAGTTATATAACCACAAGATCTCTGATGAGTTCTTGAACAAGTGTCATTCGACCACAAATGCCCCCGCCATAGGGCCTATAAGCACATTTTAAGTGAAATTTCAAAAAACATTTTCTCTGAAAGTTTAAGGGCTAGACCTTAGATATTTTACATGTAGCATCGCGTAGGGGTCCCCTAAAAGATTTGTTGAAGTCGGGTCCCTTATAAGCACATTTTAAGTGAAATTTCAAAAAACATTTTCTCTGAAAGTTTAAGGCCTAGACCTTAGGTATTTTACATGTAGCATTGCATGTGGATCCTGTACATATGTTGCCAGTAGAGCGTTCAGGTCCTCTTGGGCCTCTTGTTTAAGCCTTATATTAAAATCGGGAGCGTGAAGATATTTTTTTATCAAATGGTATAGATTCTATGAATGATCTTGTAAAAAATACAGGAGAATTTTTATACATTATGAAAAGTTTAAAATACATTATAATTTAAAAACAAATTTTATTCATTTAATGGAGTAATTGCTGCAATTAAAACTTTGCAACAAAATTTAATATTAAAATGCCAACCTTAAAAATAGCTAGTCTAAGTATTCCTGTAACATTCGTTCATTTAACAAAATCATTCAGGTATCAAAATGTCTCTATAATATTCTCAATCAAAATAATACAAACCAACTTCAAAAACAAAATGGGAACTTATTTGTACTATTGAAGACGAAACATGGTCTGATATATACACATCTCCTTTCAGATGTACCAAAAATATAATGCTACAATGGTTCCAAATACGAATTAATCCTAGTAAACAAGATTTGTTATGTACATACTGGTGATAAAACTTTTGAGTGTCAGGTGTGTAATAAGAAGGTTACACTTTCATCATCTCAAAACAGTCACATGCAGATACTTACGAGTGACAAACCATTTGAGTGGCAGGTGTGTAATAAGATGTTTACACAGTCCTCATCTACAAACAGGCACATGTGGATACATCTGTGATAAACCATTTGAGTGGCAGGTGTGTAATAAGATGTTTACACAGTCCTCATCTCCAAACAGGCACATATGGATACATCTGGGTGATAAACCATTTGAGTGTCAGGTGTGTAAAAAGAAGTTTACACAGTCCTCATCTCCAAACAGGCACATGTGAGGTGATAAACCATTTGAGTGTGTAATAAGTTTACACAGTCCTCATCTCCAAACAGGCACATGTGAATACATCTGGGTGATAAACCATTTGAGTGCCAGGTGTGTAGTAAGAAGTTGTCACATCCAAGTTTACACTTTTGTCATCTCTAAGCAGTCACATTTGGGTACATACAGGTGTTAAACCATTTGAGTATCAGGTGTGTAGTAAGAAGTTTACATATTTGTCACATCAAAACAGTCACATTTTGATACATACAAATAATAAATCATTTGAGTATCAAGTGTTTAATAAGAAGGTCACCCATTTGTTAAGTTAAAACAGGTACATGCGGACACATACAGGTGATAAAACATTTAAGTGTCAGGTGTGTAATAAGAAGGTCACCCATTTGTCAAGTTCAAACAGGGACATGCGAACTGTACACATACAGGTGATAAACCATTTAAGTGTCAGGTGTGTAATAAGAAGGTCACCCACCCATTGTCAAGTTTAAACAGGTACATGCAGACACATACAGGTGATAAACCATTTGAGTGCTAGGTGTATAATAAGAAGATTACACAGTCCTCATCTCCAAACAGGCACATGTGGATACATACGGGTAATAAACCATTTGAGTGTCAGGTGTATAATAAGCAGTTTACACAGTCCTCATCTCCAAACAGGCACATGTGGATACATATGGGTGATAAACCATTTGAGTGTCAAGTGTGTAATAAGAAGTTCACACATTTGTCTAGTTTAAACATGCACATGCGGGTACATACGGGTGATAATCCAGTTTTATTCGAATATTTAGCGTCATTTTTATGCCATCAAGGGCTTAACAAACGATCAGTTTACCTAACCAGTCTTTTCTGAGATCCTGGGCTGTTGACAAGTACTCAAGCACACCCATCTCCTCAAGTAACTGATAACTTTCCCACTTGAATCAGAGGTGAGGGATGAATGATACAGAAATAAAATATTGTATATCAGTCATCACGGAGATTGTGGCAGGGCAGTAATTCCAACTCTCAACTCCTTTATTGATAATTATACATACTGTCGACAGAGCTAACAGGGTCCAGCTTGTGTAATTGAACAATTTGGCTGTAATACTTAAATAGGTCAATGTCAACTTAGAACATAATGGGTAAATTATAACAACATGTAAGCCTAACAGAGATGTCTGTAGCATTTAGAGCCATCCTTAAAAAGATATTTGTTTGCTGTGCTCTGACCCAGTAATTTTCATGTGGATAGGTAGGTAGGTAATTTTTTTTTTTGCCAAATTTTGATTTTGCAGTCATTTTAAAGAAAAATGGACAGAAAATCATGAAAAAAATTTTTAATGCTTTGAAAGTCCATAAAAAAGTTTGGGTTGCTGCAAGTTTAAGTTTTGGACTATTTTTAGTAATGGCGGCCATCTTGAATTTCAGATCGAAAAAAAAAATCTTCTGTATAGTCTCCCATGCATCAGAAACATGCATGTGAAGTTTGAGTTTAATTGGCCTAGTGGTTTCAGAGAAAGTGCTGCTAACAGACGACAGATGACGGTGTCTTTAATAAAATAAATAAACTATTTACAATTTAGAACTTGTGCAAAATGGTGAGTTAATGTAACACTTTGCCCTGATCTTTGGGGCAAAGTGTTACATACACTGAGGCAAAAGGTTACATTATATTTCGTCTTCTACCTTTAGCCCCTGGTTAGACTAGGATGAGTGCATGTACATACTAATTGGACCTGTGAGTACACTGCTCACACTCAGTGCTTTGGATGACACAAATCCACTATGGACAACCAATTTTTATATGTTCAAATAATGTTAATAATTCAATAGCTCAACAAAGTAAACCCATTTGCTTTTATTACTACAGGCAAAACCATCGCTTTTATTACTACATGTAATACAACAACTGGAACACTTCTTAATAATTGAAGTGGGTTTATGTCAACTCAAGTCAAGATTTAAATAGCATAAACATTTACATGTTCATCACCATATGTATGGCTATCATGATAGTACAATAATAAATATAACAACAAAGCCATAAACTCACACACCCACACCACACACTTCACACATAAGTTCAGTAGCTGCCTCATCGCTGTGATTTGCTTGGTAGATACACATACCAATGCAATTGTAATGGGCGTTTCCATCTTGGCCTTTTTGGCTATATGAATGTCATCTCTGAACACAACTTCTTCTTTTCCTGGCACATGTGCCAATATTAAATACTTTTGTACAACTTTCTATGTGCACTGGTATACTGTTGCCGATAAAACGAAACTATTGCAGAGAGCTGCGAGAACTAAATCAATTGTATCGTTGTTGAACGCCATTCTTGTATAAATGTATTTATTGATATCAGTTATGATGTCGCGGTCACCAACAAAGTCAGTGTAAATGATGACAGTTTAAATTTTACAAATTTTATATTTAAACATTTTGAAGCAAAAATTACTCAAAGACTTAAAAACATAACTGGATTGTGAACTATCATGATTAATGTAAAATACTTCTTAAATTTAGCTTCAAAATGCATCCTTATAGTACAATGAAGTACATCTGTCTTTAAGATGGAAGATGTTGGTTCAATCCCAACTAAGGATATCTGTTGGAGGCTTCATTATATGTATTGTCAATCAATTTTGAATTATGAAATGAGGGTAGTGAAAAATGCTTTTATCGGTTAGTAAGTTTGTGTTTATTTCAGGAGTGATGGCATAATTTTGAGTTTGATCCGTGATGAAAAACAGGTTAGTTTTATGTCTGAAGCTTAAAGTTTTATGTCTGAAGCTGGTACTTTTTAGCACTACCCAACTTTAACAGTTACTGATTTTCATAGAGAAATGAAGTGCAATTTCTATATAATTCATACAGACTATATGATTGTTTGTTTTTATATATTCTTTATTTCTATTTGAATTTACATCACACTGAATGAAAATTATATGGGGTTTTGAAGATTTTCAAAAAATAACTTAAAATTTGTTTAAATGTTACATTTGTATAAATAAGCCACATTTAAAACAAAAGTCTACTTCATTGCACAATTAAAAGCCTTTATATGAAAAATTAATGGAAGCCTATCAGTTTGTCAAAGGTCAGACTTGAACTGACATCTCACTCCTAGAAGGAGTTTGTACTTTCTTGTACTACAAAGACTTTCTCACTGATAGACTTCCTGTGTCAAGCTAAAAAATATTATCTCTTTTCTGTATATTTAAAAAAAAAAATTAATATTGATACACACTGAGAAGTTACAGAACAAATATTTTTAAACCACTCTTTAATTAATATAAACACAAACAAACAGTTACACTGTCATTTTTTCTCAAAGAGTAAACATATTTTGAGACTGCAGCATAAGCCTTCAAGACTAATGCATAAAATATACATCAAATAGGTGGGGGGGGGGGGTGGCGTTTATAAGGGAATATACGGTTTTCTAATTATCATTTGAGTAAAAATATAATCGTTTATGTTTCAATCGCAATATCTGGGACACTTATTGGAAGGAAGAAATTCAAGTAAACAGAGTGAAAGTTATGTTACCAGCCAAATAAATTTATGTTTAATATTCAATAATGGGTGATGATAGGGATATACAAAATTAAATGTATAATAATCTCTTTCAACTCTACGAATAACTTAATACTTTAAGGTTATAAATATGTGTGTAAATTCTAATCATCCAAACATTACATAACCAATAGTATACAATAAGTATAACTATATAGTATTACATAACCAATATACAGTTGATTGATTGATTGAATACTTAGCTTCATGTGTGTGCCATGTAAGGGCTAACAGATGCTCAGTTAACCTAATTACTCTTTCCTGGGAGCTAGGACGGTTAACATATAATCAAGAAGACTGATCTCCACAAGTATCTGATACCTTTCCCACTAGAATTAGTGGTAAAAAACAAAATAAAATGCGAACGTACATGTTTATCATTATCATGTGGACAGTTGTCGGTTGGGGATTCAAACTCATGACCACTGAATTGGTAGTCAGATGTGCAATCGCCCGAGCTATGGCTCCGTCAGTAATATTAAAGTTGTTTATTTCCATATACTGCATTGTTGTTACTCCAGACCAATTTGATGAAGACCAGCATAGATTGATAATGTCAGACTGAATATATATAATTCCTATCTTCCAACCCTGAGAATTAACAACTTATTTTGGGCATTGTCAAGCAATTGGTTTTAACTTATCACAAACAACAATCATAAATGGGACATCAGATTATGTCCTACGAAAGAAATGGAAACAAACAGGATAAAAAAATTACTTTTAATTTATCTATTTTAATTTAATTTATCTTTATCTTTTATATTCCTCTCTATTCCACTGACCAGCATATGTGAAACAAGCACCAATTATATTTTAAACCAGCACCAATATGTGGAACCAGCACAAATCATATGTGGAACCAGCACCAAGCATATGTGGAACCAGAACCAATCATATGTGGAACCAGCACAAATCATATGTGGAACCAGAACCAATCATATGCGGCACCAGCACCAAGCATATGCGGAAACAGCATCAAGCAAATGCGGAACCAGCACCAAGGATATGTGGAACCAGAACCAAGCATGTGGAACTAGCACCAATCATGTGGAACCACAACCAAGCATATGTGGAACCAGCACCAATCATATGCTGAACCAGCACCAAACATATGCCGAAACAGCATCAATCAGATGCAGAACCAGCACCAAGTATATATGTGGAACCAGAACCAAGCATATGCGGAACCAGCACCAAGTATATGCGCAACCAGCACCAATCATATGCTGAACCAGCACCAAACATATGCTGAAACAGCATCAATCAGATGCGGAACCAGCACCAAGGATATACATGTATGTGGAACCAGAACCAAGCATATGTGGCACCAAGCATATGTGGAACCAGTACCAATCATATGTGGAACCAGTACCAAGCATATGTGGAACCAGCACCAAGCATATGCGTAAACGGCACCTAGCATATGCGAAACCGGCAGCAAGCATATGCGGAACCGGCACCAATCATATGCAGAACCAGCACCAATCATTTGCAGAACCAGCACCAAGCATATGCGGAACCAGCACCAAGCATATGCGGAACCAGCACCAAGCATATGCGGAACCAGCACCAAGCATATGCGGAACCAGCACCTATCATACATGTATGCGGCACCAGCACCCATCATATGCGGCACCAGCACCCATCATATGCGGAACCAGCACCAATTATATGTGGCACCAGCACCCATCATATGCGGAACCAGCACCAATCATATGCAGCACCAGCACCAAGCATATGCAGAACCAGCACCATTCATATGCGGAACCAACACAAATTATACGAGGAACCAGCACCAAGCATATGTGGAATCAGTACCAATCATGTGGAACCAGCACCAAGCATATGTGGAACCAGCACCAAGCATATGTAGAACCGGCACCAATCGTATGTGGAACCAGCACCAAGCGTATGTTGAACCAGCACCAATCATATGTGGAACCAGCACCAAGCATATGTGGAACCAGCACCAATCATATGTTGAACCAGCACCAAGCATATATAGAACTGACACCAATTATATCTGGAATCAGCACCAAGCATATATTGAACCAGCACCAATCATATGTGGAACCAGCACCAAGCATATATAGAACCAGCACCAATCATATGTGGAACCAGCACCAATCATATGTGGAACCAGCACCAAGCATATGTGGAACCAGCACCAATCATATGTGGAACCAGCACCAAGCATATGTGGAACCAGCAACAAGCATATGTAGAACCGGCACCAATCATATATGGAACCAGCACCAATAATATGTGGATAAGACACCACTACATACGGCAATGGCAGAGGAACAAACTTGGGAATCATTGATCTTTTGTCTGATGCTCTACCACTGGACCATGCACTCTACTATTATGGATTACTGTATAGCGAGTTATTTGTGAGGGTCATATTATTTATTTTTGTTATCTATCTTGTAAATTATAAAGTTGCTGAACGATTTCCTAAAACACTGACTTTCATTCAGAGCCCATCAATATGAATACATGAGAGAATATCCTAGACGAGGGGTAATTACAGGCAATTATCATCTTTACCATCTGTTTAAGTCGCTATGTGAATATCACATGTTTGAATATTTAGTCAAACCTGTCTTAAGCAGCCATTCAAGGGAACAACTTATCCAAGACAACTCGTTTCACATTTTGAGACAACTCGTCCCAAGTTTTGGGACATTTCGTCCCATAATGTTCCATGCAACATTTCAGATAACAGAGTGCAAGCTAACACAGTTTTGAACAACTAAGTCATCATTTCCAATTTATCACTCATTGCTCTGTCTGTCTGTATAACTTCATCACTCACTGCTCTGTCTGTACAACTTCATCATTCACTGCTCTGTCTGTACAACTTCATCACTCACTGCTCTGTCTCTGTAACTTCATCACTCACTGCCCTGTCTGTCTGTCTGTCTGTCTGCCTGTCTGTCTGTATGTCTGTACAACTGCACCATTCACTGCTCTGTCTGTATAACTTCATCACTCACTGCTCTGCCTGTGTAACTGAATCACTCATTGCTCTATCTGTACAACTTCATCACTCACTGCTCTGTCTTTACAACTTCCTCACTCACTGCCCTGTCTGTCTGTCTGTCTGTCTGTACAACTGCATCACTCACTGTTCTGTATAACTTCATCACTCACTGCTCTGTCTGTACAACTTCATCAGTCACTGCTGTCTGTACAACTTCATCACTCACTGGTCTGTCTGTCTGTATAAATTCATCATCACTGTTCTGTCTGTACAACTTCATCACTCAATGCTCTGTCTTTACAACTTCACCACTCACTGCCCTGTCTGTCTGTCTGTCTGTCTATCTGTCTGTCTGTCTGTCTGTCTGTCTGTCTGTCTGTCTTGTACAACTGCATCACTCACTGCTCTGTCTGTATCACTTCATCACTCACTGCTCTGTCTGTACAACTTCATCACTCACTGGTCTGTCTGTCTGTATAAATTCATCATCACTGTTCTGTCTGTCCAACTTCATCACTCAATGCTCTGTCTTTACAACTTCATCACTCACTGCCCTGTCTGTCTGTCTGTCTGTCTGTCTGTCTGTCTGTCTGTCTGTCTTGTACAACTGCATCACTCACTGCTCTGTCTGTATAACTTCATCACCCACTGCTCCTGTCTATACAACTGCATCACTCACTGCCCTGTCTGTCTGTCTGTCTGTCTTGTACAACTGCATCACTCACTGCTCTGTCTGTATAACTTCATCACTCACTGCTCTGTCTGTACAACTGCATCACTCACTGCTCTGTCTGTACAACTGCATCACTCACTGCTCTGTCTGTCTGTCTTGTACAACTGCATCACTCACTTCTCTGTCTGTACAACTGCATCACTCACTGCTCTGTCTGTATAACTTCATCACTCACTGCTCTATCTGTACAACTGCATCACTCACTGCTCTGTCTTTACAACTTCATCACTCACTGCCCTGTCTGTCTGTCTGTACAACTGCATCACTCACTGCTCTGTCTTGTATAACTGCATCACTCACTGCTCTGTCTGTAGAACTTCATCACTCACTGCTCTGTCTGTAGAACTTCATCACTCACTGCTCTGTCTGTATAACTTCATCACTTACTGGTCTGTCTGTCTGTCTGTCTGTCTGTCTGTCTGTCTGTCTGTCTGTCTGTCTGTCTGTATAACTGCATCACTCACTGCTTTGTCTGTATAACTGCATCACTCACTGCTTTGTCTGTATAACTGCATCTCTCACTGCTCTGTCTGTACAACTTCATCACTCACTAATGTCTGTACAACTTCATCACTCAACGGTCTGTCTGTCTGTCTGTATAATTACATCACTCACTGCCCTGTATGTACAACTTCATCACTCACTGCTCTGTCTGTACAACTTCATCACTCACTGCTCTGTCTGTATAAATTCTTAACTCACTGTTCTGTCTGTATAACTTCATCACTCACTGTTCTGTCTGTATAACTGCATCACTCACTGTTTTGTCTGTATAACTCCATCACTCACTGCTCTGTCTGTATAACTTTCACTCACTGCTCCATCTGTATAATTTCATCACTCACTGCTCCGTCTGTACAACTGCATCACTCACTGCTCTGTCTGTATAACTTCATCACTCACTGTGTTGTCTGTATAACTTCATCACTCACTGCTCTGTCTGTATAACTTCATCACTCACTGCTCCATCTGTATAATTTCATCACTCACTGCTCCGTCTGTACAACTGCATCACTCACTGTTCTGTCTGTATAACTTCATCACTCACTGCTCTGTCTGTATAACTTCATAACTCTCTGCTCCATCTGTATAATTTCATCACTCACTGCTCCATTTGTACAACTGCATCACTCAGTTCTGTCTTTATAACTTCATCACTCACTGTGTTGTCTGTATAACTTCATCACTTACTGTGTTGTCTGTATAACTTCATCACTCACTGTGTTGTCTGTATAACTTCATCACTCACTGCTCTGTCTGTAGAACTTCATCACTCACTGTACTGTCTGTATAACTTCATCACTCACTGTGTTGTCTGTATAACTTCATCACTTACTGTGTTGTCTGTATAACTTCATCACTCACTCTTCTGTCTGTATAACTTCATCACTCACTCTTCTGTCTGTATAACTTCATCACTCACTGTACTGTCTGTATAACTTCATCACTCACTGTGTTGTCTGTATAACTTCATCACTTACTGTGTTGTCTGTATAACTTCATCACTCACTCTTCTGTCTGTATAACTTCATCACTCACTGTACTGTCTGTATAACTTCATCACTCACTGTGTTGTCTGTATAACTTCATCACTCACTGTGTTGTCTGTATAACTTCATCACTCACTCTTCTGTCTGTATAACTTCATCACTCACTGTACTGTCTGTATAACGCCATCACTCACTGCTCTGTCTGTATAACTTTCACTCACTGCTCCATCTGTATAATTTCATCACTCACTGCTCCGTCTGTACAACTGCATCACTCACTGCTCTGTCTGTATAACTTCATCACTCACTGTGTTGTCTGTATAACTTCATCACTCACTGCTCTGTCTGTATAACTTCATCACTCACTGCTCTGTCTGTATAACTTCATCACTCACTGCTCCATCTGTATAATTTCATCACTCACTGCTCCGTCTGTACAACTGCATCACTCACTGTTCTGTCTGTATAACTTCATCACTCACTGCTCTGTCTGTATAACTTCATCACTCTCTGCTCCATCTGTATAATTTCACCACTCACTGCTCCATTTGTACAACTGCATCACTCAGTTCTGTCTTTATAACTTCATCACTCACTGTGTTGTCTGTATAACTTCATCACTTACTGTGTTATCTGTATAACTTCATCACTCACTGTGTTGTCTGTATAACTTCATCACTCACTCTTCTGTCTGTATAACTTCATCACTCACTGTACTGTCTGTATAACTTCATCACTCACTGTGTTGTCTGTATAACTTCATCACTTACTGTGTTGTCTGTATAACTTCATCACTCACTGTGTTGTCTGTATAACTTCATCACTCACTCTTCTGTCTGTATAACTTCATCACTCACTCTTCTGTCTGTATAACTTCATCACTCACTGTACTGTCTGTATAACTTCATCACTCACTGTGTTGTCTGTATAACTTCATCACTTACTGTGTTGTCTGTATAACTTCATCACTCACTCTTCTGTCTGTATAACTTCATCACTCACTGTACTGTCTGTATAACTTCATCACTCACTGTGTTGTCTGTATAACTTCATCACTCACTGTTCTGTCTGTATAACTTCATCACTCACTGTACTGTCTGTATAACTTCATCACTCACTGTACTGTCTGTATAACTTCATCTTTCACTGTACTGTCTGTATAACTTCATCACTCACTCTTCTGTCTGTATAACTTCATCACTCACTGTACTGTCTGTATAACTTCATCACTCACTGTACTGTCTGTATAACTTCATCACTCACTGTACTGTCTGTATAACTTCATCACTCACTGTACTGTCTGTATAACTTCATCACTCACTCTTCTGTCTGTATAACTTCATCACTCACTGTACTGTCTGTATAACTTCATCACTTACTGTGTTGTCTGTATAACTTCATCACTCACTGTTCTGTCTGTATAACTTTCACTCACTGCTCCATCTGTATAATTTCATCACTCACTGTTCTGTCTGTATAACTTTCACTCACTGCTCCATCTGTATAACTTCATCATTCACTGCTGTCTGTATAACTTCATCACTCTCTGCTCCATCTGTATAATTTCATCACTCACTGCTCCATTTGTACAACTGCATCACTCAGTTCTGTCTGTATAACTTCATCACTCACTGTACTGTCTGTATAACTTCATCACTTACTGTACTGTCTGTATAACTTCATCACTCACTGTTCTGTCTGTATAACTTCATCACTCACTGTACTGTCTGTATAACTTCATCAATCACTGTTCTGTCTGTATAACTTCATCAATCACTGTTCTGTCTGTATAACTTCATCACTCACTGTACTGTCTGTATAACTTCATCACTCACTGTTCTGTCTGTATAACTTCATCACTCACTGTACTGTCTGTATAACTTCATCACTCACTGTACTGTCTGTATAACTTCATCACTCACTGTTCTGTCTGTATAACTTCATCACTCACTGTTCTGTCTGTATAACTTCATCACTCACTGCTCTGTCTGTATAACTTCATCACTCACTGTACTGTCTGTATAACTTCATCACTCACTCTTCTGTCTGTATAACTTCATCACTCACTGCTCTGTCTGTATAACTTCATCACTCACTGCTCTGTCTGTTTAACTCAGCTTCCATGCTGACTTTGTTAAAATTTGACCAAACAACTAAATGACAAAGGTTAATCCCCGAGATACAATAGTGGAATATATGTTGATGCAGCGTTATTTATAGCATCTCTGAAAAGCATTTTTTCCTAATTCTATGTGATATAATGCACAGCAGAGTTTTATATTTGCCAACTGTTTAATAAATGAGCACTCATGTAAGATCCTCTTACCCACGTCTAGTCCTCGGTGGTGAAAGGTTGAGACAACAGCACCTTAGACTACTCGGCAATGCAGGACCCCGAACCACTACACCATTAAAAGTGATTTGTTAATTGATACAACACACTTGAGTATAGAAAGCAACACATAAGTCTCTTACCGATTTAACTTTGTCGCCAAAGCAACCACAATTTCTGTCCAATTGTTATGATCTTATTGCACTCCATCCACATGCAAAGTTTCACAAATCTAGCTTCGGATGCTTACTGTGTAATCAATCTAGACAGAAGCCGGACAGACAGAGGTTAATACCTGTAGTTCCATCTGTGTGTAACTGGTAGGGGACTATTAAAGTTAAGTTTAGTCACCTCTATGACATCAGGTTCGAAACCTCTCATCCAACATACATAGCACTTTCTGGAAGGCTTCCTCGAACTTTCTGCCAATAGCCATCACAAGTTACTACATACAAAATCCAGTTTCAAGTAAGAATTAGGGCCTGAATCGCTCTACTGGCAACAATTAGACAGGTGAACATTTAAGAGGGTCTTTTTTTGTAAAATCTTCTATAACTGTGGGGTTGTTACTGTGCCCACACAAAAAAGTTAGGGTTTTATTGATGTTTAACGTATGTAAAACTGTGATCACTGTGATAACCCGGGACCTGGCTTGAACAAACCTTTTAAGTTTCCCTTAAATATGCTTATAAGCTCCCAGGCGGGGTCATTTGTAGTTGAATCTTGTTGGTTTAAGATGTTGATTGAGATTTTTTTGGGTGCTACTGCAACTACATGAAGTTGACGAACAATGTACCATGTCATTAACTCTGCTGACCTTTGGGCAATAAAGCTAAAATGAAAATTAACGGACAGATAATTACTGGCAATGTGTAATGACTTCAGCCTTGCTGTCCTTAGCCATCGCTAGGTTGGATTAGCCAAGACAATAGCACATCTAACTATCAATCCAGGGATCGTGAGTTCAATTCCCCGCCTGGCAACAGTCTCCACAATGATTGATATACTACATTGTGTCTCATAATCATTCGTTACTCACCACTGATTCAAGTGAATAGTTATCAGTTACATGCAGAGACAGGGTGTGCTTTTCAGGATCCCAGGAAACAGTGATAAAACTGATCGTCTGTTAGCCGTCGATGACATAAAAAGGATGCTTAATATCCAATCAATCAATCTCTAACCATTAGAGCTAAATTAAAGGTGCTTTAACATCTACAATAAGTAGTTAACAGATGAACCATGTACCATGACATTACTTTATGCAAAGCAAACCATTCTTGAGTTATCACATAAAGTGAATGTGCTATTGTGTCAACAACATTTTCCCTATATTCCTCTATGCAAAACCATGACCCCTGTGGTGGCCCCAAATTTAACCACAGGGATCTGACTACAACAAACCTTTTAAGGGGACCTCCATGCAATGCTACATGTAAAATATCTAAGTTCTAGGCCTTTAACTTTCAGAGAAAAATGTTTTATGAAGTTTCCTTTAAAATGTGCTTATAGACACTGTGGCAAGGGCATTTGTAGTAGAATCATGCTGGTTCAAGAACTTGTACAAGATATTGTGGTTATATAACTGCTGTGCACGATTGATTAAGATTCAATGATAAATGGGGGTTAATATTATGTCTACAAGAAAAAGGTTAACAGAAGGAAGACAGACAACAGACTATTGACCATGACAAGAGTCTTGCTGGCCTTTAGCTTTGGTTTCAGTGTAATTTCTTATCACCATGGTTTCAGTGTTATTTCTTATCACCATGGTTTCTGTTTAATTTCTTATCTCCATGGTTTCAGTGTAATTTCTTATCTCCATGTTTTTAATGTAATTTCTTATCTCCATGCTTTTAATAATTGTGCATATCAATTGATGTAATTTCTTATCCCCATAGTTTCATTGTAATTTCTTATCACCATGGTTTCAGTTGAATTTCTTATCTCTATGGTTTCATTGTAATTTCTTATGTCCATGGTTTCAGTGTTATTTCTTATGTCCATGGTTTCAGTGTAATTTCTTATTTCCATGGTTTCAGTGTTATTTCTTATCTCCATGCTATAATGTAATTTTGCATCTCAATTAATGTAATTTTACATCTCCATGGTTTCAGTGTAATTTCTTATCACCATGATTTCAGTGTCATTTCGTATCTCCATGGTTTCAGTGTACTTTCTAATCACCATGGTTTAGTGTAATTTTTTTATCACCATGGTTTCTGTGTAATTTCTTATCTCTATAGTTTCTGTGTAATTTCTTATCTGCATGATTTCAGTGTGATTTCTCATCTCAACGGTTTCAGTGTAATTTCTCATCTCCATGGTTTCAGAGTAATTTCTTATCACCATGGTTTCATTGTAATTTCTTATGTCCATGTTTTCAGTGTAATTTCTTATCTCCATGGGTTCAGTGTCATTTCTTATCTCTATGTTTTTAATGTAACTTCTTATCTCCATGCTTTTAATATACTTTTGCATCTTAACTGATGTAATTACTTATCTCCATGGTTTCAGTGTAATTTCTTATCACCATAGTTTCATTGTAAGTTCTTTTGACCATGGTTTCAGTGTAATTTCTTATGTCCATGGTTTCAATGTAATATCTTATCACCATGGTTTCAGTGTAATTTGTTATCTCCATGGTTTCAGTATAACTTCTCATCTCAATGGTTTCAACATAATTTCACATCAATGAATGAACAATGAATGGATCAGGTACACAGATGTCTGACATACATACACATTCAGTCCTAAAAACAAACCAAACATTACAATAAATGGATTAGGTACACAGGTGTCAGACATAGGTACACATTCAGTCCTAGAAACAAACCAAACATAACAATAAATGGATGAGGTACACAGGAGTCTGGCATATGTACACATTCAGTCCTAAAATCAAACCAAACATAACAATGAATGGATGTGGTACGCAGGTGTCTGACAAACATACACATTCAGTCCTAAAAGCAAACCAAAGATAACAATGAATGGACCAGGTATGCAGATGTCTGACATACATACACACTCAGTCCTAAAAAACAAACCAAACATAACAATAAATCGATCAGGTACACAGGTGTCTGACATACATACACATTCAGTCCTAAAAGCAAACCAAACATAACAATAAATGGATCACGTACACAGGTGTCTGACATATATACACATTCAGTCCTAAAAACAAACCAAACATATCAATAAATTGATCAGGTACACAGGTGTCTGACATACATACACAATCAGTCCTAAAAACAAACCAAACATAGCAATAAATGGATCAGGTACACAGGTGTCTGACATACATACACATTCAGTCCTAAAAGCAAACCAAACATAACAATGAATGGATCAGGTACACAGGTGTTTGACATATGTACACAATCAGTCCTAAAAACAAACCAAACATAACAATAAATGGATCTGGTACACAGGTGTCTGACATACATACACATTCAGTCCTAAAAACAAACCAAACATAACAATAAATGGACCAGGTACGCAGATGTCTGACATACATACACATTTAGTCTTAAAAACAAACCAAACATAACAATAAATGGATCAGGTACACAGGTGTCTGACATACATACACATTCAGTCCTAAAAGCAAACCAAACATAACAATAAATTGATCAGGTACACAGGTGTCTGCCATACGTACACATTCAGTCCTAAAAGAAAACCAAACATAACAATTAATGGATCAAGTACACAGATGTCTGACATACGTACACATTCAGTCCTAAAAGCAAACCAAACATAACAATTAATGGATCAAGTACACAGATGTCTGACATACATATACAGTCAATCCTAAAAACAAACGAAACATAACAATAAATGGATCAGGTACACAGGTGTCTGACAAACATACACATTCAGTCCTAAAAGTAAACCAAACATAACAATGAATGGATCAGGTACACAGATGTCTGACATACGTACACATTCAGTCCTAAAAGCAAACCAAACATAACAATTAATGGATCAAGTACACAGATGTCTGACATACATACACATTCAGTCCTAAAAACAAACCAAACATAACAATAAATCGATCAGGTACACAGGTGTCTGACATACGTACACATTAAGTCCTAAAAGCAAACCAAACATAACAATTAATGGATCAAGTACACAGATGTCTGACATACATTCACATTCAGTCCTAAAAACAAACCAAACATAACAATAAATCGATCAGGTACACAAGTGTCAGACATAGGTACACATTCAGTCCTAAAAACAAACCAAACATAACAATAAATCGATCAGGTACACAGATGTCTGACATACGTACACATTCAGTCCTAAAAGCAAACCAAACATAACAATTAATGGATCAAGTACACAGATGTCTGACATACATACACATTCAGTCCTAAAAACAAACCAAACATAACAATAAATCGATCAGGTACACAGGTGTCTGACATACGTACACATTCAGTCCTAAAAGCAAACCAAACATAACAATTAATGGATCAAGTACACAGATGTCTGACATACATACACATTCAGTCCTAAAAACAAACCAAACATAACAATAAATCGATCAGGTACACAGGTGTCAGACATAGGTACACATTCAGTCCTAAAAACAAACCAAACATAACAATAAATCGATCAGGTACACAGGTGTCTGATATACATACACATTCAGTCCTAAAAGCAAACCAAACATAACAATTAATGGATCAGGTACACAGGTGTCTGACAAACATACATATTCAGTCCTAAAAACAAACCAAACATAACAATAAATGGATCAGGTACACAGGTGTCTGACATGAGTACACATTCAGTCATAAAATCAAACCAAACATAACAATAAATGGATCAGGTACACAGGTGTCTGACAAACATAAACATTCAGTCCTAAAAGCAAACCAAACATAACAATTAATGGATCAAGTACACAGATGTCTGACAAACATACATATTCAGTCCTAAAAACAAACCAAACATAACAATAAATGGATCAGGTACACAGGTGTCTGACATGAGTACACATTCAGTCCTAAAATCAAACCAAACATAACAATAAATGGATCAGGAACACAGGTGTCTGACAAACATAAACATTCAGTCCTAAAAGTAAACCGAACATAACAATGAATGGATCAGGTTCACAGATGTCTGACATACATACACATTCATTCCTACATAACAATAAATGGATCAGGTACACAGGTGTCTGACATATGTACACATTCACTCCAAAAAACAAACCAAACATAACAATAAATGGATCAGACACAGGTGTCAGACAAATGTACACATTCAGTCCTAAAATCAAACCAAACATAACAATAAATGGATCAGGTACACAGGTGTCCGACATATGTACACATTCAGTCCTAAAAACAAACCAAACTTAAATAAATGGATCAGGTACACAGGTGTCAGACAAACGTACACATTCAGTCCTAAAAACAAACCAAACATAACAATAAATGGATGAGGTACACAGGTGCCAGACATACGTACACATTCAGTCCTAAAATCAAACCAAACATAACAATAAATGGATCAGGTGCACAGGTGTCTGACATATGTACACATTCAGTCCTAAAAACAAACCAAACATAACAATAAATGGATCAGGTACACAGGTGTCTGACATATGTACACATTCAGTCCTAAAATCAAACCAAACAAAACAATAAATGGATCAGGTACACAAGTGTCAGACATATGTACACATTCAGTCCTAAAAACAAACCAAACCCTTAAAATACTACAAGAATAAAAAAATCGAGGGGTTAGAACATCGTAAGTCCAATTTTGGTCAAAAATGACATTTTGGTACAATATTACAAATTTTTTCTGCTCTATCTTTGACTCCAATTTAGAGCATTATGTCATTCAATTGAAGATAGTTATTGCATAAAACCATATGTAGTGACTACTTATCATCTACTTTGTGTTATGCCAGAATGATGCAAGTGTACTTACTGCAATGTGTCTTTTCTACTTTAGCCAAATATTTTGTGACAGAATGTAATAAGTACATTTGCTGCTTTCTAGAAAAACACATTTTCATGTTGATCATGAAGTCATAATGACGTAAGTGTATTTATTAGTCACTTCAAAATATACAAAAATAGTCTATCTTTGTGAGAAATTTTGGGGTATATGCACTTAATCTGTTTTAAAAAAGTAGAAATAATTTGTGAAAAGCCATAGCAAATACATTGAGAAATTAATAGGGATAAAATAACAGGCAAGTCAAATACATTTGGAGGACATACAGTGAAACAGAGAGTAAACACCAGTTGTGGAGATAAAGACAAAGACATAAACCATATAAGATTTGGAATACAAAGTTTAGATGTGACAGAAATAAAGTAATAGACACTGTAGTTGAGAATATTGATGCAATGTTTATTGCCGTTAAGATTATAGATAAAATAGAATGTGGAGAGCATGATCCAGTGGCAGAACACTAAACCCGTGATAAGAGGGTCGTGGGTTCGATTCTTTACCTCGGCTATGTGCGATGTCCTTGAGTAAGACACTTTTTTTCTATATGCTAAGTTATGGTTCTACCTAGAAAGATTTCAAGCGTGATTTGTCTGAGTTGTAAGAAATTGTTTCACAATCAAAGTAAAATAAATAAGTTTAAACTAAGAAAAAAGCTACAACCAACACAGGACAAGGCAATTACTTGTTGAACAACTCAAAGTGTAGATGCTCTTCTTCAGAGTAATGGATTACAAAGATATTTAACAGAAGACAGAAATTGTACTTTCAAGGCTATTTGGTTTTCTATTGATGGGTTTCAGACACCAGAAGAACTTCGGCATTGTGTATGAGAACATCTTGTCAGCCAATTTGAATTGTACATAGAGTTTGTAATTAATAATGTAAACAACAATGGAAAAGAGAAGTTTATGGAACAGGTTTCATACCTCAGAGGAAAAGGCCACTGGTCTAATGATCTTTCTGATGCTTTACCATAAGCTATATTAAACTTACTTAGCAAAGAATTGAAAATATATTACAGTAATCGATCACAAAGATACCATTATTGGTAAACTGATATATTCTATGGATGGCAGCTGCAGTTTACTATTATTTTTCAATATTGAGTTTTGTTTAATCATGCACATTTTGGTCATGAATATTTTTCTGTCAATAATTATTCAGATTATCTATCACTGTTTGGAAAAAAGAGCAATATAAAAAGATAATATTTCAATTCGAAACCACACTTTAATAAGGGATGTGTAATCCTACAATCTCTCCCAGAGTGTACTGTGCTATGAGTTATGATTTATAACCTTGATTCGAATGTGTCA
Organism: Panopea generosa; assembly: GCA_029582155.1. Lineage (NCBI taxonomy): Eukaryota > Metazoa > Mollusca > Bivalvia > Adapedonta > Hiatellidae > Panopea > Panopea generosa. The sequence goes on from CM055905.1 coordinate 21,379,750, forward strand.
TTTTAGTATTTTCCCATTCTCCTAGCTATTTTCCATTCTACAAGTATTGAAAATGGCAGGCTTGGTCTCAGTCAGTCATCTTGTTTTTAGTTTTTAGCTTTGGATAAGTGACTCACATTTATCTCAAAGTAACCAAAACTTATTAGTCTTATAAATATCTAATGAAAATACTTATGGGAAACTAGACCTATCACTGTAGTGATGAATACCCCAGAACGCCGCCATGACAGAAAATGGTTAACCATTGTATGAAATTTTATTAAATTATATCCAATAGTTTTAAAGTTATTCTCCAGACAAAAGAAATTCTTAATAAAAGAGAATGCTATGGATTGAGTTGTTTGTATTGTTAATTTTTTTATGGTTTTGTTAAAATTAAAAACGGTCTTTTTAATTATTGTGCAGTGTACAAGCTTTCATGGCAATCAATAAATGTTATACTTTTTCGAGTTATGTTGAGGGACAACAATTTTATGGATAAGAAACAAACAAGAGCACTAGGAATACAATATCGAACCTGCTTTGCTCGAACTCCATGTATTCATCAACTTGGTTCTTTCATAAACTTTATTAAACTGTCATCACTGATGGCTTTAAAAGTACTTTAAAAGTACTGCACCAGACAAGGGAAATATATCAAAGGGCAATAACTCTGTAATTAGCAAGAATAGAGTTATGTTTCTTGTACACTGCACTTCCTCTCATTATATTCTACCATTGTATGAAGTTTGATGAAATTCCATCCAGTACTTTAAAAGTAATGCTCCGGACAAGGGAAATATATCAAAGGGCAATAACTCTGTAATTAGCAAGAATAGAGTAATGTTTCCTGTACACTGCACTTCCTGTCATTATATTCTACCATTGTATGAAGTTTGATGAAATTCCATCCAGTACTTTAAAAGAAATGCTCCGGACAAGGGAAATATATCAGAGGGCAATAACTCTGTAATTAGCAAGAATAGAGTTATGTTTCTTGTACACTGCACTTCCTCTCATTATATTCTACCATTGTATGAAGCTTGATGAAATTCCATCAGGTACTTTTCAAGTTATGCTCCGGACAAGAAAAAATATCAAAGGGCAATAACTCTGTAATTAGCAATAATAGAGTTATGTTTCTTGTACACTGCACCCTTTCTCATTATATTCTACCATTGTATGAAGTTTGATGAAATTCCATCCAGAACTTTAAAAGTAATGCTCCAGACAAGGGAAATATATCAAAGGACAATAACTCTGTAATTAGCAAGAATAGAGTTATGTTTCTTGTACACCACACTTCCTCTCATTATATTCTACCATTGTATGAAGTTTGATGAAATTCCATCCAGTACTTTAAAAGTAATGCTCCGGACAAGGGAAATATATCAAAGGGCAATAACTCTGTAATTAGCAAGAATAGAGTTATGTTACCTGTACACTGCACTTCCTCTCATTATATTCTACCATTGTATGACGCTTGATGAAATTCCATCAGGTACTTTTCAAGTTATGCTCCGGACAAGAAAAAATATCAAAGGGAAATATATCAAAGGGCAATAACTCTGTAATTAGCAAGAATAGAGTTATGTTTCCTGTACACTGCACTTCCTCTCATTATATTCTACCATTGTATGAAGCTTGATGAAATTCCATCTGGTACTTTTCAAGTTATGCTCCGGACATGAAAAAAATATCAAAGGGCAATAACTCTGTAATTAGCAAGAATAGAGTTATGTTTCTTGTACACTGCACTTCCTCTCATTATATTCTACCATTGTATGACGTTTGATGAAATTCCATCCAGTACTTTTCAAGTTATGCTCCGGACAAGGAAAATTGCAACGGACAGACCGACCAACAGACCGACAGACCGACCTCAGGGTGACTCCAGTATACCCCCTCAAAACTTCGTTTGTCGGGAGTATAATAATGTATTTGTGTACCAGAGATGTTGGTATAGCTTTTTGCTGGGTTTTTAGACAAAACTCACAAACAAATATGGCGACAATTTACTTATTTACAATACAAGATTCTAAAGGATAGTTTGTTTCCTTCTTTTTAATAACCAATACATAATTATTTTGATTTTTTTTGAAATTCTAAAATCCGATAAGAGTACAGCTTATTTTTAAAATTATGTATGTGTATTTTTTCTAATGAGTGTCACTTCAGTCTGTGCAGTACTGTGTACCAGTGTCTGTGTACCAGTGTCTGTGTACCAGTGTATAACCCTACATAGAACAATGGACACTGTGGACTTAACTTGCAATTACTCGTGTTTCCCCAAGGAGGGTTTGGTAACTGTGACCACAACATACATATAATATTGCGGAAAAACATATCACTTGTAATCAACAATGCATGGACTAATGTCTGGAAAAAAACAATACTCAGAGTTACTGTTTTGTTGTTTTTTGTTTTATCAAACTGGTGTTTAATGCCTTTTTCAATCTAGGTTATATACAACATCTATTGATGTTGTTTTTGTTGTATGGTGTTTAGTGTCGCTTTAGTGTCACAATTTTTCAGTTATATTGCGACAGTGTCTACTTGAGACAGTATGCTGAATGCTGCCACAGTGGAATGTCATACAGCAGACCCATGGTATGATACCCTGCCCAGTCACATTATACTGACATCTAGCAGACCAGACCTAAAACTATCCTATAAATGCTGATCTAGTGACCAAGTGTGAAAGTTTCTATTTTGCAAGTCTTTGATATAATCCAGCCGGGGATAAAAACAAACGACTTTCTGCATGCGAGATGGATGCTCTACCACTAGACCACCACTGTGATCTGAGTAGAACCACTATCCTCCCACAAATACAAAATATAAATGGCACACTATTTCACATAAAGTGAGGCACAAGCTCACAACCTCACCAGACCACCGCTGTGATCTGAGTAGAATTACTATCCTCCAACAAATACAAAATATAAAATATACAAATACAAAATATAAATGACACACTATTTCATATAAACTGGGGGCACAAGCTCACAACCTCAGCAGACTTGAGCCCAGCATAGACAATTCTAAGTTACAGAGAAACAAGGAGATATCATACCTCACAACAGGGATTTAATATTGGCAGGCACATGTAAATAAAAACTCTCATTCATTCATTTATAAAATAGTGTTAGGGTATTAAAAAAGTGCAACTTCAGCTTCCCTGCCCTTTAAGCTTTTGTATGAAAATGTATATAAAATTCATTCCAGTATAAATCTGTTATACACAATGTCAGTATAGTAAGTTTAGAGTGAAGTGAAGATATATCTATTGTTACTGTTTATATTGTGTACATAGCAAAGGGTGAATGCAACACTCAACTATCTCCTTTATTAGTGAAGAATTGGAAGCACAAAATTAAACAAGAGGGCCAGACTGGCCGTAAATCACTCACCTGTGGCAGAGGAGACAATGCCAAACATTTGTGCAAGATACTATGGTTACATAACAACTGTGTAAGTTTAATGAAGATCAAATATAAACGGTCAGTGCTAGAGTGTACACAACATCAGATAATGCTTTTTTGACAATTCAAAGGCCATCACTGTGACAATAGTTATCCAATTTCACCAGTTAAAGAACTTCTCTAAGATATTATGGTTATATTTATAACTACTGCATAAGGCTAGTTGACATCAAGTGAAAGTTGTGAGTACTAGAATGCACACTAGGTCAAATAATGAAATTTTTGACGATTGAAGGGCCATAACTCAGACATTAATTATCCAATTTTGCCAGTTTAAGAACATATCCAAGATATTATAATTATAAAACAGCTGTATAAGTTTGGTGAGAAACAACTGAAAACTGCTGGTACACACAAGGTCAAATAGTGCAGTTTTTGACAATTCAAGGGCCATAACTCTGGCATTAATACTCCGATTTGGACCAGTTCAATAACTTGTTCAAGATATTATACTTATATAACTACTATGTAAATTTGATGAGAATCAAATAAAAAATGCAGGTGCCAGAGTGCACACAAGGTCAAATAATGCATTTTTGCAAAGAAAGCTAAATACGATTTTGAATCGCTCTCAAGTTCCATTCCTGGGTAAAAGTACTGATTGTTTTTTGGGCTCAGGATCAAACCTCTAGTGAGAGCACTCTATCCACCTTAATACCCCCCCCCCCCCCCCCCCCCCAACCAATAACTTTTTCTGTTAAACATCCTGAATCTAGACCTACAGACAGATAATTTTAATAAAACCATAACCAGATTTATAATCATTTACATTTTCCGTTTTTATATGAAAATGGAATAATACCTCAAGTGTTCAAGTTTCCTGGTTTCAATGTTGAGAAAAATCATTATCATGTTTTATTTTATTATATATAATATATATATTTACATCTCATTCAATTGTGTGCAGTTAGTTTTCTACTTACATTTTAAACAAGTCGCATTTCTACTCACCATGCGGCGTGATGATGCCCATAATCATGACACATGTTGGTTATACATTATGGCAGATAGATCAGACAGTTTAAATATGCTTTAATTTATAATAGGAAGAATGATTAATTACAGCAGCACTGAGGTCCAACTCCAGTCTGTAACCTACTTTTCTGCTGTACGTCAATCTTTTCTTTTGCTAATAAAACATTTAAATATAAATAGATTGTATGCCAAGATAAATTTCTGGATCTATTTCAAATGTCCAAATGTGTGTAAGACTTGTGACAACAGTCCAGTCAGGTTAGTGCATATACCATGTCTTTAAGGAGACTTTTTAAAAATCTATTTTTATTTTTTTATTTCTTGGATAATAGACAGTAGATAAGAATATATTTAAATAAATAATAAAAAAAGCCTTATCTAATCAGGCTATAAGGAGGCTAAATCAGTCAGCCAAGTGGTTGTCCTGTATTGATACTACTGATCTCTTATTGTTGAACATAAATGTTTAGGTGTATATATCATGCTGATGCTAAATAAATTTCATTTATTTAAATATTGTTCTTTTTTTTCTATTCATTTTGTAATTTTATGTATGTAGAGGGTTTTCCGTACGCGAATGGTCTAAGACGCTGTCTCATGATCACTAAGGTCATAGGTTCGAGTCCCGCTCACTCCAAATACTTTATGTGAGGAAGTTTCCAGTTTCTTGCAGAAGGACGGTGATTCTACTTAGTCTGAGATCTTCCTCCACCAGTAAAACTGGATATGCCATATATAACCTGAAATGTGTTGAACCTGGCATTAAACCCCATTCAAAAACAAAATGTATATAGACTCTACCAAGGCTTAGTCTTCCACTGAAATAAGAAACTACTTGAAACAAAAAAATCAAAACATGTAGAGGAGATTAGTTTTATTTCACTTACTTCTTTTATCCCTTACCTCTCTGTTTCAAATTGAAATATTTCTTTTTCACCTCAACCCCAATTGGAAGGCTTTTACTATTAACCATAGAAGAGCACTTTAGATCATCTAAATAAACAGAGGTGTCATTTTAACACCACCAATGACAGTTACTTAAATACATCCCACACCAATCCAAACAATATAGCCTGGGTCATGTTTTGTTTTGGCTAGATCGTTCAAACAAATGACCGAAATATTTAGTTTATGGTAATATGTTTAAGATAGTTTGTTTGTTTAATTGATGATATAATCCAAATCTGTGTAGCCGTCCATTTCATGCAATCCGAAACAGCTTTATAGCCACAATCGTCCATGTACACATATTGTATAAATCCCCCCTTCCGTGTGGCCTCCTGCAAAGAACGATAATCCAAAAGACAGTCGTAGAATGACTAACCTTTTCTTTGGAGGCACATCAAAGGGATTCTATAAAATCTAGTGTTTTTTAATGTATAATGTTACAACCAATATTGTTCAAATAAATTGCACATACTAAAATGAGGAAAAGGTGCTGTTGTTTTTTATCAGGTGCAATGGGAAAATTATTGGATATACATGTCTATGTATATTTAAATGAGAATATACCTATACTTACACGCTCAGTGTGCCGGCTATCTAGGCCCAAGCGCCACTCCTTCGTCGTCCAATGGATTTAATCCCCCGACACCCTTCAACTCTCCAAACAATACATCCTCCCATTAGAGGATCTCATCAATGAGGGTCTTTTCCTCTGCAAGGTGCACACTTTTTTACAATTTTGCAGGACTGATGGGCGGGTTATCCCTCTATCACCTAAATGTTTGTAAACAAACAGACAATACATCACTTCCCAATACTGGAGAGTTCCAAATAACGTATGTAGTGGAAAATAAATACGGTTAGTTCATGCTCAAACTGAGATTGTGTTTTTTAGCCCAACTCTGTTGAGAACTAACTCAAAAATATTTATATCCTTCGTTTGAGTTTTGAACTCAGTTGAGATCAAGCTCAGGGAAATTGAGATTGACTTTGAGTTGAGTTTTATAACCTCGGGCCAGGTCTGACTCTACCGAGGAAGACATCAATGTGTTGCGTCTTGTCTCAATCTATGATATTTCGTTAACAAATAGTTTTTAAGGAAGAGGTTTGCCCAGCAGAGCATATGTACAAGTAACATATTAAGTTCTGGTGAAGATAAAGATTTACTGCTGTGTTATTGGTTGTCACAATTCTGGTCAGTTTCTCTGGTCTTAGTGACAGAGCCACTATTTACTGGTTCAGATATACATGCAGGCCATGTAAGTTCTTGTAGTAGCCCAGCTGTGTTATTGGTTGTCATAATTTTGGTCAGTTTCTCTGGTCTTAGTGACAGAGCCACTATTTACTGGTTCAGATATACATGCAGGCCATGTAAGTTCTTGTAGTAACCCAGCTGTGTTATTGGTTGTCATAATTTTGGTCAGTTTCTCTGGTCTTAGCGACAGAGCCACTATTTACTGGTTCAGATATACATGCAGGCCATGTAAGTTCTTGTAGTAGCCCAGCTGTGTTATTGGTTGTCATAATTTTGGTCAGTTTCTCTGGTCTTAGTGACAGAGCCACTATTTACTGGTTCAGATATACATGCAGGCCATGTAAGTTCTTGTAGTAGCCCAGCTGTGTTATTGGTTGTCATAATTTTGGTCAGTTTCTCTGGTCTTAGTGACAGAGCCACTATTTACTGGTTCAGATATACATGCAGGCCATGTAAGTTCTTGTAGTAGCCCAGCTGTGTTATTGGTTGTCATAATTTTGGTCAGTTTCTCTGGTCTTAGTGACAGAGCCACTATTTACTGGTTCAGATATACATGCAGGCCATGTAAGTTCTTGTAGTAACCCAGCTGTGTTATTGGTTGTCATAATTTTGGTCAGTTTCTCTGGTCTTAGCGACAGAGCCACTATTTACTGGTTCAGATATACATGCAGGCCATGTAAGTTCTTGTAGTAGCCCAGCTGTGTTATTGGTTGTCATAATTTTGGTCAGTTTCTCTGGTCTTAGTGACAGAGCCACTATTTACTGGTTCAGATATACATGCAGGCCATGTAAGTTCTTGTAGTAACCCAGCTGTGTTATTGGTTGTCATAATTTTGGTCAGTTTCTCTGGTCTTAGTGACAGAGCCACTATTTACTGGTTCAGATATACATGCAGGCCATGTAAGTTCTTGTAGTAACCCAGCTGTGTTATTGGTTGTCATAATTTTGGTCAGTTTCTCTGGTCTTAGTGACAGAGCCACTATTTACTGGTGCAGATATACATGCAGGCCATGTAAGTTCTTGTAGTAGCCCAGCTGTGTTATTGGTTGTCATAATTTTGGTCAGTTTCTCTGGTCTTAGTGACAGAGCCACTATTTACTGGTGCAGATATACATGCAGGCCATGTAAGTTCTTGTAGTAACCCAGCTGTGTTATTGGTTGTCACAATTCTGGTCAGTTTCTCTGGTCTTAGTGACAGAGCCACTATTTTCTGGTTCAGATATACATGCAGGCCATGTAAGTTCTTATAGTAGCCCAGCTGTGTTACTGGTTGTCACAATTCTGGTCAGTTTCTCTGGTCTTGGTGACAATGTCACTATGTACTAGTTCAGATCTACATCCTGGCCATGTAGTTCCCTGCAAGTAAATAAAAAAATGATTTCTATTGGTTCCCTGCAAAAAAATAAAGAAAATTGGTGTAACTTAGTTCCCTATCAATGAAGAATGTATGGTTATTTCCAACCGGTTTCCTGCAAGAGAAATGGATGGAAAAAATCTGTCCTAAGGAATAACTGTAGCCAGTAACGTGATTCTGTGGAGGGATGGAATTTTTAATCCACACCAAAAACCCCATGAAACATATTTTTCTTGTATACAACCCTACATGTAACTGTGTGAATTTTACAAGATTTTTATTATGGGTTATATTTTTATAGAGGTGCAAGGATACCATTTATTTATTTATGAACGAATATGTCACACCACAAGAAATTTGTCATAGCAAGAGGATTTTATGAATAGCATTACATCATAGCGCAAGGAGGAAAGGATAAGTTTGTGCACGGGGTGTAGGATAAAAAATTCGCACAAAGTAAAAATATAGTGAAAATCCTTGTCCGGTATACAAGAAGCATGATTAATAGATTAAGACACTATTGTTTTCCAGTAATCAAAAGTTTAAAAATAAAAGCTTGTTATATTATAAATTCTGTATTCATTGTATAATTTGTTTACCAGTATATGAATATTTAGTGTAATTTTTATGTCACTGACAGCTCACAGATGATGAGTTAATCTCTCCCACTGGAATCAGTGGTGGGAAATGAATGACAATGAGATACAATGTCATATATCAATCACCACGGAGACTGGCCCTGGACAGAATTCAAACTGGTAACCCATGGATTGATTGTAAGACGTCTTACAAAATGAGCTCGACTCATGGTGTAAAACATGAATATAAACACCGACACTGAATCTCCATAAAATCAGGAATTATCTAAAATTCTACATCATCCCTTTTATGTATATCAATATCATATTTGCATGACCTAGCCTACAACAGGTGTAGTATTTGGTTGCATGGATGTCAGATCTGTATGATTTAGGAATTCAACTTCAAATTTATTAAGAATAAAGACCAACAATTTAGAAGTAAAATATCTGCAACTGACCTGACCAGAATTTCCCATGTAGATATAAACATGATGTGGACTTCAACATTGATCACTGAAAGCTACTCATACAAAAAAATAGTTGTATTTTTAGCTCACCTGAGCCGAAGGCTCACAAGTGAGCTTTTGTGATCGCCTGGTGTCCGTCGTTAACTTTTAGCTTTTAACAACTTCTCCTCTGAAACCACTGGGCCAATTTTGATATAATTTCACAGGAATGTTCCTTGGGTGACCCTCTACTAAGTTTGTTCAAGCCATCTTGATTCGTCAAAAAACATGGCGGCCAGAGGTTGGGGTCAGTTTACTATATAAGCTAAAGTAAAAACTTAAAAAATCTTCTTGTCAGAAATTACTGGCTCGATTTTAAAATAATTTCACAGAAATGTTCCTTGGGTGACTCTCTACCAAGTTTGTTCAAGCCATCTTGATTCGTCAAAAAACATGGCAGCCAGGGGATGGGGTTAGTTTATGTCAAATTACTTCCCCTGTTCTATAAGCATAAATGTCTGTATTATTATAAGAAGAGGTAATAAACTCTTTAAATAAACTTTTTTTTTGCTATTATTATACAATATTATACCAGATATTAGTTTAAAAAGATAATTCATCATAAAAAGGTGAATGATACAATTATAATCAATGATTGAAATATTATTCATATTATTCAAATATCATGAACCATTTTATAATAGGTGTTTTTCTGAATATAAAAGTCAGAGTTTTTATGGTTCAGACAGTGATGGTGTACTGCTTCATAATAAAGCAATACCATATTTTTAACTAGTTTCATAACAGCAAGAAGTTTGCTTGAGATTTTCAGTGTCAAAGTGTACTTGAAATCTTGGAGGAGGAGCTTAATTGTTTTTGGAGGAGAGTGCACTGTGACAAAGATTCTTTCAAGCGATATATACTTTGGGGCATTTTAAAATCAAATTCACATATAAGTACAAATGAAATCAGGTTTTAACTGTTTGACAGTAAAATATTTGGTGACCTTCAGAAAGTATTATTTATATATATGAAACTTCAAACTTCAAAGTTCTGAAAAAAAAACTGGTAAAGAAATCTTTAAAAAATACAATTTGATATTTGCTTATTAATGATGTTTTTTTTATAAATAAAATATAAGTGAAACATATTTTAGTAATATTTAACATAAAATTGATTATCAGGGCTTAAATTCATCAAAAGCTTGAGTCTGAGAATTGAACTCAGACTCAAAATCTTATATTTTGCAAATCCTGTAAACATAAACTTATGGTAAGAAATGTGATTTTCTATCATTTAAAATTGCTTGTTTCAGCAAGTAAATATAGAAATGTGTTTGTTTAATTGATATTATCTGGATTTTATCTTTTCTTTTACAGTTTGAGCCAGAGTCTGAATCTCAAGACTAAAATTATTGATGAATTTAGGTCCAGACCTTTGAAAAGAGTCGACAGGTTTAGTAATTAACTTTTTTTGACTGGTTTAGTTGACAGGATTTTACTCCTCTAGTTGCAATGAGTGTTACAGGATCAGACATAATTTCAGTTTTACCTTGTGTTTCTTCAACATTCCCTCGGCCTCAATAAGTTTTTCTTCTGTACTGAGGTCATTCAACATGGACTTAACCTGTGTGGAATTGGTATAAATAATGTTATCAAGGACATTCAAACAAGTTTGGAGTTCTATTTACAAACTCTACTTCATATACTAATAACTTACAAACTCTATTTCATAGATTAATAACAAAATAAATTTGATAGTTATGAATGTCCTATCACAAATTTGTAACTAGAAATGTTTGATAACTATCAGGTTTATTAAGTTTCCCTTGTGAATAAACTTGTGTTAGCCGTTACTAGGTAGCTATAAGTCTAACTTGACGGTAGCAAGATTATTGTGCTTGAGAAATAAGAACTGTAAATTGGGGTTATGTTCCAGAAAAGGATTCTGACAGACAGACAGATGCACGAGCAAAGCCGAAGCTATATGCTAGCCCTTCTGGGAACATAATTAATTAAGATATGAAGGTTTCATGAAACTCTTCATGTCTGACTTCTAAAGTAAGATAGATTTCATCAATTTTGAAGTATTATTTTCATCATTATCAAAATAATAATAAAAAGTAATGAAATTGAAGTAATAATGAACTTATATCCTCTGGAAGAGCAACCTCATATGTCTCCAAGACTGATCATGCAGTGGTGGGAACCTCTGTTGTGGTAAGCCCTGCTGTTGAGATTCCCACAAATCCAAGCTATTTACTAATTCATCCAAGGTTGGTGGAGACTTGCTTACACTGTGATGAAAATAAAACTTTTGTTAACAATCTGAAAACCTTTATTGACCATTGTTAGTTATGTTACCAATTGATCAACACAAGATTGACAATCGCTACAGCCACTGGCCATTTGGTATTGCTTGTCCAAGTAAAATGGTGGCACTTGAAGCAATATTGATCACTGATTGGACTATCGACTTGTTTGACTAACAGCACTCATCAGGTCAATTGTTTTAAAATTAAAATGCGTAGACATCTTACTCCCAATCATGTATAAAATGTAAAAGCAAGGCCCTCCCAGAAGATAAAAGTTCTCTTCTGTGATAGTGTCGTTACAATCAGAAAAAAATATGCAGAACAAGAGAAATTTATCGTTTGCATAAGAAAAGAAGAAATGTCTCGCTAGCTACAAAAGAGACGTTTCTTTTTGCACCTGTTCGATACGTACAAACACGACATGATATAAAGGAGAAATTTTCTTTTACAAAATATTATTTCTGAAATTGCCATTAGAACGCACTAAAGACACCAGAGGAGAAACTATCTTCAAGGTGTACGCTCATTCAAGCTTATGTACTAGAAAATAACTTGTCTCTTCTTGTTATCATTCGTTCTAATTGAAATTATCTTAAATGTGTATACATGGGTTTATCTACATTCTAAATTAGATATCTCTTCTTAAAATACATTTAAAAACTTCTTAATATATTTTGGTAATCGGATTTTTTTGGTAAATTTTATACACAAATTGCTAACAATTATGACCGATCCCAAGGATTAGGACATTATAGCAATGAGTAGGTATATACATTTTAATCTATTTTCTGCTATAAAAAAATATTGTTTTAGCCAAAAAGTAGACAATTATTGTGATGCTGTTGAAAGCGAAACTTAGATTTCGGGAAAATGAAACTGAATGAAAACGTTGAGCTTACAACAATCGTTTTTATTTTCAATTAAAAATGTATGTAGTTGATTAATATTCTTGACTTGAGATTCACAAATAACAAATAAAGGAAGGTCCATACTGAAGAGGTTAAAATATTATTAAACAGGTATTTCTCGTTTCATTTTCCTTTCTGTAACAATTATCTTCATCCAATGCCAAATGTTTTATCAAACCTCAAATCTTAAATGTGATTCTTGGTTTAGGTTACAAAACAGTGAAGTGATCGTAAATTTAAACCCATATGTTGACTGTGTTGGTAATATTTATTGTTTTAGAACAATTTAACGTACTCAGTGAAACAAGTTAATAAGGTACTGCTTAAGCCATGGATAATGTGGGAGAGCTGTTATTTATGTATTGCCCATCATGTACAAACTCAGTAAAACCGAATCCACTTACTTTTCTAATTGCTTTACTCGATTTCAATATAATGGATCATGTAATCAAACAGTATGACATGTCCGAGGTAAAAGTTTATTTTTAAGTAACATATTTACAATTAAAAATAGCGATTAAGATAGAGATAGAGAGACATAATATATTTTTAATATTTTCATAAACACATGTATAAATTAAACAACATGGTGTAGAAAAATACAAATGAAACCCATATCGTGCAAGGAGCTTCATCTTCAAAACATATAACGATATATCTCAAAAAGGGCAATATTGATAGAAGTAAATATTGTACATGCTTCTTAAAATGACACTTAAACCTTATTTAATTTTAAAAGTAAAAATATTCTTTGTTTGAAAGAGTGTTAAACTCTTACTTATGCCGAAAAGATACAGACATTTAACAAATACAAATAAAAAGTGACTATAATATGTTTAAAAAAATAGGATTCTTTAGTTTATATACCACAGTAAAGAAAGGATCAAATATCACTAGTATTTATATTTTTCATTTTTTGTTAATCTAGTATAACTCTAGTTGGGGTCTGAGATCCCAAACTATTGCAACTATTATGTTTTCATAGGTTTAGAATATTGTATTAATGCCTGATTTATATTCGGGAGTAATACAACAACTGGATGCCAATATTGGGTTAGAAAGACCACCTGATGAATTTTAGCTATGTTTTTACAATGATAAATACTAAAGTAGCATGCATAAAAAGCGTGCCCACAGTTGGAAGTTGATTAATACTTTGTATGTTGTACGATTCATTTTGTAAATAAACTGTAAGTTTTTAATAATTTTAAATGTCCACTGTAAGGGTTAACTTTACACAAATAAAATTGAAGCGGTAATGTTGCATTGTGTATCCTAAGTTTCTTACTAAAATGAAATAATACTGTATAATACATAATTATGAAGACAAACAACATCCAAAAAAAATCTAATCAAATCAAACAATGCATGGTTTAAAACACAGCTTACAGATTAATATTACTTCAGATTCTTCTTTACATATGTGTCTGCAGCTTTTATAATTATTTTTTATTGAGTGTCTGAGATTATCAGTTGGTTGCGTGTTTTTATACAGCGAAACTTTATAAATAATAGACGTCATCGATTCCATAGTGTTGTTAACATATTGTGTAGTTGAACCATCTGTGAATCTAATTATTGTGCTATTTAGTTATCTACCGAGCATTGAAGCAAAGATTATCCTTATTGTCAAGTATATCCAGGTATATCTTTTTGTTGTTGCATACAATAACTCCGAGTGTAACCTGCAATATAGATAATAAAATCATTAAACATTATTTTAATGTCAGCCTTATGTTACGTACGCTTATAATAACAAGCTTCGCGATGTCCCCAAATTATTCACCTATTACTGGGATATCGTGTCAAAGTAATATTTCATCTCAACGAGCAACAAATAAATGTTATTTAGTTAGGCCTGTTCTTAACAATTTCAAAGCATTATGGTATTAACAGTGTACATATTCTGTTGATACTATAATGTATATTGGAGTAGTTAAGTATATATAAAGTGAAATAAAGGAAATATTGACGAATTAAAACAATAACTATGAATTTTATGAGTGTTTTAATTCGTTCATTTTAAGAACTGTCCCGAATCATTATGGTCATGAAAACTACTTTGTATATTTGATAAAGACCAAATGAAATTGAAATTGAAAGTATTTAACCGCAAAGTCACAAGGTATTCCTAGCAATAATAATAATCTTATTTTGACAGTCCAATATCTTGATTCGGTATGATTGTTATTACATAACAACTGTGTTTGTCTGGTAAATATTGCATAAAAAGTCAATGTGCCAGTGTACACACATAAGCAATTTGTTCATCATTTTGATACGGTGTCCTGTTGGGGCCATCGCGGCTTATTGATCAAATTAAGTAAAGTCGAAACAACGAAACTACGATGGTGAAAAGTCGAAACAACGATGGTGAAAAGTCGAAACTACGATGGTGAATAGTCGAACGCTTGATATTATTTGGACCGGTAGCTCTCTCCCCTTGAACATTTTGAAACTGGTTGTAAGATATTGTGATATCTTGTGCATTCTAGACATGTTTTATGTTGGCCAGGACCCGCCATCGAAGGTACACTTGTATTTGATATCGTCGCGCGCGCTATAATGTAGCGAATCACATTCTCACTGTCAATCAAGGGTTTTGTACAGTTTTTTTAAAATTATTCCAATTGTTATATTTTTATTTTTATATTAAAGATTCGTCGCTTTTGTTCAATGGCTCAGCTTGTGGGTTCGAGTTCACTAATACACTGAGAAATGTTAAAAGAGATGTGTTTAAAAAACTGTCTAGCTGTATGCGGTTCGATAATTTCTAAACATATCCCCTATAACTCCCATGCTGGGTTCTTTTCTTGAAATGACTTGTGCATAATTTACCGACTGATGCGATTCCGATTAAGCTTTGTGACTCTCCCTTTTCTGCCGAATGTGTTGTTTTTTGGAAAGAGACGACAAAATAAAAACCCTTTCATAATTATTCAAAATGATGTACTTTATATTTTCATTTAAGTTTGCATCCTTTCTCAAAAGTAATATATCGTCTGGAAGAACAGAACTTACTTAAAAAATTATAACCAAAAGCGAACGTTTCGGAAGTTTAACGAGCATGAACAACATTTTTAAAAAAAAAAAATACCCTACGAACACGCACCAATGTTCGTTTTGGTTTTATATGTCAACAGTATGAGTAACACATTTTATCAATCAATGTATAAATTGTGATGATATGATATGAAATAAATTAGAAATAAGATAAAACATATTACTTTATCTTACTTTTAACTGCGTTGTTTTGGATATTCAGTTCAGATGTATTTTACCACTTGTATGACCTGGATATTTTCTTGTTTTGTCTATACAAATACAATACCATACAACGTACAGTTGTAAGCATACATGTTTGTATATTATAGTGTAACAAAAAGATTTGAGAAAGCAATCATATGTTCATTTTTTATCTCTCGGTAACGAAACTATTTTTTTCAATCTTTCTTCTCATAAAAGTTATTTTAGTTAATTTTCTATTAAACATTAAAACTATTGATTAAAATTATGAATACGTTTAGTGTTTATACTTCTATGAATCGGATTATGAACATTTACACATTAATACATTCCTCAGTTAGAGAGCCAAGAAGACACGAGGACGCTTTACCTTCCTATAATTATATAAATATATGAGTATATATTTATATTTCATATTACAAACCTTTGTAGGGATTTTTGGGGAAAGACACACAAACGTATTAACCTGCATCAAAATACAATACATCACTTAATCGAGGTTCATTTATATTCCCCGGTAACAATTTGTAAATTTTTGAAATAACAATATGTTGTGATCCTTTTAAAAAATAATATTTTTAAAATCAGCTCTATATTTAATGAGAACAATCTCAAGCTATTTTACGGTGGTCATCTTGAATTTTAAATCGAAAATTAATTATGTGTAATGTCACACGTACAAAGTTTAAATATAACTGGCCTGGTGGTTTCAGAGAAAGTGTTGCTTACGGACGACGACGGAAGAAGGACAACGAACCAACATTTAAGCTCTTCTGGCCTTTGGCCAGTAGGACTTAATCGTTATATACATACATGTATTTGAATCATATATAAGTTATTTACATAACAGTAAGCTGAATTACGAAGAGACGCATATGTATGCTTTTTTTGCATAAATGAATTTATCGATTAGAGTTCGGATAAATAGACTTATATAGACCAACAACTTATTTAGTACATGCATATCTGTATCTTAAACACAGTGTATTAATCTTAAAAGAGTATATAACATTAACCATAATCAAAGTTCATATGTTACCCTGATATCAAATGAATGTTTTATTTTTTTATATATAAAATATTGGTAAACATAGTACGTAGTTTGTCAGATATTGGACATTTATATAACTGTATAGTTTTAGTACATTGTCAATTCAATAGTTCAGCTATATGTAGTTCATGTACATTCAATAAAAAGTTATTATAAAACGTTCAACAATCAAAATTTATAACTTACGTCCACATGGTAAAACTGAATTTCCGCGTAAATGTTTCTTATAATTTGACTTTTATCACCTTTGATAACATTGCAAAGGAATCAATTTATTTAAGTGATAGAATTAATGTCCAGCGAGACAAAATGGAATACTCACTTTATGAAGACGTTACGAATAGAACGCAGACTGTAAAACCCCTCCCATGTTTTATCTAATTGGCTATTTGAATCGTGTCAAAAGCATGCACTCCACGTGACCTTCTCAAGGATCAAGGATATTTCGATTACAAATTAAGTATTTGCACAGTATGGTGCTTGCGGTACCATTCATTTTTGAATTGTTAGTCAGACACAAAAAGAGTTACAGAATCTTGTCTCAGACAGCTTCAGTTTTGTTAGTTGCATTGCAGTTTGACATGATTTACCAATACAGACCTTATCATTTAAGTGGCTATAAAGACTGGGAGAACTGGTTTCCCGGCAGGGGTTATATATATGATCACATCTTGACCGCAAACGTTTCATGGAACATGAACACAGACGAATTTTATTATACAATATTCAAGAAGCCGATGACGATAATAAAGATGAATTTCATTTGCGAATTTCAACAATTGTTTAATCATGAATATCTGTTTTCCAATGTAAGTAACCACCTGCGCATAAATTTATAGCTTATTTATAGATTTGTTATACTTTAAAGCGTTTTAGATGCTTTGCAAATTAACTTTGTAGTGTTCAAAGGCAGACATCTAATATGAACAAAATATCAGAAGAAACGGAAACGAAAAAGAACACTTTATTATTCTGTTGATGTGATACATAAAATGTTTTTTTTTATTCTTGATTCGACAGTTGCATATTATTTTGTAGTGTATCAAATGTGTTACAAACAGTGCTGTCATATAGTCTACATGGTATAACTTTTATTATATCCGATACTTATCGAAGCAAGTTAAACTCAAATTAATGGTGAACATCAGAGTATTGTTTTCATATTTTATACTTTTTACACGAATAACATAGCTTTATATAATATATTTTTATTTTCATTATCGATTTTTTGTGATGGATCCACAGAGAGAAGAACGAGTTTAAAGTCAGCTTTGGCTACTGACTATTCGATTTATTATACATATTTTAATTATTCCCAATACTAATCATGATTACGTTGCTTTGGAAGCCGTTCCATTTAAGCACTCGGGTTGGTGTTACTAAAATCGTAAAGCTATGCAGTAATGGTGACATCAAATTTTGAAAATATAAATAACGTTAAAGATATCAATGACGTACCATTATGACATCTTTTTACCTATAACTACATACATGCATTGTAACACACGCTCTGCGCGTCAAATTTGCCAGAACACCAGTGGCAGTAATTAGTCATAAATTCTGTTAGCGGTAACACCACGATTATTCTAAAATTAATGTGGGCAATTCTTAAATGGTGTTTATTGATGCTTCATTTAGTATCCGTAAATCGACCTACAAGATAATGATGAGCTTATCATACGACAACACGTGCGAATTGTATGATGGGCGTGCCAAATATTTAGTAATAATGAGACGGATAATATTACTGTAAAATATAGTAATATATACTATTGTCGAATTTCCATTACAAGCATTATCATACCAATATTAACTTTCGGAATCGATATAAATCTTATGTCAAAAAATACTGCCGGTACATATTCGAAAAACTATTTTCAGAAGTAGCAATTTAAGGGTATATAAGCAGAACGACCGTTAAATAAATAATATATTAATGTTTATCACGACAATAGTTTAATAACTGGTACTAGTGGTCAAATGTTTTCTTATCAAATAACTGTTTTACATTTTGAAAAGAAAACCAGTTGAATTAGAAATAATCTTGAGAAATATATACCTTTTCATTACCTGTAGGAAATCTCACTCGTAAACATATTTTCATAATTATATATTTATAAATATTATCTATAAAAACATTACAATTCAAATGTTCAATTGTCAATATTTGGTTCAGACAGTTACGGTACTGGGATCGAGTGCGAATCCGGATAAACATCTTTTTTATAATTTTGATTATAATGAAGAAGAAGAAGAATATTTTATTGATTTGAACTATACATAATTAAACACATAAACACATTACAAGTTAAATAATATGCACATAGTTTTACACACACACACACACAGACATACAGCTCGCGCCCCACCACACATATTCGTTCTTACTATCGACATTTCAAACTCATATCAATAAGATTTTAGTTTGTATAATATACTCAAATTTTATTTTACATAAAAAAAGTTTATATGAGGATGAACACATTTATCAGTTATTTATTATGGAACGTCGTTTTACAAATGCTTCAACCAAAAGACTTTCAATACATTTCAGGTTGTATATGGCGTATCCAGTTTTATAGGTGAAAGTAGACATCAGAATGAATATGAGTCACACCACCGTCCTTATGCAAGTAACTGGCAAACTTTATTAAATAAAGTTTTGGACCGAGCGGGACTCGAACATACGACATTAGCGGTGAGAGGTCAGTGATCATTAGACGGAAACACATCAGACCACTCGTACACACGGGGGACCATCGTAGCACCGGCTTAATTGCTTTTCTATGTTCTAAACACTTAAATTGCTTCATGATGCAAAGGAATCAGA
Organism: Panopea generosa; assembly: GCA_029582155.1. NCBI lineage: Eukaryota > Metazoa > Mollusca > Bivalvia > Adapedonta > Hiatellidae > Panopea > Panopea generosa. The sequence goes on from CM055905.1 coordinate 21,399,119, forward strand.
AATATTAACACTGAGCCAAAATGCGGGACCGCATTTTACCTCCTCACGACAGAACGTAAGAAGTCAATACTATCTTAGGAAAGGATTCACATTTGCATATATTTAGGCCAAGAACTTATTTTGTGTTAAATGGAGTATATGCTTCTGTTATAAACCTATAACATTTCGTTCTACGTTAGGAAGCGCTTACACGGAATGTACAGCTATTTCAAGATCATAACCGCAGTATGCGGCCATAAAGTTTAATTAAAAGAACATTGATCTGTTGGAGTGCAAGTGTCAAATTTTGTTTAGCAAATTGTAACGATTAAGGGAATTAAGGAAATGGCTAAATTTACAATCATGACATGATGACGTGTCGTGCGTAAGTCCCACACCCGTACCTATAAAGTCAAGGTCACATTTTTTTTACAATACATTGTGAAATTTCGTGTCCGGCCTGTAACTTTGCCATGCATAGATGGATTTTATAGATACTTGCTACAAATGATCAACATAACATGGCGACATGGCGTGCGAAACACCAAGGTCACAATTTGTTTTTGTTTGACAACACTTTCAGTAAGTTTGAGATTTAATATCCGGCCTGTAACTTTATCACTCATGGATAAATTTCAAAAACACTTGGCGAGTTGATCAACATGACATGATGAAGTGTCGCGTGTAAGATCCAGAATCTTTCCTTAATGGTCAAGGTCACACTTTCAATTTGTTTGATATTTTGTGTCTGGTCGGTAACTTTGTCTTTAACTTGGCTCAATTGACCAAGATGATATGACAAGGTGTCGCACCTTAAGACCCAGACCCGTATCTAAAAGGCCAATGTAAAACCTTGAGTTTGTTAAACGACACTTTAAGTTTGTTTGAGATTTAAAATCCTGTCTGTAACGTTATCATACAATGATGGATTTAAAAAATACTGCATATGTCAAAAATGACATGACGAAGTGTTGCGTTAAGACCCAGAACCCTATCAGAGGTGAAGGTCACACATTCAGTTTGTTTGATATTTCATTTTACTAAGCGGTATTTAAGTTTTTTATATGATGCAGTACATTGGTATATGATGCTGTACACACGTTGTACGTGATGCCAATTTTTTTCTATGAGATGCAGTTGTTTATTTCTATATGATGCAGTGCATTCGGTATATGACGATGTACATTAGTAGTACGTGATGCTAGATTTTTACTATGAGATAAAGTTGCTTTTATTTGACGCAGTATTTTTCTGTGCATGCCTTGTACGTGATACTGTATATTTACTATGATAGTTGGTTGTTTTTCTTTCGGTATATGATGAAGTACATTGGTTGTACGTGATGCTGTATATTTATTATGAGCTCCCGTGGTTTTTAATGTAAGATGCAGTTCATTTGGTATATGATGCTGTACTTACGTTGTACGTGATACTATTTATTTACTGTGAGATTAGGCAGATTTCTTTATGATGATGTATATAAGTTGTACGCGATACTGCATATTTACTATAAGATCCGGTTGTTTTTTTATGATAGTGTACATAAATTGATGTAATGCTGTATGTGGTGTTTTCTCTATATGATGCTATACTTTCGATATATAATATTGTACATTAGTTGTACGTGATTATACATTTTTACTATGACATGCTTTGGTTTTTCTATATGATGCGGTATTTTCGGTAAATGATGCGGTATTTTCGGTAAATGATGCGGTATTTTCGGTAAATGATGCTGTACATATGTTGTACATGATGCTGTATATTAACTATGATACTCGGTGTTTTTGTATATAAATTTAAAGTAATGCTGTAAATTTTTTTTGGGATGCAGTGTTTTTTTCTATAAACGATAATTTCGGTTTATACTGTTGTTAATTAGTTGTACGTGTTTCTAGATTTTTAATATGGGATGCTGTGGAATTTCTTTATGATGTAGTTCTGTCGGTATATGATGCGGTACATTAGTTGTACATGATACTATTTACTATGAGCTGCAGTGTTTTTTTCTATATGATGCAGTACTTTCGGTTTATAATGTTGTATATTAGATATACGAGATGTTGTATTTACTGTGAAATCCGGTGTGTTTTACTGTATGATGATGCTGTTCTTTCTGTATATTTAGCTGTACATATGTTGTGCGTGATGCTGTATATTTACTATGAAAATCGGTGGTTTTTACTGTACGATGCAGTATTTTTGATATATGATCTGTACATTAGTTGTATCTGATGGTGTATATCTACAATGCGATTTGGAGGTATTTACTGTAAGATGCAATACTTTCGGTATAACATCTTTAGATTAATTGTATCTGATAGTTTATATCTACTATGCGATCCGGTGGTATTTACTGTAAGATGCAATACTTTAGATTAGTTGAACGTGATGCTGTAATTTAACTTTAAGATGCACTGATTTTCTATATGGTGCAGTACTTTCAGTATATGATGGTGTACATACGTTATATATGATACTGTATATTTACTTTGACATGAGATTGTTTTAATATGATGCAGTATTTTTGGTGTTTGATGGTGTACATACGTTGTACGCCATGTTGTTTATTTACTTTAAAATGCGCTGTTGTTTCTATATGGTGAAGTACTTTCGGTATATGATGGTGTACATTAGATGTACGCGATGCTGTATATTTACTTTGACATGAGGTTTTTTTAATATGATGCAGTACTTTCGGTATATGATGGGGGTACATATGTTATACGTGATGTTGTATATTTACTTTGAAATGCGCTGGTGTTTCTGTATGATGCAGTAATTTCGGTATACAATGCTGTACTTTAGTTGTACGTGATGCTGTATACATGTATTTACTATGAGATGCCATGGAGTTGCTATATGATACAGTTATGATTGTTTTATATATTATATTATTTGTGCTGTTATGGTTGCTTGTGTGACCAATGCTGTCATTTCTTCTAATTACATGTGCTGTACTAGTTGTGATTGTTGTATTTACTGTTATGTTTGTACTGTTATGGTAGCTGGTGGGACCAATGCTGCCATTTCTTCTTATTACATGTGCTGTACTTGTTATGATAGTTGTACAAAGTATCGTGTTTGTGTTGTTGTTGCTGGTGGGACCAATGCTGATATTTCTTATCATTAAATATGCTGTCATGTTATCATTGTTGTACACACCTTTGTGTTTGTGTTGTTATGGCAACTGTTGGGACCAATGCTGTCATTTCTTCTCATTTTATGTAAATGGTGAGATCAATGTTGTCATCTCTTCTCATCATTTTGCTGTTCTTGTTATGATTGCTGTATATACTATGAGATGCGGTGTTTTTTTCTGTATGATGCGGTACTTTCGGTAAATAATACAGTACATTAGTTCTACGTGATTCTGTATATTTACTATGGGATGCTGTGGTTTTTCAGTACGATGCAGTACTTTCGGTAAATGATGATGTACATTGGTTGTACGTGATGCTGTATATTTAATATGAGATGTAGTGTGTTTTTTTCTGTACGATGCAGTACTTTCGGTATAAGATAATGTACATTAGTTGTACGTGATAAAGTACATTTACTATGAGTTGCTGTGCTTTTTTAGGTACGATGCTGTACTTTCTGTATATGATGCTGTACATTAGTTATAAGTTGTGCTGTTGATTAGTTATGTGATGGTTTTTCACTATGAGACGCGGTTGTGTTCTGTATGATGCAGTACTTTGTGTATATAATGCTGTAAATACGTTGTGCGTGATGCTGTATATTTACTATGAGATGCGGTGTTTTTCTATATGTAGCAGTACTTTTGGTATAAGTCACTGTACATTAGTTAAACGTGATGCTGTTTATTTATTATAAGATGTGAGTTTACTGTATGATGAAATATTTACTATGATAGTTGGTTGTTTTTCGTTCGGTATATGATACGGTACATTAGTTGTTTGTGATGCTGTATATTTATTATGAGATGCAGTTGTTTGTCTGTACGATGCGGTATATTCGGTATATGATGCTGGACATACGTTGTACATGATGCTGTATTTTAATTATGAGACGCGGTGTTTTACTGTTTAATGCAATACTTTCGGTATATGATGCTTTAAAATAGTTGTACGGGATGCAGTATATTAACTCTGGGATGCTGGTGGTTTCTATATGATGCTTTACTTTCCGTATATGATACTGTACATAAGTTGAACATGATGCTGTATTTTTACTTTATGATGCCGTGTTTACTGTATGATGTAGTTCTTTCGGTATATGATGCTGTACATTAGTTGTACGTGATGCTGAATATTAACTATGAGATTTGATGTTTTTTACTGTAGGATGCAAAACTTTCGGTATATGATGATGTACTCTAGTTGAACGTGATGCTGTAAATTTACTATGAAATGCGGTAGTTTTTCTATATGATGTTATATTTTCTGTATATAATGCTGTACATTATGTGTATGTCATACTGTTTATTTACTATGAGATGCTTTAGCTTTTCTGTATGATACAGAACTTTCGGTATATGATGCTGTCCATTAGTTGTACGTGATGCTTTATATTTACTATGAAATGCGTTGATTTTTCTGAAATATGATGCAGTACTTTCGGTTCATAGTGCTGTACGTTAGGCGTAAATGATGCTGTATTTTTACTATGAGATGCGGTATTTAAACTATATGATTTAGTACTCTTGGTATATGATGCTGTAGATTAGTTTTGCGTGATGCTGTACATTTGCTATGAAATGCGTTTTTTTCTGTAAGATGCAGTATTTTTGGTATATGATGCGTACATTGATTGTTCGTTATGTTATTTTATTTATTTTGTAATGCAGTGGGTTTTCTATATGCTGCAGTACATTGGTTGTACGTGATGTTTTATATCATACTGTGGGGTCCTCCGTGGCCGAGTGGTCTAAGGCGCCGTCTCAAGATCACTTACCTCTCACCGCTATGGTCGTAGGTTCGAGTCCCGCTCGCTCCAAAAACTTTATGTGAGAAAGTTTCCAGTTACTTGCGGAAGGACGGTGGTTCTACTCAGTCTGACCCAGTCTGAGGTCTTACTCCACCAGTAAAACTGGATATGCCATATATAACCTGAAATGTGTTGAAAATGGCGTTAAACCCCATTCAAAAAAAAAAAAATTATATCATACTGGACTATTTCAGACATTTCCCAAGAGTAATCCGATAATTGCATCTGCGCATTTCGATGATATTGGAGATGACTCTAATTACTTCCCTTAGACCGTGATAAAACATACAGGTATCGTTCCGCTCTGACAATAAGATCAAGTAGGCGTGACGTATTATATGCCCTCGGAATATATCTATTCGTTTTGATAAGCAAGTTTTGGTGATTTTGATGTGTAGTATCAGAAAGAAATTAATGCATTTTACTTATTAATAAACGCTAAAATCATTTGATTAAAATAAATGTGCAAAATTATAACATAGATTAATGATTTTAATTTCAAATTTCAATATAAGTTCATTTTATTATCAGTCAACAGATAAAGATTGATTATTTTGTGTTACTGTTATTAATAAATATAGTTTAAATTTATATATTTTACTTCGATTGTGAAACAAGTTCTTTCAACTTAGGCAAATCACGCTCAAAGTCTTCCTGGTTAGAACCAGTACTAAGCATATGCGGAAAAGTGCCTTGCTCAAGGACACCACACATAGTCATGGCGGAGGATCGATCCAACGACCCTCCGATCATGCGTTCGGTGCTCTACCACTGGACCTCGCGCTCCACACGAATTTATTACGGTTATTAGATTATATAAACATATTTTTGAAGATACAGAATGACAATAAAACATAATGTTAATCAATCATCACAGAGACTGGTGCCGTCGGGGATTCGAATTCACGACCCGAGGGTCGATAGTCGGACGCATTACTGTCTGAGTTAACGGGACAAGTGCTATGGTATTCAAATGATATTTTAAACTTCATGTTGTTGTTTTTTAAAATATAATTATTATGGTTGTTTGAAACAGACATCTTTATATTAGCGCATGTGTTTAATAAAGCCTAAAACGGTATTTGGCTGGAACACCACACATGGCTCGAATCACTTATCTGGTCCCGGCCGAAATACTATTTAAATTATATTATTCTACCTCTGATGGCTAGAACACCGAGTCGAACTAGAAATTAGGTCCAGCCAACATATTTACCTGTATTTTGACATTCATCGTTCGAACTATTTTGTTCAGTCCCGTCGGGTTCGATCCATCGAAGATCTACTGTATTCATCTTTATATACTTTGAATAAGTTCTATCATTCCGATTTCATTCAACCATTTACAAGAGTTATGCACTTTTTTTCAACACAGGAACAAAAATAGTCATAACATATGCTATGGTAATGTAACTTTACATAATAAGCATATATATTTTTCAGAAATAGTTTTAAGTGAAAATTGCAGCGTATTTTAGTACGCTAATAAATGTGAATAGCTGATGTATTATGCAGCAGATTACAAATCTCTTTGCTTTGATTAGTAATACCGCAATTATCTAAAGCTTTATATTCCTTCTAGTGTTTCATGTTTAACAAAGTAAACACTAAAACATTCGCAAAATATTTCTTATAGAGCATGTCATGTTAGTACTCTATTGAAACACGCGATCTGTTTTAAAATAGATATTTAACAATACAATGTGCAAAGTCACTCATATTAATATCAAGACTTCCCTAACTGCAGTAAAGTACAAGGTTAATGTGACATACACAGAAACGCTTTGCATAACAAAACAATGTGCAAAGTCACTCATATCAATATCAAGACTTCCCTAAATGCAGTAAAGTACAAGGTTAATGTTAGAAGTAATGGTCGTCTCTACTTGTATATAAGTCAATTATGTTGAAAACCGCTAATATTTCTTTTTTTTTCCCGTTTTATTAACTGTTTATAAAATTTGAATTTGTTATCAATTTATCTGAATATCAATGTTAAATCAAATAACTAATTTTAAACAGCTGAACAACAAACTTGATATGAAATATAATTACTCAATTACATTCAAGCAGATTATATTATAACCCCCAATAAAATTACAAGGGGGGGGGGGGAATTGTTGCTCTGTTTTTTTTTGTACAAGGATTATTAGATTTGAATATTATTTCACTGATCTTGGGAAAACGTTAAAATTAAAAATTCTGTAATATTTATAAACATTTTATATTGGATTATCTTAACTAACTTGTTTAATTACACGATATTTATGCGATGACTAAAAATCGAACATAAACATGCACTAAATGAAACATGTTTGCAGTTAAAATATTTATTTCGGATTATCAAACATTAGGAAGTATTCTGAGTACCATTACATTTCTTTAAATAATTAAATAATTATAATTTCGTGCCACAAAACACCATTCATTTCATAGGTATTATCTTTCTTTTCGTCTCATCTTCACATCGTATAACAAAACATAAATTATACATGAACGTTTAAACATAGCCATTCTAAAATAATTATAAGAGACATTTTAAAATATAAATTATGAATATCAATATAAAGCACATTTTTGACATGATAAAGCTCCATGTAAAATATTGCTAATCTTTATACTTATATCTGCAATAAACTAAGTTTTTAATTAAAAAGATGAAGAAGAAAAGGAGCATTATTGCACATTTTTAAAAATATCTTTAAAAAAACGATTATCGTTTTTGATAAGATCATTTGAGAACGGATTAGCAATATGTTCATATATGTGGAGATTTTTTTTAATTGAGTAATTCAAAACAATGATATGCTAATTATGCTGTATTAACATTATTATCAACCAGTTACATTATTAAATTTCTTTATTCAATTAACATGCCTCGAGTAATGTATTATTGTTATCTAATCACTGGTTTTGATATTAAAGAATCAAGTGATATAAATAAATTGAGTATTCCAATTATACATACTCTTTAATCAATTTTCTTTCTATGTCCACTGAATTATTTCATAACAAAGACATTAAAACATAAATTTGTGCGAAAGAAATAAACCATTAAATATTGTTTTAGATTACAAAAGAAATGTACTTAAATTTGAAGCTTTTTGAAGGTTCTTTAGATAAAACATGAAATTAAAAAAAATATTTACGCTTTAGACTATAAATAAAATACATAATAAACACACACTCTTTAAACTCCACATAACTTGCAATATCACCATGTGTTTATAAACATTTCGGGACTGAAAAACATCTGCATTGCATATAGCCGGCTGATATAGCGACAAACATGCTGTATTTAATTGGGTACAATAAAACGCTGTACATTAGTCACACAGAAAATAAATCCGAATTACATTTTATCTCATTTTCAAATCAAAATGGAAGCAAGATGCAATTATCATATTTGTTTATATCTATATATCATCGTAAAGAAAATTTTATTTGCAATAAACGTATACGTTGTAATAGGTTGGCAAATAAATACATCTAAGATTTATAGGACATTAACAATGCCCGAAAACGTGTTTTGAATAATTTTTATATAGAACATATAAGGACCATATATGCTGTTATAAAACTAAAAAGGAGGCAAGAAAACGTAAACATATTGTAATAGGTTGGTAATTTAATATTGAAACAGTTATAACGATAAAATCAAATTTCTCCTTTATGTTTCTATGTAAACCAAATATCACGGTTTAGCCAGGTAAGTGATAAAAACGGTTGATATCAAGCGTTGGGTGGGTGGGTGGGTGAGTGGGGGTGGGGGGGGGGGGGTAACTTCTTTCGATAATCCAGTGAAATGTCTAGAAAATCCCCACATGATTTACTATAACTTGCGGTGGTTTTTCTATATGATGCAGTACTTTTGGTATATGATGCCTACATTGGTTGTACGTAATGCTGTGTAGTTATTATGTGATGCGTTGGTCTTTCTACATGATGCAGTATTTTCGGTATATGTTGTACATAAATTATATGGGATGCTGTATATTAACTATGAAATGCTGTAACTGTTCAATATTATGTTATATTTTTGGTATATAATGCTTATATATGTTGTATGTGATGCTGAATATTTACTATGAGGTACGGTGGCTTTTCTGTATGATGCAGTTATTTCGGTATATAATGATATTCATTAGTTGTACGTGGTTATATTTACTATGAGAGGCAGTGGTTTTTCTATATGATGATGTTCTTTCGGTTATTCATGCTGTACATCAGTTATATACGATGCTGTATATTAACTATGAGATGCGGTTATTTTTCAGTATGATATTGTATAAAGGTTGATTGTGATGCGGTGTTTTTCTATATGATGCAGTATTTTCTGTATACGATGCTTTACATTAGTTATATGTGATGCTGTTGATTAGTTATGTGATGCGATGGTTTTTTTAGTATTAATCGCGGTTGTGTTTCTGTATGATGCAGTACTTTCGGTATATAATGCTGTAAGTACGTTGTGCGTGATGCCGTATATTTACTATAAGATGCGGTATATTTTCTATATGATGCAGTACGTTTGGTATATGATGCTGCACATTTGTTGTACGCGATGCTGTATATCTACTATGAGATGCGTTTTTTTTCTATATGATGCAGTACTTTTGGTATATGATGCTGTACATCAGTTATATGTGATGTTGTATATTATTTTACTTATATGATGCGTGATGCTGTTTATTAACTATTAGTTGCGATGTTTTTTCTAAATTATGATACTGTCGTTTTGTGATGCTACCATTTTTTTATTTGATATTATAATAGTTTTAACATAAGGTGTGGAAGCTGGATGGCTTAAGATTCGCCCCACAACCTTTGCGCTTATTCAATGCATCTGATAGTTTTTTTCTTATATCTTTTTGTGTGTATTTTTATAATAAAAGACGTTAAAATATTTGAGAAAGTAAAAAAAAACACCCAACCGCCTTAAGACTAACAAGAATACAACATTTGTTTTTTATTATATCTAAAATATTCTGGAGGTCTACCGCCACAAGAAGGGGACATCCCCTCCAACACTTTTCATACAGTACTTGATATGATGTTCCTGGTTAAAAACCCAGTGGAAGTTCATTTTTAATACATCTGATAATTATTTCTTAAACGAAACGTTTAAAAAAAAAATGTGTATTGTATTATCAGTTAGGTACACGTCTGAATACAAATACAGGAGTCGTCGTAATCCGACCAGTCTTCGTGCTGATTGATATATGATATGCGTCTCGTTATCATTCAACTACCACCGCTGATTCAAGCGTGAAAATGATTACATTCTGCAGAGATGAATATGCTCGAACACTGGTTAAATCTTGGTAGTCATGTCAAATGTTGTTAGAATGACTGACATGTACAGCAGTTGTATAAAGTTAAAAAAGGAGACAAAAGAGTTTGTGTTCCATCTTAACAGCGGATGAGTTGTTTCTCAATGCAAGTTGTAAAATAAACAGCGTACTTTTATTATTATTATATTTAATTGTACAATTAAGTAGAATTGAATGTAAAACTGAAAATGTAGTTCATGTACAATCAGATATAATAGGTTACTATAATCCATGTCGATGTTTAAAAAACTATATGTTTCCATTTATATTCCATGTATGTTTTTTCTTTCGGGTTTAGGTATAATCTACGTATCTGTGCCAAAACACATGTCATCTTCTGCCTTCGATGGTGAATCGCTCATTCCCCTCCATTGGAACGTGCCTGTTTCACACGCAAATAACGTGGGTCATTCCAGTCAGTTTTGTAACCAAATGTATCGCTTGTGACATATACATGATACTGGATACACAAGCATTGAAAATTGAAAAATATACGGTATAAACAGAGACTATTTATAGTTTATAGGAGCAAATCTTAAGTTGGTTTAAACAATATTTTATTCAAGAACTGTACATAGTATATTACATAACATTTGCAATTCATAAATAACAAACAATTCTAAGAAATGGGATTTAGAAAAAAGCTAATTAGTTTGTATGAATCTAGCTCCCAGAAATTACTGGTGATATACAGTTGAATTTACAAGTGGCGGTATATAAAGCATGTACTAGTATGTTATTTGAAATATTTATTGTAATAACTTAAGAGTTTATTCACTGGCATAGTTATTCCATTTGAACAAATACGCCGTGGTTGTTTTGCACAAGTCTCGTAAGAACTGTGAAAAGAGCAGGAAAAAAAAAGAAAAGAATGAAAGTTGAAAATGATTGAACGAGAAGGTTAAAGAGATAGAGAAATAAAGATGAGAGGAAAGTGGTTATGCATGAGTGTCCAGGTGCCCCGGGTTACCGAATAAGATTTGTGTGTTTGATTTTACTTGTACAATATGAACAGCGATTTGTAAAAAAAATAAAGTATTAAATCATTAAGGTTCAGATCAAACAAAGCGTTTTGTACTAATTATATACTTTTGCACAGCATCAAATACAGCGATATTTGTTTTGTCGCTGTTTCTTGGATTTCCCCTTAGCAACAGGTTAAGGTTGGTATCAGTTATGCCTTCAGATCTTATGGTGTTAAACATTTCAATTCGATGATTGTTATAGTTTGAACAGTTGAGTAAGAAATGTTTACTGTCTTCGAGTGAACGGCATGTGCACATGGGACTTTCAATAATATTTTTGGAATATAAATGCTGGTTAAGTGAACTACAATTTAGTCGTAGACGGGTATGGTTTATTTGAGCCAATATCTCTCCGTGGAGGAAACAGGTAGGAACTCTGTCAATAATAGGGTTTGGTCTATTCTTAAATATACTTAATGTTGGTGAATTCCGGGTTAGTATAGGTAAACTATTCCATGCTTTTATTGTTGAAGGAAGAAAGGAATGTGCAAAGAGTTGTGTATTACAAGCAATTTGTTGAATATTGTATGAGTTTCGTAAATTGTAATCTATTCCAACCGAAACCATATCGGGTATAAGTGTTGTTAGGTAAGATGGAGTTATTTCTGTTTTCATTTTAAAAAAAAGTATGAGTTTATGTTTTAGTCTTTTGGATTGTAATGTTTCCCATCCAGTTTCTTTATACAACAAATTAATGGTTACTAGTTTAGTCGCTCCTGTGACAACTCGAGCGGCTTCGATTTGTATTTTTTTCTAGGTCTTTTGCTTCAGATGCTGTACAATTATCCCATATTACATCTGCACATTCAAGTAAAGGGCGTATGAAAGTAAAGTAAATTGTTTGAAGTGATTGGCGATCAAGTTTAAACTTTAAATTTCTCATAATGTTTAATCTTTTCCAAGCCTGTTCCTTTATATGCTCTAAGTGGAATTTCCAGGCACCCTTATTTGAGAAAATGACACCAAGATGCTTATGTGACTGAACTTCTTGGATTATTATATTATTCATGACAAGTTGAGAGTGGAAGGGTTTATTTCGTTTACGCGAAACAAGAAGTGCTTTTGTTTTATTTGGATTGAAAGTTACTAACCACTTTTCAGCCGAATTGTGATTTTTTCAAGATCTGAATTAAGAACAAGGGAAGCTTGGTCAGGTGTTTCTACAACAATCAGTAAACTGGTATCGTCAGCAAATAAACGGATATTAGAGATATCTTAAGTTCTGGTAATACATATCTATATATGAATTAAAGTAACTACTTGAAAACTATAGTATTGATAATGTTTTCTAAAGTGTATCTAAGGTTATTAGTTTTAGTTTAGTTTATAATTTAATTTAGCTCGATTGCGATGAAAGCTCAGAGCTTATTGAATCGCTCTCGAGTCCGTTTCCTGGGTAGAACCAGTACTGTGTGTTGTTTTATGAGAGGCATCGGGTCGAGCTGGGGATCGAACCCGCAACCCCTTGCATGAGCGGCCAACACTCTATTCATTAGACTACCGCCACGCTTTAAGGTTATTACGTAAATCAATCCATTATAAAACAAATTTAGTGTTAGTTTCATAGTTGAATATATTACAAATATTTTAAAATCCATTAAAGTTAAATTACATGAAGCATTAAATGCCGCCTTGGACATGAGTCGTTATCGATAAGTATAAGTCATTTACAGACCCTGTAACAACACACGTTCTTGCGTATTGAATCGATGGCAAAAACTTGACAAACAATCTAATACCATTAAAATGAATTAGTTTATTCTAATTAAATAAATTATGCTGATTGCAAAGCAGTCACAGACCTTAAACCAATCGCCCTCGAGTCTGTTTTCTGTTTATAACAAATATTGAGTGGTATGTTTGAGAGACCATAAAGCCCGAGTAAGGGATCGAACCCAGCGATCTATGTATGACCGTTCAACACTATATGCACTGCACAACTGCCCTGCTTTAATAACCAATTACATAGAATTATATTATTTTAAAATAATCAAATGGATTGTATGTATCTTCGCTATATCCATCCTCTAATAAATCTTGAATCTTTTTATAATTTTTTTCTTATCAATGTGATATTTTCTTTCAATATTGGGAAACAAATTTTGTTCAGGTTTTCAGATACTTTGATTAAATGTGGAACTCCTATCTGATTGACCATATGGTCAGTGTAGAGTGTAGCTGGAGAAAGTAATCTAAAGATAATGATCGAAATGTACTAAAACTGACAAGTTAATGACCTGATCTTGGTAAGAGGCCGAATTACGCTTAATGGCCAAGTTAGCTCATTTACTTGCCAGGTGCTTGCATTAGTGCTGTTCATTTTTATAATGAAACTCGTCAAATGTATTATTTGTTAATTTTGATAAATTCGAGGTCATTAAGATATCAATTTTACATACGTATGTATGAAATTACAAAGATGAACATTATTATTACAATTGGTATACTCTATATTAACTTTGTAAAAACTACACTGAGATTTAAGTCTTTATCAGACATACTAAAGTTTTAGAAAAAATCATTGGCTATACGTACTTGACCCACTTTTTAATATTTGTTTTATCAAACTTACACCACATCCTCAGTCCCCTTTTCTCGAGGTAAGGAAAGGATGCTTATAGAAAAGAACGTATATAATGTATATTATGTTAAAGTTTGTGGCTTAAAATCGGTGTATGATATAATGATTATGGCAGTTTCTGCACTAATTCTAATCATTATGGATTGTTATTTGTATATCAAATAAAAAAAAGGTCACTGGTAAGTGTCGCTTCACCTCCACCCTCAAAATGGTATGTGAAAATAACGATATATTATAAAGCGTTGAATCCATGAATATCAAGAGTCATGGACTGATGTTTCAGACTAGACAACCAATTTCTTTCTTTTTGTTACATTAAAGTATGACCTTGACCTTTGTGTAACCTTGACCATGACATCTAATGTAAAGGTCTAGGAATTTCTACAGATAAAAGAAAGTTTTACTTTGACCTCTGAGGTAAGGTTTTGGGTCTTAATGTGACACTTCGTCATGTAATGGTGATCAATTGATGAATTGAACTAAGGAATTTATGAAATCCAACCATGTATGATAAAGTTACAAACTGGACTTAAAATCTCAAACAGACTCAAATTGTTGTTAAATAAACTCAAAATGTGACATTTGCCTTTGAGGTACGGGTCTGGGTCTTACGTGCGATACATCGTCATGTCATAATGGTCAATTGTGCCAAGTTAAAAACAAAGTTACAGACCAGACACAAAATATCAACAAATTGAAAGTGTGACCTTAATATTTAAGGAAAGGTACTGTGTCTTACACGCGACACTTCATCATGTCATGTTGATCAACTCAGCCAAGTGTTTATTAAATTTATCCATAGGTGACAAAGTTACAAGACGGACATGAAATCTCAAACAGACTGAAAGTGTTGCAAAACAAAGTTTAATTGTGACCTTGACCTGTGAAGTGAGTATGGGTCTTACGTGGGACATGACGCCATATTATGCTGATCATATTTAGCAAGTTTATATAAAATCCATATATGCATGACAAAGTTACTGGCCGAACACGAACTCTCAAAGCGTTGTCAAACAAACTCAAAGTGTGGCCTTTAGCTTTAAGGTACGGGCCTCGGTCTAACATCATCACTATGTCATGATGATGAATTGAGCCAAGTGTTTTTGAAATGTATCCATAGGTGACAAAGTAAAAGACCAGACACAAAACCTCAAACAGACTAAAAGGTTCGTCAAACAAATTGATTGATTGAATGATTGAATTTTTAGCGTCATGTTTATGCCATCGACGGCTAACAGACGATCAGTTAACTTAACCACTGTTTCCTAGGATTAACCAGTACTCGAGCACACCCCATCTCCACAAGTAACTGATAACTTTCCGACTTGAAACAGCGGTGAGAGACGAATGATAATGAGACACAATGTCTTATATCAATCACCACGGAGAATGTTGCCGGGCGGGGATTCGAACTCACGACCCCTGGATTGATAGTCAGACGCGTAACCGACTGAGCTAATCGGGCCCGGTTTCGTCAAACAAACAAAGTTAAATTATGACCTTTGAAGTCGGAGTATAGGTGTAAGGCCCGACACGTCATCATGTTTTGTTGATAGGTATATTGCAAGTATATATAAAATTCATCTATCCATTACAAAGTTACAGGCCGGACACGAAAAATCACACAGACTCAAAGTGTTGTCAAACAAACTGAAAGTGTGACCTTGACCTTTGAGGTACGGGTATGGGTCTTACACTGAACACGTTGTCATGTTATGTTGATCATTTGTAGTAAGTATCAATAAAATCCATTCATGCATAGCACAGTTACAGGCCGGACACGAAATACCGGACGGACGGACGGTCGGACGCTGCCATTACTATATGCCACTTAAACAGTTTTGGGAACATAAAAATTGATGAAATTTAGGGTTTTAAACTTGAGTTATCTTCTTTGACGATTATTCGCCGTTTTTTAGATTTATTCCTGCTAAGTGATTCAAATAAACATGATTTTAAGCAACAGATTATGCTATGCTTTACGCATAACAATGGAAATAACAAAATCAACACTAGACAATTGTTTATTTTGCTTGATAAAATGATATATATTTTCTTAAAAAACAAAGCGGTTTTATCGGTTTGGTTTTACCTTTGTGGCGTTCAGCACGTTATAAGAAACATACATATCGCCTTACTTGCACAATGTTTGAAAAATACATTTATTTGAACTTGTTATGTGTAGCCAAGATGCAATTACTAGTGTAAACACACGTTTTGTGGTCAATTCACGATCGTTTGCATAGTTTTGGCCAACGATGTGTTTATTCAATGTTCATATTCAGAGAATTATGCTATAAATACATTAACTGGATATTTTATAGAGATACATTTTAAATACGTTTTGATACATTGCGACTTATAACAATGAACTGTAACATTGTGCTTACTTAATCTTGACAAATTGTATTAACTAAGTAAGATATACTGGAAGGGGAAAATAAACTTTGTGAGTTATCAACGTTATATTTAATTATCATTTAAATAAACAAAATAAAAGAAAAAGATCAACCTCATTTACTTATTTTCAACTTAACTCCCCCTGCCTTCTTATTCAATCGTTTTTGTGGGATTTTGTTTTAAAAGAGAGGGAACTGTTGAATTCATCCCGCGTCGACGTAGCTTTTTGTTAACGTTTTAATGCATGCTCATATTTTAGTTACAACTACCAATGTATAGGTTAGAAGCTGCTGTTGTTCTATTTTCTCATTCCTGGGTATCAGTCATCGTCTTATTGCATAATTTGTATTTATCGAATTAAGCATTTGAAAGACACAAACATTGATTGACAGTTTGTTTCAAAAAAAATGCTTCGCGTGCTCCTCGTGAGTTTTCATGGGATTAAATGAATTTAGGGGGCGTGTTCATCATTGACATTGAGTGTGAATTTGAGGGATTGCGATATTTGTGTAGTTCAATACGGCAACCACGATTATTTTGTAGTTGCATGTGGACGTGAATCGACGTGGTCTGATATTATGGACTGGTGTAAAAATCGAAAGAAAGTGTCCGCTTCAGGTAACATTTTGCTAATCGCTTTCATAATATTTCATGAAATTCACAAAACAAAGACGAATGCCGTCTCTGCATTGAGATGAACATATCAGTACTATTATGTGGAGCACGTGGTCCAGAGGAAGAACATCAGATCCATGATCGGAGGGTAGTGGGTTCGATCCACGTCATGGTTATGTGAGCACACGCATATAACTCGTTCTGCTAAATGAAATTTTGAGCGTGACTTGTGTCACAGTCAAAGTAAAACAAATAAATTTAAACTCAACTGACTTTAGATGTCATGAAAAAGTCGTATCAATTGCAAAAAGTGCAACGTCGTATTTGTATCAGTTGAAAAGACGGGGTGTTGAAATTTACAAAAAATTAACATACGCCGTTATACATTTTGCAAATATATATGAATTTCGCATGGCTTGTTACATATGCAATAGCACTGAAGGGTCATCTTTTTAAAGAGACAGCGTTCGTCATTGTTTTGTATTTTTTCATGAGATGTTAATTTTAAGAAAGTAATCTGCAAAAAAAATGTTACCAGAAACAGGGAAATTTCCGATGACTTTTAACATAAGGTCACGTATACTCGCCACCGTTGTAAAAAATTATAGCATTGTCTTTGTAGCTTCAGAAGATGGTTCAACATTGAACGTTCTATTTTTCATGGAACGATCTAAGTGGCTTTTATATGCAGAACTGAAGAGACGTTTTCCTTCTTCGGGAAGAATATTTCTAGGAGAGAAAACTTGTAAAAACTTGTAAAATATCGGCAGAAAGAAACATCTCTTATGTTACTAACGAGAAATTTCTGTTTCAGTATATTAACGAGATATTTCTCTTGTCCTGTATACTTCTCCGATTAAAATGGGAACTCCCAGAAGAGAATTTTTCTCTTCTGGAAGAATCTCGCTTTTACAGACAACACTTAAGAGAAGTTTCTTTTCTGCTTGACAGATTTGAATTATCCGTTCTTTCAAACGTCTGCATTTGAACACTTTTTCTAGAAGAGAAAATTTCTCTTCTAAAATATTATCGACAAAAACAATAAACATCTCGTCTGTTGCTGGCGAGAAATTTCTTCTTTCCGTATGTTTACGAGATATTTCTCTCGTTCTGCATACTTTTTCAGATTACAACGAGACAATCACAGAAGAGAAATTTTCTCTTCTAGGAGTGCCTCGCTTTTACAGACAATACTGAAGAGAAGTTTCTTTTTTGCTTGACAGATTTGAATTATCCATTCTGTCAAAGGCATGCATTTGAACACTTATTCTAGAAGAGAAAACTCCTCTTGTAAAATATTATCGGCAGAAAAGAAACATCTGGTATGTTGCTAGCGAGAAATTTCTTCTTTTCGTATGTTTACGACATATTTCTCTTGTTCTGCATACTTTTCCGATCACACTCGCTTTTACATATTATACTACGGAGACTTTTCCTTTCTACTTGACTGTTTTGAAAGATTCATTCTTTCAAACGCGTGCAATTGGACAAAATTTCTAGAAGAGAAAAATTCTTTTGTAAATTATTTCATTACAACAGCGTATTTTTTAAAACATATGTCACTTTATTGGTCTCATTCGTACTTTTCGTCCAATTCAGCTCATTTGTAGGGGTAAAACACACTTTTGGATTTTCTTTTTTTATTTTGGAACGCATTCAGTAGTAGAAGTAGTAGAAGTAACAATTATAATAATAGCAGTAGAAGAAGAAATAGTAGTAGAAGTAGTAGTAGTAGTAGTAGTAGTAGTAGTAGTAGTAGTAGTTGTAACAGAGGTAGTAGTAAAAGCAGTCGTAGTTGTAGTAATAGAAGTAGTAGTAGTAAAAGAAGTAGTAGAAGTAGTAGTAACTGTAGAAATAGAGGTAATAGTAGTAGAACTTGTAGTAGTAGTAATATTCGTAGCAGTAGTAGTAGTGGTAAAAGTAGTAGTAGCAGTAATAGTTGTAGTTGTAGTAGTAGTAGTAGTAATTATAGTATAAGTAGTAGGAGGAGTAGCAGTAGCAGCCTAAATAGAAGAATGTAGTAGAAGAACCCTCAAAATAGCTAGAAATAATTTAAGTATAATATTGAATGCATGTATTTGTTGTATTAAATATGCCCTTTGTGTTAGTCCACACTCTTCTTTAGGGATTCCCAGCGGTATCGTTTGGAGTGGACTAAAAATATTACACACACATACACACCCACACACTATATTTAGTGTCTAATGTGATTGTACCTCACCTGCATAAGATAATGGGTTGTCTAAAGGTCCAGGGTTTGATTCTATGCCTGCCATGAGCAATAAGGTTGCAATAAATGTTAACGCTCCAATCATCTGCAGGTTTCCACTGTAGTTGATATTTACTCGCAGTAATATAACATCCAACCCCGGTCCATGGCGAAAAGTGCCTATCCGACATCGGTAAGTACCAATATCTACGCCCATTGTAAAATCTGTCAATTACAAATATACATTTTATTTCTAAATGCTTAATCAGCGATACAACAGGAATATTCCTGGATCATTTTGAAAGAAGTGTTAAAGCAACACAATATTTATTTTGGTACTTGCTATAAAACAGAATAAGACCACTTTCCTCATTCCAAACTATAAATCTTTCCTGAATGTCGACATGATTTAAGTTTGAAGTAACACTAAGATATAAGACTGAACTTGCCAGATGGAGATGCCCAGCACACTTTATTAATGTAGAAGCAAGAAGACACAACAACATCCTGTATATGGAAGGAATTTGTACCCTCCGCAATCATCGAGATCATCTTGACGGGTAACTTTTTAGCTTGACTATTTAAAAAATAGGGGGGTGGGGGGTGGGTCTATTGTTGTTGCCCTGGCGTCGGCGTTGGTTTTTCAGGTTAAAGATTTTTATCAGGTAAGATATTTATGCAACCCCTCTTTGGATATTAAATATATCTATGAAACCTCTCATTGGATATAAATGAAACTTCACATGTTTATTTTAACTAGAATATATTATGTTTCAAAATTTTTGTTCCTAAATATCATTTTCTTGTAATCAAAATTTATGTTTTTCATCCTTTTTCAGACACCTTTTTATTTTACCATGTAGTTGTGAAAGATTCAGCCTGTTTAAGACATAATTGGTCCAATTATTATAAAACTTAGTTTGTATGATTGTTGATTCTTGCTTTTTTACAAGAAAAAGAATCATTTTAACTGATACCATGTGTCACTAAAATATAATTTATTTCAGAATTAGTGCAGATATGACGATGTATTTTGCTTGTCTGAAATTGTATTGAGTATAATAACATATTATGTTCATTTCGAATCTTTATATTAAAAAAAAAGTTCTCTTCAGGACTCACACCACAATTATCTATCTTGAGTACTCAGATGAAGGAGGTAGTTATAAAACTGTAGTTCTCTTTATTTTTTTTCAGGACATAGTTTTGTTGTGATTTTTTTCCTAACATGTGTTAAATAGTCTGTATTTTAGAAATCACGAAAATTTGGTCATACCAGATTCTCTTAGACTTGAAATTTTGTTTTGAGACAACGAACCACAACAAGTAGTTCTACCTTATTCAACTCAACGGATTATGTACAATGGCATTATTCTCTAGAGTATTTACGTGAAGTTGGTTCTGAGATCGATAATGCTGCATATACCTTGCAATATAGAAAATCGTAGATCAACATTTATTAATTTAATAAACGTCCGACAGACCAGAGGCAGACCCAGGTCAAATGTTCAAGTCAAAGATCAACATTCAAGAAAAAAGTTCAAATTGGAGATGAACATCTAAACAAGGACATATCGGAGATCATCAATTAGAACATGTTCAGAACGGAACTCAACATTTACAAATAAATAAGATCGGAAATCGACAAGAAATGTCACTGGAAAGTTTGACATGGAATGTCAACCCAGGTCTGCATCGCAAATCAACAGAAAATAATTAATTGGAGATGATTAAAAATTTGTGTTGGTTTCTTTCTGATCATACAGAGATACAATCACTATATATATATATATATATTCCCAGGTGTTATAGGGTGTTAAATAAGGTTTATGTTTTTATTCCCGTATTACAAAGCTAAGGATACTTGTTGATTCAGAAAGACGTAAGAAAGATTCAAACTGGATAAGCAAATCGCCATTATCAGTTAAGTTCATGTGGGTATTGAAATTTAAAGACGACAACATAAGCATAAATCGAAAAGTTACTACATTAGATCATAAAATCATCTCAGGGATATGTTTGAAACAGCTTGACAATTACATGGCTTACCTTTGTTTAACAAGTACAGCGACACCATTTATTTATTTATGTTACGTTGCAAGTCAAACTAAAATACATTACAACTAAAATCATGAACGAATTAATTAAATTTTAAAATGTTAATACCTGAACTTCCTTTTCAAAGATTATATAATCCTATACACCCCTTTATGAAGGACCATTGCGTATCGACACAATTGACAATATGATATGGGCTTCTTCAAAACCCGTTAGTTGCGATTATGCGCAGTTATCGACACGGTGTAATGCGCATGTTCACAAATATCGTTGTCAATACAATTGCGCATGCTCGAAGTTTGTTAAATATTTCTCTTATGTAGTTAAATCTACATGAAATCTTGGTTTGGTATACATTGCCAGGAGATAAACCGTAGAGGGGAAGAAAACATCAAGTGTATTTTAAAAATCTCTCGATTACACTTGAGTTTTGTTGTTTTAAACAAAATTACTATTTTTGCAGTCTTAAATAAGAGCCGTCTGCACGCCACATCTATTGATTCAGAGTAATCAGTTCCTATAAGACCGAAGCTTAAGACTAATGTCCCTTAGTAAACTTGAAAATAAACAGTTCAACGTTTGTTTATATATATAACTGCATTCTATTGAAATAGTGGGGCATAGTTAAAGCTATCGATTTCATAACATCCATTACATCACGAGAAAAGTATTGTTGTGCAGCTATAGTTTGAGGCCCCATTAGAAGATCTGAGGGTAACAATAGCTTATTTAGTTTAAGGTAATGCTAGCTTATCAAGATTTGACTTTTTTTCAAGATTCCTATAGTATTTGATGATATACCTATGAAGGTATAGATATTGGTATACCCCTTTACTCCATAGATACGCGTTTTTCCGCACCAATCACAGAAGGCCAAAACAGTGCAGGAAGCAATCTAAACACTTCCTGAAATAATTGAAAAGCCTTCTATATCAGGTGTCCAAAGATGTCTGTTTTAAAGGTGTCAAAAGGCGTCTATATGAAGTAAAGGGATACATTGTCAGACATATGCGTGCATCGTGCAGGCGAATGATTTCGGTAATATAATCAGAAACAAACCTATGGCATTTATAATTTTTTTGTCTGTATATTTTATATGTCTGTGTAATTACTTAATGTAACAGTTTATATTAATTACAGCTATCAATAGCTGATAAGTGATGATTATTGGGATGCTGTCAATTTAAAAGTAAGGTGCGCTTTGCAGCGTGTTAATGATCGATAAGTATTGGCCCCATGTTACAGTAATATGGTCATAAATATTGCCACGAAAGGCTTGATGTTTTATTCCAACTAAGTGTTAATGAATATAGCAAAGAACCGTTTAAACATTTGTACAGCTTCAATGGTGTTAAAGGCATAGGGACAATATATTAAGCATCCGGATTCGCAATCGTTAAACGAGGCTTTTTATGATAGCGTGCATTTGTTACCATTGGCTACATGTTTATTACTTGATCAATTGGATGCCAAGATAGAGTTGTATGTTGATGCATTCAAGCAGTAGTTCAAGAAGGTGTTGTACTGATTCAAAGACATGCTGTGAAATGTAAACATGTTCTTTATTTCTAGATTATCTATTGGTCGTCAGAATCTATATGTTGATTGTATAAACAATATATGGTGAGTGTCAATGAGGCATTGTTTGGGTTTATTTACGACTCTATTTCGCTCATTATTTGGCGGTGGACTCGTCTCGCAGGTCGCCACTGAACTACCTGCCGAGTCCATTTGGCGGTGAGCGAAATAACCAACGGTTTAAGATAAACATAAATTGTGTTTCCAATCACTGTCATCCAGGATTGGTTTCATCCAGTTTAGCTGATTGTTTCATGTGAAATGAAACTGGAAAGAACATGTACAATTTTAACTTATATGTGAAATATTTTACCCATGAAGGGGATTGTGCTTTATATCTACTGTTCGTTCCATGAAGGGGATTGCGATTTGTGTGATTTATTTACCCCATGAAGGTAATAGTGATTTGTGTGGATTGTTGTTGTTGATGGCTGCCCATTGTTAGTTGACAGCAGCCCAAAATATTAAGCTGTAACAATGCCAAACTTAAAACAAAAAATAATTAACTAATATAATCTGTTTTTCTGCATTCTCCAATAATATTTAGGCAGACATTATTTTGTGATTATGGCCACTTCTAAGTTATCATTAGTGTTAATAATGAGAAAAAAGAAGCAATGATTGCCTTTGTAAAATCCAATGACAGGAAGATTAGTAGGTCGGAGGAAGATCGGCTGCTTATTCGCTAAAAATGAAAGCAAAGGCACCCGCAAAGCATAAATATGGCAATCATTAAATGCCACAGCATAAAGGCAATGAAAATGTCAGTATTGCTTCTGTATACCATGTGTTGTTAACGAGGCGAGAAGACAACAGTGGTAACCAACCTCAAACAAACACGTTGACATGAATTTATGTGCACACAAACCTTTGTAAAGACGGTTTTGGCAATGTTGTAAAGTGTTGGTGTAAAAAATGACCCTGACCACATATAAGCAAAAATTCACGAACCATGCATGACGACAACCCATGGCACCGAAGAGAGATAATGCATGAATGTTACGTGACAAAATGTAGAATATGGTTTCGAAATCAAGTTAAAGAACCATACATGTTTCATAAATGGGCGTAAATACCTCTGCTGTTGTTAGATAATTTTATTTCAATTATAATTTATTGCCAAATAGCTTGCATGTTTACAGAGGATATATGGTAATTGAGATTAGGGAAAGGGTGGAGCTACAAGCCCTTCATTATGATGTATTAGCCATTCCCTGAATTAAACAAAACAAGTAGCAAAAATAAAGTTTGACAAAATTATTTAAACTGTATTTGCATATATCTGAAGTAAACACGAAGCACATGCATAATGAAATAAAGTTAAGATCAGATTCTACCATATGGATTTGAAATGATTACCGCGGGGTCTTTGTTCCATTAACATAGAATACGACAGACAGTGTAAACCGTTGTTGATATGTACATGTATCGCATACATTCCAATAATTGAGAGATGATGTTGGCCGTATATATATATGTTTTTCTGACCTCTGACTCATCACAGACACATAAGATAATTTATTTAAAACATTCTTGCAATAATTTCCACAGAAAATACAAATTTTGATTAAATTACTCACTATGAAAATATACATTATTGCTACATTACATGTAAATATGGCTGTTGGTGCAACAAAAAGGGACATTCCAGTGATAATTTTTGGTTGACTTCTGGCAGTTTTTCTAATATTTATTCATGAATTACATTTTTTCTTTATTAAAATAATATGACTAACTCCAGCTCAAATATACGGACTACCAAACATAAATGATTTAACCTAACCCCGGTATGGAACAGATTGATTGATTGAATATTTAGCGTCATTTTTATGCCATCGAGGGCTAACAGACGATCAGTTAACCTAACCACTTTTTCCTGGGATTAACCAGTACTCGAGCACACCCCATCTCCGCAAGTAACTGATAACTTTCCCACTTGAATCAGTGGTGAGAGACGAATGATAATGAGACACAATGTCGTATATCAATCCTCAAGGAGACTGTTGCCGCGCGGGGGATTCGAACTCACGACCCCTGGATTGGTATGGAACAGCCTGATATGAAAACATATATACTAGAATAAAGATATAAACTATCTGCTACACAAGCAAGTTTTGTAATTTGAAAATAAACTTTTGAACAATCTAAAAAGAAGTTTTATCATCAATGACTCATATCACACTTGGTTTAGAGACTAGATAATCAGCGATATTGTCTATGTTACCTCCGATGATACTTTTATGAACTGACGGAATGCTGGTTCAGTCCTTGGCCTGATACTTTTCTGATTTGTTTCGTTTGTGTAGTTAGTAAAAGTAACTTCGATTGAAGCCTACGTTATGTTACGTATGATTTTTTTACTGAACCAGGATATGTCATTTTATTTAATAAAACAAAGACGTATTGATACCTGTTTGCGATCTTGGTATTCTGAAATTAACATTTTGAATTAGAAAATACCTCAATTGCATTTTATCTATTTGCAATGTTGTTGCTCTCCTGAAAATGCTTGCTTTTTCCCCGTTTCAGCATGTCGCACTGTATAGTATACGTTAACTATAAACAGTATATATTGTGTTTAATGCTAATAAAACATTCGTTTCGTTTTGTTATTGAATGTGTAAATGCTTGGTGTTTGTTCTTTATAGTGCCATGTTGACTCAGTGTATCTTGTAAGTTTCGGCTGGGAAAGTCTGACAATACATGGGGCAATGTTTACTTTGTAAGTTATAACACCACAACGATTGTCGACACTTGCACTTGGTCACAGGTATAGTTACATAAATATGCACGATGATTTAAGGTGGGTGCAGAAAATCGATATTCGTGTTTATTTCAATGTTCTATTACGGAAACCACATAGTAAAAACACTTTTGTTTAAGTATTGTTATTATGCTGTGTATGAATAACGGAGAGTGCATTCGAGAAATTGGCATGTTACAAGCTGACCATTCCCTCGGACAGGTATGTGTTATAATTTATACCAAAGGGTATATATTTCATCGGTACTTAAACAGCATGTGCTGAGAGCCAGAGGTGGGCATGTTAAGTATTAATTCTTGTTTGTACTGTAGTTTTGAGTGACTTTTCACATTGTGTAAATTTTATTTGATCTGATTGTCGCCATTTAGCGAAAAAATAGCCGATTAACAAGTATAGTTAGAACATCCTTTCAGTGTATGTATATGTGTATATGTAAATGTTACATATTGTATCTGGGATATTTTGGCACACATATGGTGCACTAAGATGTACATAATACATTTAATAAAAAAACTCCACTGAAATAAATATTTATAAATGTTCATGCTTTCTTTGCCCGGATGTAAACGGGAATCTGGTAAATATTATATATGTATTGCTCTATATGTATAATATTATGTATGTGCTTCAAAATGATGAACATTTTGAAATGTTCTTGCCAATTAACGAAAATGAAAAATATTTGTTATACGATTTCAATTTAATATTTACATTCTTGGTGTATCCTCTTCATTGAACAATTAAAGAATTTCGTCGCTCACTGCCCATGAAAGTATAATCATAAACGGTCATTTTTTCGCTTCGGACATAGTTTTGGAAAATATAATCAGCCTGGCCGGTATTTGTAATTGTGTTTATTGTCATAATTATTGACTGTTTTACATCAGGAAGAAATAGGTACTGTAAAATAAGCTGTTTGCATATTACCCGCATAATGGTGCAAGGCAATAAGAATAGAAACATGCAAATTATACTCAAGGTTTACCTACTTCACACGTGATAATGGTCACGTGATAATGGTAAGAACGATTAGAACGTTCAACAGATACTATTCATTCCTGGAATTATTATTTTTCTTTAACAATATGTATAATTGTAAGAAGCCACGGTGGTAAGTCATACTGTCATAAGGGTTCGGATAAAATAATTGTTTAGAATTATAACTAATTGTAAATACATGAAAGATAAGAGGATTGAGCCCACGACCGACCGTTTGATCATTAGATGCAGTAACTACTACATCACAGAGGCCTCCTTACATGTAATTAACTATTTACATGTTTTAAACTGTTAAAGTCAAGCTTATTTTGATGAAAATATAACATTGTTAACAACTTTCATCATATATCACAGTGACTATGCGAAATATGAGGCCTTTCTTCCATTAACCAAAGTTATGATCCTATCTGAAGTTGAAACAAAATTAAGGGTCTACACACATACTGGTGTATTTTTTTTTTATTATTTGCATCATTCAGGTATACGATTTTCAGACTTAAATGTTATGTGCAAATGTATCATGTGGTTAATTTTAACATTGAAAGTATTTTGTAGTCTGTGTTTCTGCTAAATATATGAGTCAGCGAACAAAAGAATATTTTTAATCGTGTATGTTTTTTTGTCAAAATATGCAGATTTTTATCAGGAAAATACCCTAAAAATTACATGTGATTACAATTATATTTTCCTCAAAGTACAAGGTCAGTAAACACAGATATCAAATTATTTGAGTTTTTCATCGTCAACCTACTGTTTCATAGTTTCCTTTTTTTATCACTACAGCATGATATCACGATGTGGCATCTACACCAACTGATTTAAAATACCTATATACATAAGATTCTGCCAAGATGGTGTCACCCTTTACACATTTGACACATTGGTGCAGCGAGCATTCAAACAAAAAAGTTTTAATCATCTTCAACTTTTCTAAATGACAAACGTTTTGACATTTTTTTCTTTGAAATAAAACTTTGCAAACGAAAAATTCTGAAAAAGTTTGTGATTGGTTGATTGACCAGAGCCCTAAATGGGTCAAAGTCGCTCACTGTCACTTCTTTTAAAATTTTGAGAATTATCTTAGTTTACATAGTATTCCTATGTAAAAGCCAGTCTTCTTTCTGGCCCCCAATGAACACTAGCTCCTTTATTTGAACAAACTTGAAACCCCTACTCACAGGAACCATTTATGCCAATTTTGAGCAAATTTGGAGAATTTGTTCTTCAGAAAAAGATTCTAATAAAATCTAAATCATATCCATTTTTACAGCCCCTGCTGACCCTTACGTGTATTAAGATCCCTTAAAATGACCAAGTCTAAACTGTTATGACTAAATAATGCCTCAGAAATCAAGATGTTTGAAATAATATAACCTAAAATAGATTTCCTGTTTTCCCATAGTATTCCTATATAAAAATCAAAATCCCTCTAATGGAACCTAGCCCCTTTATTTGAACAAACTTGAAACCTCTGGCCTATTCATACAGATCATTTCAAACAAATATAAACACATTTGGTTTGTCGGTTCTTGAAATGAAGAATTTTGGAAATTCACAATTGTATCAATTTTTTTAACCCCTGCTTATTATATCCGCCTTTGATGACCCAGTCTCAACTGTTCTGACTAAATAATACCCCAAATCCTAATATGATTAAAATAATTCCTAAAATAGATGTGAAAAAGAGAATTTACCATTTTCCCATAGTATTCCTATGTAAAAATCAAATTCCCCTTACTGGAATCTTATATATCCTAACCCTTCATTCTGAACAAAATTGAAACTACTACTCATAGGGATCATTTATGCCAAATATGAATTGAATTGTTCTTGGGAAGAAGATATTTTAAAATTTCATAATTTATCGTTTCTTGGTCCCCTGCTGGCCCCTTATGGCTACTAAATCCTCTTTAAAGGACACAGTCTCATCTATTATGACTAAACAATGCTTCAGACATCAATATGACTGGAATAATCCCAAAAATGAATAAGAAAAACATAACTTCCTGTTTCCTATACTTTTCCTTGTAAAGATCTAAGTCCCCATACTGGGCCCAAATAGACCATAGCCCCTCTATTTGAACCAACTTGAAACCCCTACTCAAAGGGATCATTTATACCAAAAATTAACTTGAGAAAAAAGATTTTCAAATGAAAATGTCCCTATGTCTAACTGGGGCGAGGCCAATGTTTACCATAGAGTAATGGCTTGAACAAATTGAGAGAAACTGATTAATGCTGCATCTAAAATATCAAAACTCTAGGCTTTGGTCTTTCGTAGAAGAAGATTTTTGAAGTTTTGAAAAGAAAAATCGATAATACTCTGGGGCGGGGTCAAATTTAATTTCAGTGTCATGATTTGAACAAACTTGAGAGAACTTCATAAAAAAATACTTCACACCAAATGTGAAAATCTATCGAGCGGTTTCAGAGAAGAAGTCGTTTGAAACAAAAGTTAAGGACAAACGACGGCTGACACTATGTGATCAGAATATCTCACCTTAAACGTTATTACAATGTGATACTTATTCTGTAAGTAGTGGTTACTATTAAATTCACACTATTTGTACGTAAACTACGACATAGTGGATATGTAATGTAAGCAATACAATGAAATTTATATATACCGGTCTTGTCCTTTTGAGGATACAAGTAAGTTTAAAATCTTGTGTGTCGTCCATTGATGAAGGATTTATTGTATTTTCATGAATAATATTGACAATGAAAGTGTATGCATCATTGTAAGATAAAAGCTGTTGTCACAGTAATTTTGTATATTTACACTCAGTACTGTATTCATATTTGTATTATAAATTGTCATGTTAAAAAACTAACTAGTTTTGTCACGCAAAAACGAGAAATGTTGTAATGTAGAATATTACTTATCACAATAATGCACATCCAGTAATGTTAAATGTGATTTGGTTTTATGCGTACATTTCACACATGAAATATATATATATATATATATATGACATACAACTATGAGGTTTACCATTTTACAGACGGTAGTGGAGCGCGTGGTCCAGTGGTAGAGCACCGAACCCATGATCGGAGGGTCTTGAGTTCGCTCTCCTATGTGGAGTTGTCTTGAGCAAGATACTGTTACGCATATGCTAAGTTCTGGATCTAACCAGGAAGACTTCGAGAGTGATTTGCCGAAGTTGTTAGAACTTGTTTCACAATCGAAGAAAAATAAATAAGTTTAACTAAATTTAACCAGACGATACAGACATCAATTTACATGCACATATTTTTTTCCACTTTCTAATTGGATTATTTATGCATGATTAACGTCCTCTCTATATTCACAACATTTCTGACTGCACTATTGTTTTTTTCATTTCATCAAAACTATGATGCCATTTCGTGGACAGTTCTGATGTCCAGTGAACATATTCACTGTTTTATCCAAATTTGATGAAACATTCATATGTTGATGACTCAAAAAGCAAATGGGCCTGAGCTAACTCTCATAGCGTTTAGTTAAGATAATGCATTAATGAGTACAGGTGTCAAACGTGCGGTAACCGCACATGCATTGTTAACCATGCCAGGTACGGATCTTCCTATGCAATTTAGATACCAAACGTGCGATTACAACTCATGAGTGGATTTTCCTATGCAATTAGATATCAAACGTGTGATTGCAACTCAGGTACGAATCTTCCTATGCAATAAGATATCAAACGTGTGATTACAACACAGGTACGAATCTTCCTATGCAATTAGATATCAAACGTGTGAATACAACTCAGGTATTGATATTCTTATACAATTTATATACCAAACATGTGACAATCACACTACTACTGATCTCCGTATGATATTTGGATATCAAACGTGTGATAATAACCAAGGTACGGATCTTTTTATGCAGTGACATTTAATATAGAGTTGAATGAACTCTCACAATTACTTCATATGTCACGGCAAAATAAATATCTAAGGTTGAAGCTTAAGTCTAAGATTCTCAAGAATGGTTGGTGAATACGACCCCTAAAGCAAACATTATTTTCTTATTCGTTTTCCCACATTGAATTTGGTTTTCTTGAGTCAATTTAAAGTACCCCCTTCTTATTATTATTGCATTACAGATAAATATCATGATTAAGTTGAGACGCCAATCTGAAAATTTAAAATGCTACCGTAAAAATAATAGAGCCGTTCTACTCACATATAATTTGAAAGCTTATATAAATGTTCGTGGAAGTAGGAGTATGTGCCTGTTAAGAAGATGTAGGCCGGCTGTTAAGTAAGATTTTAATTTGGGATGTACGAGTATTTATAAATGGCTAAAACATAATTTAAACTGAATTTGTTATCGCTTTTTGTAGCTTGTTTTCCATTTTTGATACTTGTCCAACAGTAGGTTCCGGCGTAATCTCATGAAGGTGGAATAGTGTTCATGGACAAATTAATGTGCTTCAAAGTGATCAGCTGATCTGTTAACAATAAACTTATATAATTTATACAAAAACAGTTTCAAGCTATATTCTATTACAGCTTATCCAGCGTAAATACAGCCGTCTTAAATCCAAGATACTTAACTAACAATTTCGACAACTCTACCTGTCAATTACGTAATATAATATCTGAGCACATGCAAGGTCTATTTATATACGTTGATGTGCAGATATCGCATAAGTGTCAAATTTATATCAGTTACCACGTTTACGTAAGCATTATACCCGGCTTAGTTGTTTATCTACTCTATTTATTGTATTCCTTTGTACCAGTCTGGCTAGCTCCGCATAAGTTTTCATTGAATACAATAAGAAGGAAATATTCACACTGAAACTGACGGTAAACTTCCGTGTAACATTGAATGTTCTATCAACAACATGAGGACCGACCGAGAAAGTAGGACAGGCTGAGACAGTAGGACACTCTGTAAACTTGTTTTACAGGTTTTTAATACAATGTGTTACCTTGCAAGATATTTAAGTTTAAATTTCGGTGAAACTGCCTTTCAAATAATAAAATGGTGTCCTTGAACAAGTATTGTAGACATATAAATCTGAACAGTTAATCACTCGATATTACCTTATATGGAGTTTGTTTTGTCGTCAATTCCTTGAAAGATATGCATCGAGCTATTTTATTTCAATCTGTGGTAAACATTTCACGCTTTAGGTACAGATAAAATTTGCTGATTTGAATACTAACTCTTGATAGCTAGTTATAGAACCGAGTTTTATTTTATGGCATATCCAGTTTTATTGGTGGGGAAGACCTCAGAATAAATCTGTGTAAAACCAACGTCCGTCCGTATATAAGTGGATAACATGAAGTTTTTTTTACTTAATTGGGGGGTAGAACCTCAGCGATGAGAAGTAAACAATACGACAGCGCCTGGGAATACTCGGCCGCAGAGGACACTCATAAGTAACGTACGCTTAGGATATATACGTTGATTTGAAATACTGTCTGGTTAAACGAAAAATATCAAAAGTTGTGAAAAATTATTAATATGTTATTTTTATGTTACGTTGAGTTGATTGGTAGTTTTTATTGAGGAAATTGTAAGAGTATTTTGTCCGAGAAACATACGCAAAGTGATATTTTGGTCAAACCTTATAGTGTACGGTTATGCAAAACGCAATGGTGTTGTCCGTATTTAATTACACTTCTACTACTGCCTCCGAACAAACATTGCATATCTGTGATACATTCTAAATCTTAGTTTCCGATAATAAGGTCATTGTACCTGCAGCACGTATTTTCGTCAGACGAAGGCATCACCAGGACCGTATATCGTCGATTTTTCACTCATAATGGTAACATCATCGTCTTTATTAAGTCACTTATTGAAATTGTCATGGCAACATCAGTAAGGAACTAAGAAGCCAGTAAGTTCCTTGTCCAGCCTCCATATAATCAGTTACGGATGTCGACATCACACATACTCAACTGGTAAGTCAACTTATTCATAAATCCGAAACATTCCGCATGGCATAGTTTCTGTAATTAGCCAAGCAACCTTTTTCATTAAGTAAATCATCTACTGATTTTAGCTAGTTGAATAAGTGACTTATTGAAGATAATGTTAAGTTATAAGTGAGATATCGACATCATACGTTCCTGATGGCGACTAGATGAAGTGGTTATGTAACTGTCAGGATGTTAACTTTTTAAATCGGTTTTGTTTATTATGTATGCATGTAGTTGTTGTCATGTCAAGGGTACGTTGAATGGAGTACAAAAGTATAGCTTGCATTGTACGACTAAACTTGTAAAAACGCGATGACATTATACTCTTTGTAGTGTATAATATATTAACACTGCTAAATGAGCTATCGGACTGTGTTCAGGTGTTTATTTTACTTAAAATAACACTCTAGTCGCAACTGAGAACCGCAATATTTTACCTGCACAACGAGCGGCTTTGTGTAACTGAAAACCGCAACATTTTACCTGCAAAACGAGCGGCTTTGTGTGTAACTGTCTTGATAATACGTACACTGCTTTTTTAAATTCAATACTGCAAGACACAGTTTAACAATTTTACTTAAAATATTATATGTCTTGTTTCTCCTTCCATAGGGAAGATTTATCGTCTGCGCGTTGTTTGTTTATCAAAAGAATACGTTGTATTTAATCGATATGGTTTCAAGCTTGCTGGGACTTCCCCATGTTGTTAATTATAGCCATATTTTCCAATTTATAATTCACAATTATAAAATAGATTTCAATTATACTTTATATAAAATATTATTGTATAAGAAATGTCGATCGTTATAAAATAATAAATACACATTGATCATTGGTGTTGTATAATTAAGGCCAGGTTAATAGGTTCCTCGATGACCTAGTACCATAAGACCATATTGTCTAACGATCAAACGGTCATTTACCTCGCGCCGCTGAGGTCGTGAGTTTCTAGCTTGGTCTAAAAACGCTATGTGTGAAAGTTTGCCATTAACGTTTCGAAGAACGATGGTTCTATTCTAGTCTGTAGACAGAGACTACACACACACACACATACACACATACATTAGAGTGCATATCTATTTGTTCAACAGTTATCATTAGCTTTATACTAGAATAATTTTTATTGATTTGAACTCTTACACGTTCTCATCATATATATATATATGTAATACAATACATGTACGTGCCAAATCAATGCAAAAGTTTTAACAATTACAAAGGTTCAGTCACATTTTTCGAGTAAGAAGGTTATTCCATTATGTTGTATATTTATTATAAAGTGTTCAATATCAAGTTGTTTATTATAGAGCTTCTTTTACAGGATGCTTCTTAAAGAAATTTACTAAAATGTATGATTTCTTTATTGTTTGTTGATTAAATAAGAGACAGAGTTGGGCCTTTGTGTATAAAATCGTTTGATACAATTACTTCTTATTTGTTCTTATTTGAAATTAATGCGAACGTTTATTCCTATTCGAAGTTCTAGTAAATGCAGGTAAAACTTTAGAGTTTTAACGTCTTAAAAAAGAATGCATCGCTTGTTTCCATCTTTATTTATATTTTATTTGTATTTAACTTTTTATTATTTGTAGGACGTTATTGACCAGTAGATCAACATCATGATAAGTACATTTATATCAGTCCAAAGGTGTGGGTCGAAGGTGTTCTCTGAGCATGTTAAAGAAATGTATGCATGTATGAATCGTCCAAATCTCTGAGGAAGTCCTCTGTAACACGCCAAAAGGTCACTTTGGCTAGCAGTGCATAAGGTATCGGGTTTGAAACCCGGCGGAGGCTTACCTTTATATTTCATCTTATACATGTAGTTTATTGTGTGTTTATGAGTGTTTACCATCATGGAGTAAACTAAATAGAATGCAGCATTTCTTTTTAAAATATTAAATATTTACATATGTGGGAGCGGTCTCCAGTACCCCCACCACCGATGACCTATAATCTTCCACATTCTTCACATGTCTTAGTTTTAAAATCCGATGGAGGTTCATTTTTAGCTCGTCGGAACGAAGTCCAAGGAGATCTATTGCCATGACCCCGGCGTTGTCGTCGTCGATAGATAACCAGGTTAAACATTTGCGTTTAAGTTTAAGATATCTATGCAACCACTCATTGGATGTGAATGAAACTTCGCATGTGTGTTCACCATCGTCAATGGAACACACAGATAAGAATCATAACTCTGGATTGCATTTTGGCACAGTTATGGCTCTTTTTGGACTTAGACACCCAGGGGCGAGTTTTGTTGTCTTCTGATAACTCTTGTTTCTTTTTTGATACATCTTATAGCTTTCCCCTTTTTCATCCTAAAAAACTCACTAGAATTATGAAAAAATTCCGAGTGATGCCGTCCATTCCTCTACCAGCGGGAAGGGGTGTCACTGTCACATTCTCCCCTATGTCATGATTTCCAGTGCACAAGGTCCGGTTCTAAAACCCGTTGGAGATTCGTTTTTTTGTTGTTTATTTTTTTGGAAGGGGCTATTGTCATGTCCGTATGTGTTTGTACTTGCATACATGCGTGCGTGCATATGTCCTTGCGTGCATCTGTGTGTATGTGTCGCGTGTATGTACATGCGAATGGGCGTGTGTTAAATGCAAACGTAAATAACAACCATAATTTTCTCTTAAACTTACTGACATGTTTATAAAAGTTATCAAAATCCGCACCCACACTATCTTACAATATTGTGATTCCATTGCTTGAGGAAGTATCGGTGTTAAAGTTCGATGAAAGTTCGTTTGTTAATACATATTATATTTTTTCTTCATTAAACTTTTCAAATTCACAAAATGTTATGGAGTAAATAACAAACATGGAAGTCCCCGTATCACAACCAACGGGAGGGGAGGTGTCCTTCACAACCTTCCACTTCTCAGGTCGCCCACCCGCAATTATTGAAATGAACGTACGCCTATAACTACATGCCAAATGAAATGTTTAATGCTATTTCTAACGTGCACTAGCTTCCCAAATGCACGACGCTCCACTCAAAACAACATATGTCTGTCCGTCCGCCCGTCCAATAGGTTGCCCAGCCGCCCATTCATCTATCCATTCATCCATCCATCCATCCACATCCATCCATATATCCATATGCAATTCGGAATGTTTTAATTTAAACGAATCTGCCACATCCCTGCTCACTAAACATTTCCTTGTTTCACCCAAAAACAACACAACGAAGCACATTTTTTATTCAATCAAAGTCGATAAAGACAAATTGAAATAATATCAAAAGGTTTGTGCATGACGTAACAAATTAAGAGAGGTAATAATTTGCACTGTGTATCCGCACTGTGATAACGTAAAGTTTGAATATCGATAAAACGCATTTCGGTAATATATGTGATATTGAGGTAATATATGTGATACTGACGTAATTTATGTGATATTGACGAACTATATGTGATATTGAGGCAATATATGTGATACTGAGGCAATATATGTGATATTGAGGTAATATATGTGATACCGAGGTAATATATGTGATATTGAGGTAATATATTTGATATTGAGGTAATATATGTGATATTGAGGTAATATATGCAATATTGAGGTAATATATGTGATACTGAGGTAATATATAATACTGAGGTATAACTTATATATGTGATACTGAGGTAATATATATTATTAAGGTAAAACATGTAATATTGAGGTAATATATGTGATACTGAGGTAATAAATGTGATATTGCAGTAATATATGTGATACTAAGGTAATATATGTGATACTGAGGTAATATATGTGATACTGAGGTAATATATGTGATGTTGAATAAATATGTTCTATAAGGTATAAAAGAATTATAAATCGAACAATTACAGCTATGCACAGTTTCAGTGTTTATGACATTTAATCCAAGTGTCTGGTTCTACAGGACATAGTATTGTCCGGATGAGTATTAAATTCGAACATGGACAAACACGACGCAATGAGTTGGGTTCGGGTTCGATTCTTTACCGTTTTCATTACATTCTGGTTGCTCTTGCTGTTATTATTGTGGCTGTAATGCGGTGTTTGTCTAAATATTATTGATCGTTAACATATTTAAATAATTTAATGAAATAGTAACACATTTGCTTAATTTAATCGATATGTCATATTTATATTACAGTTATTCCATGAATTAAACATTGATGTGCATATGTTTTTTTTAATAAATTACAATCTATCCCTGTCCTATATATGTTCTAGTAGAAATTAAATCAAAACAACTACTTACGTTTTGGAATATGTGGTCTTTATAAATATCTCCAGAACTTGCTTTTCGTTAGTCACCACAAAGTTTATTTACATCATAATATTTCAATTTCAAATTAACTTTGTTCAACGTACACCATTTTTTCAATAACGTACCATATACACTCTACAAACATTTAGTCAATGCGCAGTATGGTTTGGTTGTGTCCTAAATGAACTTGAATCGTATGCGCATCCGATAAATATTTACATACCCAAATCACGTGACAGTCTGCTGAACTTTGAACTGACTTCTACTGAACTTTGAACTGAGAGCTATTATAACACGACATGGTATGGATGTTGGATAGTACGCGATATTATATAATTATATTGTTGACGCTCATTATAACGCGATAATTTGGAAAGAATTAGGTCTCAGGATGTCCAATAGATCCGCTGTTGTATCGACATGTATGTCTAACATGTTTTTAGTGACTCGATTGAAAAGTGTCATGATTGTTAACATGGCAAATTTTAATGTGTCCATGACAACTGTTTGTCCTCGTGATGCACGTTTTCGC
The DNA here is from genome assembly GCA_029582155.1 of Panopea generosa. Taxonomy (NCBI): domain Eukaryota; kingdom Metazoa; phylum Mollusca; class Bivalvia; order Adapedonta; family Hiatellidae; genus Panopea; species Panopea generosa. The sequence goes on from CM055905.1 coordinate 21,436,332, forward strand.
TATATTATACATGAAGTATCAGGGCAAATTCCAATTTTCGGCATCAGTATTAAGAAATTAGAGGTCAGCTAGTAGGTGCCCTGAACATTGGGTCTATGGTGTTCCAATTTCTATTTTTAGTTATGCCATGACACTTGTCTCTTTTGCTTTCAATTATACATCACCGCTACACTTTGCACCAACAATTGCGGATGTTACTTCTCCCAAAGTGTTAACCCGATTCAAATGAAACTTGCTATACAGCAATGGATCGAACATGAGCCTCTTGACTTGACGTTCCAATTGATTTTTATTGAGTTTTGAGCCTTTTGTATCTATATTGATTTTCCCCATAGTAACATCACCAGTCATAACCCCGACAACCAATACATAAAAAACAATCACATTAAAATGTGATTTTACATGTTAGTCATTATAATGCTCATTTCACGTAGCTAAATTCAAAGGTAATGTCTATTTTCCTTAGTTCATGGACCTTTCGAGCGGGAAGAACTCGCTGATATTTGGTGACAGTTCATAATCAATGACATGGCCTGGTTTATAAACATGACAGGTATTGGGCTAACTACCCTATTTGATACAATTTCATTAAAATCTTAAGTATGTACTTGCACCTGTAGTTAGTGTTGTATAATGCTTAAAATGTCTTGTTTTTGTAATCGATATGAATGTGGTACACTGAATGTTAATCAGACATGTACAATGGGTTTTGTTATTACGTATATACCATTAGCAGACCAGAATATGATGTGATACACGCGAATGTTGACATACAATTTACCACGGATTTAATGGTCCGCCATAGAGCAACACCACGACACTCGTATTGTCTGTATATTTTGTATATGTGTAAACTACTTTCGGCACTGGCTTTGGCTATTTGAAAATATATTTTGTCTTTCGGAGATAATTTTGATTGGGGACGAGGAAAGTCAGCCATCTCATTTCCAGTAGCGCACAAAGGCGGCTTTTTTTCTCAAAATTCTAAAATTCCCAGATATCTAAAAGAAATCTAAACAAAGAAATTAATTATCACTCGATCCATTATACCGAATATAGTGTTGATTTTGTGATAATATCGTTGCTGTAGTAAAACCGACAGAACGTGGCACAACTACTCCGTTCGAAGTTAACAATGACTACTGGCGTGATTGTGTTATCAACACTCCGTTTCAGCGTATCATAGTGTGTAACACAGAATACTTTAAATGCACAGGCTTTGGCTGCAAGGTAAGTCAGGTGTCCATCAGTCGTTTGTTTATTTTATTTATATGGGTCAAATTGATTTTATATATAAAAGTCGCACTCCTTAGTAAATTAAAGTGACACTTTGAAATTTGTGAAATTTTAAAGGGACACTGTAAGAAAAAAAAAGAAATTTTAAAGGGTCACTCTATATTTACTTATTTAAAGGGACACTTAATGAAATTTTAAAGGGACACTTTATATTTATTTATTTAAAGGGACACTTGAAAAAAAATGAGGTCAAAGGGTTATTCATGGATAGACATCTACTACCCCTTGAGCATACCTGGGATGGGTCACATATCACAGCAGCAACTCGTGTAATAATGATAATTTTATGTATCAGTTTGACACACAACCTTACAAGCCCCTGGCTATGTCGACAACAGAACCCAGTATGTCAGACCTTCAATCCCAAAGCCTTGCGCTTGGGAATCTTAATCAGCCACGATTAAAGGAATGAAAACTGTGTGAGTCTGAATTCTGTAGGGGGTGGAAGGTGTTCATCTATGGACGTGGGATTTGAGCAGCGATCTCTATATCCATATTGGAGATCAGCTGGGGACAGGAGACGACAATGACCCCACCAAATCCCTATGATGGACCTAGTTGCCCAATGGCTATGAGACAGCAGAACCAACGGTCACCATAGGAGACACCGGAATTAAATCCAGCTGCAGCTCGTTTTTACGATAGGCCTATTAAATCTACGTTACATCCCGGCAATGCATATCAACAAGCGCCAAGGGTTTACGAGAAATTTGGACCACTGGACAAAAACATTAAAGACCTTTCTGAAACAGCTCAGATATATTTTTCTTATGCTGCACAAGCTCAGACAGAAACATTGGTTGACTGAGCAGATACAGTTATGACCCTAGCTATGAGAGCTTATCCAGACATGACAGATGAGATGATGTACAAACAGTCTGTCCTCAAGTTCTGCAAAGAATGTCTGGATAAAGCAGCAGGTCAATATGCCCTAAATTTCAGACCCAGAACCATAGAAAAAGCCGTCAACAAAGTAAGATGGTTTCAAAACATGGACTGCATAATGTATGCTCGGTCGGAAGCAGAAGTAAAGTTAGAGTATCCCGAAACCGACTTTGAGTACGATGGTGATGTTGGACATCGTATTTCTGTAAAAGCAATCTCGAGACAGACATGGCCAACAAAAAGCAATAGGCCAACCGAAGATATTAACAAGGTCTGCATGGTAGACTCAGAGATGGACACAATAGCATGTTTAGAAAGCTTGGAAGCCACCTCTACATTTCGTCCTCAGCATAAGTCCCCTATTGAAGAGAGGAAAACCGCAGTTAAGTGTTATCGATGCGGAGAACTGGGGCATTACAAACCCAAGTGCCCCAAAGGACAGCCGTCCAAGCAGAAGAAAGTGTCGTTTATGTTGGAGGACACAAGAGCTTTTAAACGACGAGGGGTCGCACCGTTAGGCTCGCCTTTGACACAGAATTTTGAAATGGGTCTCGACCAATGTGTCGAATCAAAAACATATATCGGACGATATCTTAAAGGACATAAAGGCATTATTTGAACCAAAAAGGTCATCAATGGTTGACAAGGAGCACCTGTGTGACGATATCTTGCAAGACTTAAAGGCAATATTTGTTCTGGACAATCTGGAGAAGATCCACCATGACAATGCAAAGTCCGGTCAAGAGATAGACTCTGATAATATGAAGTCCGGTCAAGAGTTGATATTGATCAAGACGGATGACCAGCCTACATCTGATGCAGGCAGAGAACCCTGCAAAGATGAAGAGATAATGATACTTCCAGAACCCGATCAGGCAAATAATCTGGTCGAGGATCATACCCAAGGGGAATCAAGGGACATCAAATTGATAACCATCAATCAATTGAGATCATTATCAGTGCTGAGGGTTCCCATGTGTGTAGAAGACCTCAAGCTTAAAGCAGTAGTTGACGCAGCAGCTCAAGTGACCATAATTTCGGACGGGATTTACAAGAGATTAAGTGAGCAATGGCCAGTGGTGCGAATGATAATGCTTCAAACTGCGGGTTGTGAGATGAAAATGTATGAGTCCGTTATAGGACCGACAATACCTCTGAAATTGGACAAATCCTGGTGCAAAGAAACGGTGTATGTAGCCCCGATAGACGATGGTATGCTCTTGGGCCTAGACTTTTTGAAGGTTTATGGCACGACTATTAATCTAGAAACTACGGAGCTGAACATGGGATCCGAAGTTATTCCGATGGGAATACAAAGTGTTAAAGAAGGAACACAGGTGTCAGAAGTGACAGTCCCATTACACAGTGTTTCAAGTAGTGGTCAACATTACAATCTTTGTAGGACGGATATATTGCCCTCCAAGAGAACAATCCAGGACCAACAGTCCAGTCAAATGAGGACAGGCCATAATAGAGTGGAGGCCAATAGTAATAGACGGTCCAGTCTTCATACGACAGACTTGAGACATAGACAGACAAGACGGCAAGCAACAGTCCAGTCATCATATGACGGACAGGCCGTCTTCCAGTACGAGTCGACAGTCCAGTCTCTATACGACGAACTCAAGACACAAATAGACAAGTGGGAGGCGACAGTCCAGTCTACATACGACGGACCCCGAACGCAGACGTTCCAGAGGTGACCAACATTCCAGTCATGGTAAGATGGAATATAATCAACATGGAACAAGGGATCGTCATAGGTCTAGTCATAATATTACAGGCCAAAGACAACGGTCAATAGCAATGACTAGGACCACGTACTGTGTACCCAGTTTCAGATCCAGGGAAGGGAGTAAGAGGCGGATCACCGCAGATCGCCACCCAAACACTCAACAACCCGAATCTGATGAGAATGAGGGCACATTGGCTGACAGTCTGACGATTTGGTCAAGGCAAACAGAGCCTCCACAGAGACGCAGTCCCAAACAACTGCTGCACAAGGAGCCTTCACAACAAAAGAAACTAATCACTCGTAGACAGGAGACAGTAGCAACTAAGTGTCAACTGACAGTGTCTGTGACATCATCGGGGCATAGGGTGCTGACAAAAAAATTGGGTAGTCTAAAAAGAACAGCTCTAGCTCTCAGTGACGACAAACCAGTCAGTCGCATCAAAAGATCAAAGTGCCCAGTAATTGATTGCGAAGTATTCGCACGAAGGATAAAACGTCATGTTTATCCATCACACATCCCGGAACTGTTTCACGACATGTAGACACCCGCGATGTTAGAAAGCCAGAAATTCAACCAGGCAAGAGTTTCAGTACTGAAAGCCCTAGCTAAGTATGTTCTTGGAAGTGAAGGGACAGTGGAAGGACCAGTTCGGTTTGTCAACCAAAATCTAGTGATTGACTACCTTTCTCATATCACTCCCGAAACAGAGAGTGCAATGGAGTGTTTGTGTCGAGTCGCTGGTTGGGACATTCCTAGGGAATTCCAGTTGGATAGGCTAAACTCGCCAGCCGTACTGCTCCATTGGATACCACTGGCATTCCTGATGAGCTGCATTAGATTCGGAAAAGAATTGAGGGAACCGGTCACTCTGTGGAAAAAGACGCATCAGAACCCAAGGATACGTCGAAGGACATGGGTCAGAAATCTAGCAGCAGATGCGATTTCCAGTGTAGGTGCTGAGAGTGAAAAATATGGCCGGGGGCATGACAGTCACGCCACAGGAAGAACTCCTGGAATAAGGCAGACCTTGGCAACCGCAACCCACTCTGTCTCGTGTCTGCCTCCCATGTCCAAGAAGTCTAATCTTGTCCTACTGGAGAAGAGTACTCAATATGAGGAAAATCCACAGTCAGGACTGTCAAAGACTCGGGATATGGCAACGCAGTGTGATGAGTTCCCACAACCCGTTCCAATGGAGGTAAGCCCCATCGTACCCGCGATGGGAACACTGGATGTCCAACCTCAAAACAGTAAGACACCGAAGATTGTTCTTTGGAAGGGAGACGAGAAAGTCGAGTCACTCGCCCTGTCAACTTTCTCCCCCAAAGAAGGGGACGGGAGGCTCAGGCTCACTTTAGTTTCCACCATGGAAACGGAAGAGCTGGATTACCAGTGTTCGTCTGGCCCGGTGAAGTCAGGATCTTATCCTAGTGATGAGGAGGCCATCTTAAGATCAGATCCGGACCTTTCAACTTCACCAGTTATCCGAGAGTTTAGGGAAGAGCCTACGACGGCGGAGAGCAGGGACCCCACTGCAGGTGAGTCCCGCTGCCAGTCTGAACACAGTGCTGCCAGTCACCAGCCATGAAAAACCCGTGAGGGCTGAAAAATGGGACATCCTACGTGTGAGCCCCTCGACCAGTCAATGTATCGTGGGTCTAAGGTTGTATGCCACAGTAACCCGAACCTCACCAGTGGCAAGAGTACAGCCCAGGACCAGCGTTGTGAAGAGTAAACCCGAAGTGGTTAGAGTATTGGGTCTCAGAAAGGCTTTCAAAAGCCACTTTCATATAGATCGTCTCGCTTGGCGACTAGATTGTGACCTCCTAGACATAGACCAGATAGTTTGTCCAGGAACTGAGGGAATCCCAGTCGTCAAAGTCTATGTGGGTGGCGGGGTCATGGTCGTCTGTAACCCAGAGAGGTATGAAATTGTGCTGTTGAAAGCAGACCTTTGTTGGCGGATAGCTGTTGGATTCCATCCTAAAAAGATAGAGCGACTGACTGCTTGCAGGCGGGATCACGTACGAGACCTCCTGAGGGAGCCCAATATGGTTGCACTAGGTGAAGTAGGACCACAGCAATCCGTCCTCGACTTAGGCCGAACAGGCTAGAGTGTTAGAGGACGTTCGAGTCTCTGCAATATGGCCCAAACGCTAGTATTGCACATACGTGGGAGCAAGGAGGACAAGATGGCTGCAAAAGTATCTGTGGAATACCTGGGTAGTGTCAGCTGTGTGTGTGTCTAACGGGACAACAAATTCATGTCCATTGCTTTGGTGGAGGCATACTTCAATGAAAAGCCTGGCAAACTACGTTTCCAGATGTTATTTTGGATTCACAGGTAGTCAGGTTCAACCATGAGCATCGAGCAGCGTTGAAAAGGATTCCATTGGATAGGCTCCTACAATTATAAAATGTTGTGTTTTTTGTTAATAATCTACTAATATCTTTATATCAATATTCTATATCTAAATAATTCCTTGTTCTTTCCAAGCAAACTAGAATAAAAACTTACTTAAACGCAATAATATAATTATTCTTTAATATACATTTAATTGATAACAAAATACATACGCTTAGAAATGGTAGACGCTTGTTTACAACAATTTATTGAATGTATATTTAACACAAACACATTTTAAATTAAGAGTTCGTTTTATGGTAACGTTTATCCGGTCACAGGAGAAGTGTGTGTCACTTAAACATCACCATAGTCCTGGCTAGGTTCTGTGCTTATGAAGAATGTTTTTTCGTATGGAAATGAATATCATAACAACAGTCTTACATGCTGTGTGGCGGCTATAAAATGTTGTCTCGAATTTTGACTTTCTGGTTCCTTGTATAAGTAGAGCTCATTCAATATTTAAAAAATAGAAATCAATAACGCTTAAGCTAGTGCTAGGAGACATGAGGTATTTACATACATGTAGTAAGAAACCCAACTTGAACAAATTTGATAAAACTTAATCCGCTATGTTCATATCTTGGTTGCGTTTTGTTCCGTCAAGAGAACCGTGTATTAGATAGAATTGGCATTTAGATTACGATATTTATGTATCTGGGCATTGATTGTTATTTTTAACGAATTACGGGACTGGCCATGGTTTTCTCAATCTCTAACATGTGCGGCACATTCAACAATCCAGGTGCCATAAGTTAAAATTCCCGGCCACATGTTTTGCGATGATTGGCCATATACTTTGTTTGACGACCACAAATCTCCCACCTCTGAAAATGTAGGGAAGTAATTGACATGCAGACATAAGCTATTCTTATAGTAGGTAACCCTCTGGCCGATCCCAGGAACGATAACTAGGTGCATATTGACAGCCGATATGTCACTAAAATAGTGTTGCGTCAAAGTCCCCATACCAACACACAAACAAAAAAATACATCCATTTTAATTGTATGAAACATATTTTAAAAAGTATTATACTATATATCGTCATCACTAGTAATCGCATTACTGAGTTCCTAACGTCGCGTCAAAATTACTGTTTACGCATAAATACCTACATAGCCAATTTGCAAAACTGTCAGAACTTGCCAGGTTATTGTTAAACTCTTGAATCTTTTTAAGTAGCTTTTTGCTGTTCTCCTTGCTATATTTCGGCAGAGAATACTTTCACGTAGCGCTCGTATATATAGTGTTGGTCTAGTCGATCCCAATTTATGTATACAACTTTTATCAAAGAACCGTTAGAATGTATTCCGTGTAACCTTTTTTTTCAGTTAGAAATTTATTTGTTCACATAAATTTTTTATTACTTTCAGATCTGAACTTTATGGTGGCCAGTTTTCAATATTGTTATCATATTTTCACTTATTTGGCACTTTGGAGACACGGCATGCATATTGCGTTATCTTCCTGTAAGAGTATATGGGGTCTCAATATATTTGCCACTTTTCATGTCCCCGTTTGCCAAAGTTATGGTCCTATTCCATTGTAGCAAAAAACAGCCCTTAAACAATTTAACACTTATACACCACTGAGCTACGCTCAAAATCTGAATATTATTACACAATAATAATTATTTCTGTTCTTCGTCGCATCACCAAAATGACCATTTCGAATTTTCTACAACTGTCAACATGTTCTTTTTTACAGAAAGACATTATTATCTCCCTATTTACTTTAGATATATTGTTAACATCTACTTTCATGGTGAAACGCAGTATCTAGGTTACTATGCATGCCAGAAAGATTATTACAAGAAACTGTTTGACATGATATGTTTATAATTTTGTCAGAATTTAATGTTCGAAAAAGTGTCTCATTTCTTTTAGAAATTAAATTATGACCACAGAGATAAATTTTGTCATACTAAACAATGATATACGCATTTATATCTAATATGTTATTGTAAAAATTTCATACAACAGGTAACTTACTGTCCATTGAAATAGAAGGAGAAATAGCACTTAAACACGATACATTAGACAAACACGAACAAAAATGGAAATTATTTCTCCAAATAAATGTACATTCTTGAACTAAAGGAAGGCTACTACTATATCTTCTCTCCCTTTATTATAATTTCCTTAAAATATGATAAAAAATCCAGCTGATCCTTATTTCACCCCATCTTTCCTCTCCTTTTGTTCTTTATATGTTTTATTCTACCCTTATTCTGAATCCTTATATATATCTAAATAATTTTATTTTCATTATGTTACATACAAAATGAATATGGTTATATCATGTCGGTAATTTCACAATATGAAAAAATTATTAACTTTGTTTCTAATTGATTTGCTTTTTTCTCAGTTTACTTAGTTGTTTATACAGTTCTACTGTAAGATATACCACTAAGAATTATAAACTTTTTACACATTAATCAACCTATGTAAAATCATGCAACAAAATGTATTGTTATATGACTATGTTTTTGTTGTGAATAACTTTATTAATATTTATTCACAAAAAAATTTTACTGTCCAAGAATGACCACTTTCAACTTTGCAATATACGGACGCCATGATGTTCCATCGGGGTATATTGTGTACACTCCACTACCTGATGCAGGGTTACTTTGTTTTATGTCGGAACATTCCCTCGAGTATACATAAAAGGTAATTTATCTTAAAAGATGTTTTAAATACACATCGTGCCTAAGATTTGAATCCTATCTCTTTGGTATTTAAATTGTTATAGAAAATTTCGTTCAAGAAAAAGCCTGAAACCAATATCTGTGTATGTTTTTTTAGAATTATGAAATAGTATCAGAGTACCGTGGAGTGTGTCCAGTCAGTTTACGGATAGTAGTTATAGAAACTTACTCTATGTCAAGCGCGTGTTTATATACTATTCGACAATGAGTCAAATAGGATATGCCGACTTGTCGGAATATATATAACTGACGGAGAAACATACCTTTTTCATTATTTTCAACATTAGCAATATATTTGTATATAATGAAACAAGAAGTAATTACCATTCCGAATATGTACTTTTTTCTGCGGTACTTATTTAGAGATTTGTAACAAAGTAGGTTGTTGTGGCCTAATTAAGTAGTGTCAGCTAGTACGTGTCCATTGTAATGATATAGGCTATATTTAGAACAGGTAGCGTGGAATTGTTAAAACGTATCGATAGCTCGATAGGAGTAACGTTTTTAAGATCTTTTTTACATTTTCACTCCTCTTTGATTAAAGAATAAATCATTTCGATGTTTATTTCACCAAATTCCATTAAGTATTAAGAAAGTTAGAATAATTAAACGGGTTTATTTTTCATAAAACTAATTTAAGTTTACATTGGCCTACTAGCGTAAAATCTGCATCGTACGACTACTGTACGATACATGAAAGTTTGTTGTTTCATAATTTGCACGAACGTTTTGTGGACTGTTTTGCTATATATTTTGACTGTGTTATGGAGAAACTGGAGAAACTGTCCAGTATAGCAAAAAAAACTTTGGAATTGACGTGACGAAAAGGATTGAGCATGTAACTGTTCCAGCACATAACGGCAGATGGGTATGTGATTTTTATTTTATGTTGTATTTAAATGTCTGATGGATATATTTTGACATAGTCAGATCTAAGTAAAGTTGTATAAATTGTTAATATCAAATCCTACGATAATGTCTGTAATTTAATTCCACATTCGCGGTAATGAAATCGTTTTGTTAGAATATAAGCCGAGGAATCTGAGAACATATTTTGATCTGTTGATATCGTGTTTACGATGAAGTATTGACATTCACCAAGTTAGAATTGATTAATATGTATAATTAAATTTTGTTGATGCTTATTCTGATATTCATAAAGTGAATAGATACAGAATTGGTCTGTAATTGTTTATATTATAAATGAGAAGTTATGTAGAGATATAATTGCTATTTTGAGATTGACGAAAGTTCATAAATGAGATGTTGGTTAAACTACTATGAAACTGCAGATAGTAAGAATTGAATAAACTGTTATCATATATTGATAAATCTACCCTGAAACTGTTAGATGATAAGAATTGAATTCACTGTTATAACATGTTGATAAATCTACCATTAAACTGTTAGATGGGACGAATAGAATGTACTGTAATCATTTATTGATAAAAATACCATGAAATTGATAGATGGTAAGTAATGGAAGTCGTTACGTATTGAGTAACTAGTAAATCTGAGTATATATATATATATATATATATATATATATATATATATATATATATATATATTGTAGCCGTTTTTAGACTTAAGCGAGACGTGTCCGCTACGTCAACGACGTATCTAGACGTGACAAGAAGTCAGCTGGTGGTAGTACCGTCATAAGGACAGCAAACACATACTCGTCATATGGACGACTTGGCGATCCTGGCGTCGGAGTACGGTGTATAGTCGGTACGAGGTGACGTATAGTCAGAAACTCAGTATAGAGTTCTAGGGAAGATTACCCAGTTCATATAGTCAATGCCACGAGGGACGATTGATGCTAACTCTACGATAATCAGGATGCGGTAGTAGTATCTTAAATACCATATAAGTGCATTTTTAAAAACAGTTTTAACATTCATATGATATAAGCAGTTTGGATCGCGATATAGATTACTGAACTTGTAGGAGATAGAACTGTGTAAAAAAATGTTAATACCATCATGGGACCTTTTTAAACCAGCTGTGTTTTTTTTTGTTGAGTAATAATTTTTAAATTTTATATATTGTATAATTGTATATTCGTAATTTTATTCATGTAAAACTGAAATAGTAAATTTTACTTTGTTTATGCTTGTATTCTACCTCTTGGTCATTTTGCTACAAGGTTAATATACGACAAAGCCGGGCCGGGAGGTGGTAATCGACCTGGAAAATGAATAATGGCCCGAGGCCACAATTTTTTTATCCGGTAAGATGTCTATGCAACCACTTATTGGAAATGGATGAAACTTTGCATGTCTGTTCAGCATCATCAATGGAACACACAGAGACGAAACCAACATCAAAGAAACCCATAGTGACAAGAACCCCAACTCTTGATTGCCCTTTAACAGAATCATTATATTTTTAGAAAATTTTCACTTCTTTTAAAAAAAAGTTTAATTAATTTTATTTTATTTGCATTTTCATGAAATGTGTATATACGACTGTGATCAATTGTGTATTTCTTGATATACTTGATCAACTTATATTATATTCATACATTTGTAATATTTAGGATTATTATACGTATATAGTGTTTTAGTATAGACACACCATATGGTTATTTGTCAGCAATGGTTTATTAATTTTAAAGCAATCAATTATTTTAAAGTTTGAGAGTCAAATGTAATTTAATGCTACGGTAATATAAGACATTAACTTTGTAATTAAAAAAAACAACACTATAATTGATAATTATAACAAATGTTGTTGTTGATAATTATTTTCAACAGACAAGCAATAATTGTTAGAGCTCAATGTTTGCTTTAGTTTTATATTAATTGTTTTCAATTTGGTACACATTTTCGGGAAGAGCTGTTGCTTTAGAACAGCATCGAATTAGCCGAGCACGATGTCTCTCCGACAGCTCTTGTTTTATATAAAACTAATTTGTTTATTTCAATATAAGCGTCATTTTGTGACAACGAGGGCTAACAGTTTACCAAATCACTCTTTCCTGAGATCTAAGAGAAGGTTAACATAACTTAGTACTCAGGCACAATTTTTCTCCACAAGAAACGGATAACTTTTAGCTTTGAATCAGCGGTGAGAGACGAATGGTAATCAGACGCAATGTCGTAAATAACTGATCACGGAGATTGTGGCGGGCGGAAAATATATAAAATTAGTGAAGCCTCGTTGGCTTTGAATATATCAGAAGAAGGGCTTAAGATAAAATGGCATTTCTTTGGATATGTTTTTTTTATTCTGAGGTATTTAATTTTATATTTGATATGGCTAAAAAATAAAAAATGAATGTGCTATCGCGTCTACAGCATTATCCTAATATAACTCTATGTAAAACAGTTACCCCTGTGGCAGTCTCAAATTTGACCCCAGGGACCCGACTTTAACCAATCATTTAGGGGATTTCCATGCAATACTACATGGAAAATATCTAAGGTTTAGGCTTTGATGATTCGCTTAAAATGTGTTCATGAGACCTATGGCGGGGGCATTTGTGGTCCAATCACACTGATATAAGAACTCGTCATAGATATTGTGGTTATACAACTCCTGTGCAAGTTTGGTTAAGATTCGAGGAAAAATGAAGGTCATACTGCGTTTACAATTAAAACATTAACGGAAAGACGGCGGATGGACATCCGGACGGACGACGGACGGTTTTCAATGACTTAATACCTGCTGGCCATCGGCTAGTAGAGCTAAAAACTCAAACACAAAACGACCCTGTGTTTAGGAACTTTTGTCCACTTGACGCATTTTGAATATAGAATATATTAAATGCCGCTTGTATGTTAATCATTTGTAGCAAGTATTTATGAAATCCATATATGCACGATTAAGTTACAGGCAAGAAAAGAAATATCGGACTGATGGACAGACGGAGGGACGGACAGGCACTGCGATAAATATATGCTACCTTAAGAATATTGGGAGAGAGGGGCAGGAAAAGCTATTTTGATCAGGTTATTTTTATAAAACCAATGGTTTCGTGGTACCTGTCAATTTCTAAAGTAATACTATGATTGTCAACTATTCGCCTACAATGCAGTTCGAACCAACAATTCTTAAATGCTACAGAATTGCTTAGAACTCTGGTATCAGCATACAACTTTTAGTGTTGATTTCGAAAATACTGACCATTTAGCAACGATAACCTTAACTCTGTTTGAACAACATCAAACAATCGGATTCAATGTTTAACAATTATTTAACAAGAAATTTACAGTATTCGTTAAATAAAAACATATAATATACTATTTAATGATATTTATGTTTTTTGTGTGTCTTTTTTTATTTGGAACAAACAACGCAAGCTATTTCAGGACCATCCACATACGGTGGACACGGTAGGGATCCGCATTTTGACTCAACTAGATGAATTATATGTTGGTCGTCAAATGGTCCATACAAATGTGGTTCATACTGGATTTACGTCCTGTCAAACCGGCCATTAAATATCACCCATATTCCATCACGAGTCCAGTATAACAGCGATTTCGAGCAGGAATCTTCAACGCCAAGGACCTTCGTGTATTGCAAACGGCACATGGCATGTCTTGTTGGTTGACGTCGTAGTCAAATATTGTTGGACCTCCAGTAGATGGTGGATACAAATCTATTTCTGAACCGTAGATATACGCTCTGCAGCAGCTTGGATTTCCATCGATGTAGGACGACCATGTTGGATCAGCTGGAAGACAGAGGTTGTCATTACCACTTCCGGTAGCGTCGTCCCTATTTCCGGCAATAAATCCTGTAAGATGTATTTAACTTCTTAATTTTATATTTTTTATTTTAACAATGCCATGAGAACATTGTATACGATAAGCATTGTCCTTAGAAACTCTAGTAGATCAGATAATTACACAAATAACTTTCTGTGAAATATCTAAACTGATATTGATTAGAATAAATATATAGTTAATATAGACCGATTTCAGTAGGAATGTAAATGTAAATATTTCAGTTTGATGTGAGATACAGCTATATCTAATGAACGTCAACATACCGATGATATAATGGAATAATTAATAATATATCGTGTTTCGTATTGGTCTTGATGTGTGATGTAAAAAGTGCTCAATCATTACTACAGTGGATACAATTATGATTATGCAAATCAATAGGTCAGTCCTCTATTTTTATATTTTCAAGAACGTGACTGCATGAAAATAATTTGTCTTAAACTTGAGAAAGTTCTTACCTCTGTACATAAGGTCTGCACTAGACGGACACGTGCTTCTTCCCCATCGTACATAAACTACCCCTGAACCTTTGTGATAAGATAAAGGATATTCAAATTAAGAAAATTAAGTCGAACAAGAAATGTGTCATTCAAAGTGCATAACCACTTAAACAGCATAAACAATATCAATAATGAGAATAAAAAAATAATGAATCATATAGAGAAGGAGTAAATTCAACACGAATTACGTCTTTGAACGGTTACTCGCCACTGAGGAGCGTAAACTTGCAGGTGCATATGTATTCTCACCGTTTCCTGTCGTCACTGTTTAAAGTGTACTAGTATTTTATAAGATTCAATGTTGGCATACAATGATAAAAACTTGTAATGATAAATTTTATACCTATTATTATTAACTATCATGAGACGTCTGTGTGCTTTACCTTGTGTTATGTTTTTCTGCACAGTATCCATAAGTGAAAGTTGTGTCTTCACCTGACCATTCTCATTCTTTAATATAGTCGCCTCGCCCTTCAAACTATTAATCTCAGTTTGGGAACTTAACTTGAAAGATTCGAACTCTGATCTTAATTTGAGCAGTTCTTGTGTCATATCCAGGTCACTGTGAAGCACCAGTCGTTTCTTATCCATTGATTGATTTACATCATGCGTCTCGAGTGCACTGGCCAAGTAAAGAAGCATACAAAAGCAAATTGTTTTACATAGCAAATACACGTAGGTAGACATTTTGTTATTATAACTTATTATAATTGTTTAACTAAGTTCACTAGTTTGCTTTTATTTCAATTTCATCGATTGAATGATAATGGAAATTGGACACATACATTTATCGCACATTAACTTAATATGTATACTTGCTTTAAAAGGCAAATGTATCAAAGGAATTTCGGGATCATACAAGTAATTAGTATTGCATGACGATTTTGCTAAAATCATGTTCCAGACTTAAACAAACAGAAGTATAATACATAATAAATATTGAAAGAACGTTTGGTCCATTCATGACGTTTTTCGTCCTTGATGCAACATATCGATGTCTGAAAAACACGATAGATACTTTCAACTCAATACTGACGTTCCCTTTTTTAGGGAAACTCAAGTAATAAAAAGCTATAAATTGTGTACCAACATGAATAAAACTTGTTTCAGATAATCTAATATGTTTTGTACATATGTTTGGAATAACTCGATCGTTATCATTGTACTATACCACTCAAATATCGACATGATATTTTGTTGCATATTTAATGATTATACTTGCATCCATTTTGTAACCTAGCATAATATAATTATTATTTCCGATAAAGGCCTTTGAATTTAACAATGATATGATCCTCGCAAGGATATGCGTAATCAATATAAGCATGACGATTTGTTTTCTTTATTTTTTTAAGTAAATGCGCATTACTGTAATGTTTTTATTCCCCAACTATAGTCAATATCAATATCCCTATTCATGACCGCTTTTTATTCCATAAAATTCACACATTGATGACAAATTAGCACAATGGAAATAACGATAGTAAAGATGATTTCACGATGGATGGTAGGGTAGAACATTTGATATGCGATAGTGTAGCGTGATCCAGTGCATGGTCCAGTGGAAGAGCATCGACCCCAGGAGGATCGTGGGTTTGATCCTCCGCCATGGCTACGTGTGGTGTCCTTGAGCAAGACACTTTTCCCTCATAAATTATGCTTAATACTAGATTACCCAGGAAGTTGTAAATCGAAGTAAAATGAAAAAAGTTCAAACTAATATACGATCGGTAAATTTACACGGTTATACTTGTAATTGGATTTGTTACAAACATAATGAGAGGACAACTAAATGAAAAATCAATATTTAGCAAATAAACCAATGAACCTTTTCATTATAACAAACCATAAATATTGATGACTAAACATTACTTAAAGATATTTCATGTGCTTTTTTCTGCATATTTGCTCAGATGCGGATACGATGACGAATAGAAACCGAAAATTAACCTTTCAAAACTATTGTTTACATAACTGAACGACTTTGTAAACAAATGACGAAGTAATACATATAACGAATAAATAGCTTTTAATACCCACAAGAACCCAACCAATGAAATCACAGGAACTTTCTGAAGAGTGTTATAATATCTATTGACGATTAAAATAAAAATTACCTATTTTTTTAAAAAACAATAATTTAAGTAAAATTCACATCGAACAAACTGACGTTTTGGACATCTTAAAAAAAATTTAAATTAGGAAAAGCCTTTTGGTAAGTATACGTCACAAAGACAAACAATACATACAGTGTTTTTGATTTTAATAAACTTTGAAACATTGCAATTAATATACTTGCCATATGCCCAACCTTTTCACTCTCTCTGTTTTACCCCATATATACCTCAATAATACAAACAACTGAACAAGAAGAGAACGCTATTCCATCATAAATGACGAATGTTTATGACGTAGTGTTTGTCACGTGACTATCTGGAAGTGATACTATTAGCCATAACATGCTCTTTCAGTATGCATTTCAAATTAAGTTTTGTTTAATTGTTTTCTTAAACAGTAAACAATATCCCCCACGATAGAAAAAAGCAACAGTATAGACCGAATCAGCTATTTTGAAACTACGTTATTCTATTTTGAGATGGAACCTTCTGTATTAGGGGTATTTGCATTATAACAGCAGATTTATCTGTTACATAAAAGTATAAAATAAACTTGATATCACTATTAAGTTTGTTGTACTACTGTCGGTTCCGATAGCGTAGTGGTAACGGTTTGAACTGTTAACCCAAATGACGCGGGTTCAAGCTTTATCTATGTTCAATTTTTTTTCCAATTTTATTTGCCATAATAGTATCAGAGGGTCAGAAGGTAAATAATATTAACTGTGTTATACTATAAAAATAAAAAATACTATTTTAGAACGATTTAAATGTTTTGTTTTAACAATTTTATATTATGGTTGTGAAATATGGGACGGTTTGTGGCAGAGTTTGAATTATTAGAAAATGTTTATCAGGAAGCAACCAGGATAGCTACGGATCGTCCTATATTCTGCTGTAACCACACCATTTATCAAGAATCATCTTTAGAACCGCTTGCACAAAGATGCGAACGTAACAAACTTATCTTATTTTATACAATTCACAACACTATTCCGGATTATCTTAAACCCATAAAACCGTCTTTAATAGGTTCACATTTACATTACCATTTACGTAATGCTGAAGTTTATATCATCCCATATAACATATAAACAGTATCGAATGAATGCACATAATGTTTACTTTAATTGTATCAATTATACTGTAAAACGTTAACACAATTGTTAACATCTTAACAGAACACGTGCGTGCGTATGTGCTTCAGTGCACGTGTGTGAAAGGTAACACTAGTCAACTCAACTGTATGTACATATTATGTTATAAAATATGTTAAACCTCTTTGGAACATTTTGGAAAAATAAATACAAATTTAGGGAATGATCGTAACAAATGTGGTGGGTAGCACAACAGCCCCGACCAAGAGACACCGTTTCTGACACCACACCCGTCTTCTTTGGAGAACCTTATCCCCCCCCCCCCCGCCCCACGATACTCATGTCAAATTTGTATATATAATAATTATTACTTTTCTTTTCAATATTCTGTATTCTTGTACGACATATTGTGTACAAGCTATATAAAAAAACTATGTTTAAACCAACTGTGCGTTGCAACGCGCTGAATGTAAAAAATATGAAAAGCAAGTGTGTCATACATCATTTAAATAGAAAACGAAGATTTAAAATATAGACTGTACTCGAAAATGTAAAGACAGAGTTCAGCCTTTAAATCAAGCATACTTGTTCAATTGACTGAGTCAGAATTACTTCTTCCAATATCCTAACACTATGCTCTGATATGGCCAACCAGCGTATGTGCTCTGTACATTTCTACTAACGCTAACATAAATACAACAGGCCTCATTTGATATACAAAACTGTTTTATACAAAAAAAATGATGATAGAGATGTTTGACATATAATTATATATGGACAGTATATATCGTCGAGCGCGTTGTCCAGTGGTACAGCACCGAACCCATGATCGGAGAGTCTTGGGTTCGATCCTCCGCTACGACTATTTGTGGTGTCCGTGAGCAAGACACTTTTCCGCATATCCTTAGTACTGGTTCTACCAAGCAAGACTTCAAGAGTAATTTGCCTAAGTTGTAAGAACTAGTTTCACAATCGAAGTAAAATAAATAAGTTTAAACTAACTATATGGACAGTAGTGTGCTACTCGTATATAGTAATAAAGCATATCGATAAAAAAAACGATAACCAATATAAAGTGTGATACATATAAAAAAGCAATGTCCCATTGTTTAACAAATGTACTAGTCCACATTAACAAATTCATAAGAAAAGCGTTTAAACATAGATTCATGAGTGTAATTTAATGGTTTTATAATGAATTTTTAATATGCCTAAGCGAGTTATTATTGACTGTTGAAAAGGGGGATTTTTTATTGATTATTTCACTTTTTTTAATCACAAGAAAACTTTATAGTTTGAAGTAGAACGCTGAAATCGACATTTGCTTTGTCGCTTGTGACTATATCCATGATTCTACCAGAGGATTCATACAGTTATAGATGCATAGGGTTAACTCATATAATGCGTGTTACGTATAACATAGCAAGAGTTATGTCCCATATTCATTTGTCCTAAAGAACTGTCTAAGCGAACTTATATTGACTGTTGAAAATGGATATTGTTTTTATTTGATTTTTTTCACTATTTTCAATAATAAGAAGAACCATTGTTGGAATCAGAGAAACATTAGTTTAATTCACTAATAGAACAGTAAAATTGTCATTGACGTCATCACTCGTCGCTGTATTCATTTGGTGTGCATTTGATAAAGAAAAACTATACTGTAACCAGCATTCATTCTCTATAGGTAGTGAGTGTGTCATTTGTAACTGGGTAAATTTGCACTGGTCTAGTAGTCGCGTTTCAGAACTTTGGGATTTCCGCGATTATTTACTTGGTATTGAAATTTCATCCTACACGCTTATCCGACCCTGCTTTGGCGTTGGAACATTTAATGACGTGATGTATTAAAACACATGACAAAATATATCTAATTGGACGTCTTAAAAGTCACTTTGATAAAATGTTATAATAATTATAAATAAAATGTAAGTATTTAATGTTGTTATCACCATGAGACAGTTTTTACATGATCTTTATGAAAACGATCATCTTAATATACCAGCAGAGTTTTAAAACTTGTTTAACATGAATCATGAAACGACGGGGATCATTACGAGGTTGGAATACGATCTTGGTATATATTCACCAGAGGCGTTGGTGGTACTAACGTTCTAACGCAATAACCTATGTTGTTACTTTTTGTGACAAATTATTCTTTGGTAACTGTGTTGCTTTTTTATTTAAATGTGTGTTATTGAAATATTACGTCTGGTGTTGAGGATATATAGCTCTTTATCTAGAAATTAGAAATTTTTTTTTAGATATTTATTTTTTTATTTCGTTTGTTTAAGCCAAACACGGCCCATGAACATTTATACAATAATACACACAAACATGATAAACAGGTATATGGCAGACATTTATAATAAATTATAGTGTATATGCTCACCATTTAGACATTGAAAAGAAAAAAATATATATTTGATGGTCAAAGATCACGGGAGAGAACAATTAGTGTAATTTTGAATTGTACGATTTACTATTGACGATAATCATATAACAATCACAGGATGCAAGTAGGTCTACTGATTTCAAGATGAGAATGTAAACTTATTAATGAGCAATCTTAATTTAAAAGCTTTATGTACATAAACACTTACCTGTTTCATTTCGGACTTATTTTCAGTAGTTAGTTATTTCACACCTTTAAAATAACTTGTTTTTTTCCAATAGTATGGGTTAAGTAAATTTTTCTCAATTCAATAAAATTTACACATTTGATTAGAAAATGGTATTGGTCTTCTAGCATATTACACTGTTTACAAATTCTTTCATTGAAGGGTACACTAATTGGTTTTCACCATCGACCGCTTTCTACCTCCAATCTGTGGGAGGAAAGACGGAGTCTTGATAATGCAACACGATATTTTGAAATGTTTACAATGTCAAGATAAGGTTTAAATTCAAAAGATGCTACTGAACGGTAAAATAGTGATCTAGTTGATTCATTAAGTTGTGCATTCCAGTTCTGTATGAAAAAAATCTTTTAATCTCTGTTTAAAAAGGCTAAGGAAGTTATTAGTGTCACCTACGCTTTGAGCATACCAGATTTCATAAAATCCAAATGTGGATAATATACTTTTCACTTGTCAGACCCAGTTTATTCTATTAACATATACGTCGTTTTCCATTTTCATCATGTTGTATACTTATTTGATAAATTTGGTATTGTTTGAAGCAATAATTTTTAAATTTGATTATATTACAATATCTTTGTAATATATAACTAGTACGTCCTGTTTCACCATATATGAAATTGTTTTGGGTTGAGAGTTTAACTCCTTATAGTCGTTTGCAAAAGTTTAGAGGCGTTCTTTCGACTTTTACACCTTTGTTAAATCCCCATACTTCAGATGAATAGTTTAAAATAGGAGTGATAAGTTTATCGTATAAATCTAATATATGTTTTGTGGATATATCGATGAATTTATTTATATATCTATTAAGTTTAAAAGTTGCCTTAAGCGCTTGACCTAATAACATTTTTTCGTTTTCGTTAAAGGACGCTCCGGATGTAAAGACAATACCAAGATATTTAAAGCTTTTAACAATTTCTATGATATTTTCGCAGTAATAAAAACATAAGTTCTTAAACGAAGTGAGTGGTGTCTTTATAAAACAACGTAAGATGAAATATATAACCCAGTATGTATCATTATGAGATAATGTAACATGAGATACTATAACGAAGTGAGTGGTGTCTTGATAAAACAACGTAAGATGAAATATATAACCCAGTATGTATCGTTATGAGATAATCTAACATGAGATACTATAACGAAGTGAGTGGTGTCTTTATAAAACAATGTAAGATAAAATATATAAGCCAGTATGTATCGTTATGAGATAATGTAACATGAGATACCAAAACGAAGTGAGTGGTGTCTTTATAAAACAACGTAAGATGAAATATATAACCCAGTATGTATCGTTATGAGATAATGTAACATGAGATACCAAAACGAAGTGAGTGGTGTCTTTATAAAACAACGTAAGATGAAATATATAACCCAGTATGTATCGATATGAGATAATGTAACATGAGATACCAAAACGAAGTGAGTGGTGTCTTTATAAAACAACGTATGATGAAATATATAACCCAGTATGTATCGTTATGAGATAATGTAACATGAGATACTATAATGAAGTGAGTGGTGTCTTTATAAAACAACGTAAGATGAAATATATAACCCAGTATGTATCGTTATGAGATAATGTAACATGAGATACCAAAACGAAGTGAGTGGTGTCTTTATAAAACAACGGAAGATGAAATATATAACCAAGTAGGTATCGATATGAGATAATGTAACATGAGATACCAAAACGAAGTGAGTGGTGTCTTTATAAAACAACGTAAGATGAAATATATAACCCAGTATGTATCGTTATGAGATAATGTAACATGCGATACTATAACGAAGTAAGTGGTGTCTTTATAAAACAACGTAAGATGAAATATATAACCCAGTATGTATCGTTATGAGATAATGTAACATGAGATACCAAAACGAAGTGAGTGGTGTCTTTATAAAACAACATAAGATGAAATATATAACCCAGTAGGTATCGATATGAGATAATGTAACATGAGATACCAAAACGAAGTAAGTGGTGTCTTTATAAAACAACGTAAGATAAAATATATAACCAAGTAGGTATCGATATGAGATAATGTAACATGAGATACCAAGACAAAGTGAGTGGTGTCTTTATAAAACAACGTAAGATGAAATATATAACCAAGTATGTATCGATACGAGATAATGTAACATTATATACTATAACGAAGTAAGTAGTGTCTTTATAAAACAACGTAAGATGAAATATATAACCAAGTAGGTATCGATATGAGATAATGTAACATGAGATACTATAACGAAGTAAGTGGTGTCTTTATAAAACAACGTAAGATGAAATATAGAACCAAGTATGTATCGATATGAGATAATGTAACATGAGATACTAAAACGAAGTGAGTGGTGTCTTTATAAAAC
Source organism: Panopea generosa (assembly GCA_029582155.1). NCBI lineage: Eukaryota > Metazoa > Mollusca > Bivalvia > Adapedonta > Hiatellidae > Panopea > Panopea generosa. The sequence continues at coordinate 21,458,823 of CM055905.1, forward strand.
AACGTAAGATGAAATATATAACCCAGTATGTATCGATATGAGATAATGTAACATGAGATACCAAAACGAAGTGAGTGGTGTCTTTATAAAACAACGTAAGATGAAATATATAACCCAGTATGTATCGATATGAGATAATGTAACATGAGATACTATAACGAAGTGAAAGGTGTCTTTATAAAACAACGTAAGATGAAATATATAACCCAGTATGTATCGTTATGAGATAATGTAACATGAGATACCAAAACGAAGTGAGTGGTGTATTTATAAAACAACGTAAGATGAAATATATAACCCAGTATGTATCGATATGAGATAATGTAACATGAGATACTATAACGAAGTAAGTGGTGTCTTTATAAAACAACGTAAGATGAAATATATAACCCAGTATGTATCGATATGAGATAATGTAACATGAGATACCAAAACAAAGTGAGTGGTGTCTTTATAAAACAACGTAAGATGAAATATATAACCCAGTATGTATCGATATGAGATAATGTAACATGAGATACTATAACGAAGTAAGTGGTGTCTTTATAAAACAACGTAAGATGAAATATATAACCCAGTATGTATCGATATGAGATAATGTAACATGAGATACTAAAACGAAGTGAGTGGTGTCTTTATAAAACAACGTAAGATGAAATATATAACCCAGTATGTATCATTATGAGATAATGTAACATGAGATACCAAAACGAAGTGAATGGTGTCTTTATAAAACAACGTAAGATGAAATATATAACCAAGTAGGTATCGATATGAGATAATGTAACATGAGATACTAAAACGATGTGAGTGGTGTCTTTATAAAACAACGTAAGATGAAATATATAACCAAGTAGGTATCATTATGAGATAATGTAACATGAGATACCAAAACGAAGTGAATGGTGTCTTTATAAAACAACGTAAGATGAAATATATAACCCAGTATGTATCGATATGAGATAATGTAACATGAGATACTAAAACGAAGTGAGTGGTGTCTTTATAAAACAACGTAAGATGAAATATATAACCCAGTATGTATCGTTATGAGATAATGTAACATGAGATACCAAAACGAAGTGAATGGTGTTTTTATAAAACAACGTAAGATGAAATATATAACCCAATATGTACCGATATGAGATAATGTAACATGAGATACTAAAACGAAGTGAGTGGTGTCTTTATTAAACAACGTAAGATGAAATATAGAATCCAGTATGTATCGTTATGAGATAATGTAACATGAGATACTTTTACGAAGTGAGTGGTGTCTTTATATGACAATGTAAGGTGATATGGTATTACCAAGTATGTATCGTTATGAAATAATGTTAGGTGATATGGTATTACCAAGTATGTATCTTAATAAGATAATATAAGGTGATATGGTATTACCAAGTATGTATCGTTATGAGATAATATAAGGTGATACGGTATTACCAAGTATGTATCTTTATAAGATAATGTAAGGTGATATGGTTTTACCAAGTATGTATCGTTATGAGATCATGTAAGGTGATATGGTATAACTAAGTATGTATCGTTAAAAGATAATGTAAGGTGATATGGTATAACCAAGTATTTATCGTTATGAGATAATGTAAGGTGATATGGAATTACCAAGTATGTATATTTATAAGATAATGTAAGGTGATATGGTATTACCAAGTATGTATCTTTATAAGATAATATAAAGTAGTTTGGCATTACCAAATATGTATTGTTATGAGATAATGTAAAGTGATATGGTATTACCAAGTATGTATCTTTATAAAATAATATAAGGTGATATGGTATTACCAAGTATGTATCGTTATGAGATCATGTAAGGTGATATAGTATTACTAAGTATGTATCGTTAAATGATAATGTAAGGTGATATGGTATTACCAATTATGTATCGTTATAACATAATAAAAGATGATATGGTATTACCAAGTATGTATTGTTATGAGATAAAGTAAGGTGATATGGTATAAACAATTATGTATCTTTATAAGATCATGTAAGGTGATATAGTATTACTAAGTATGTATCGTTAAATGATAAAGTAAGGTGATATGGTATTACCAATTATGTATCGTTATAACATAATAAAAGATGATATGGTATTACCAAGTATGTATTGTTATGAGATAAAGTAAGGTGATATGGTATAACCAATTATGTATCTTTATAAGATCATGGAAGGTGATATGGTATTACCAAGTATGTATCGTTATGAGATAATGTAAGGTGATATGGAATTACCAAGTATGTATCGATATGAGATCACGTAAGGTGACAGTGTATTACCAAGTATGCATCTTTATAAGATAATGTAAGAAGATATGATATTACCAAGTAAGTATTGTCATGTAAGGTGATATGGTATAACCAAGTATGTATCTTTATAAGATAATGTAAGGTGATATGGTATTACCAAGTATGTATCTTTATATGATAATGTAAGGTGATATTGTATTACAAAGTATATATCGTTATAAGATAATGTAAGGTGATATGGTATTACCAAGTATGTATCGTTATGAAAAAATGAAAGATGATATAATATAACTCAGTGTGTTTCGTTATGAGATAATGTAAGATGAGATAATATAACCCAGTGTGTTTGTTTCATAACGAGATAATGCAAGATGAGATAATATAACCCAATGTGTTTCGTTATGAGATAATGTAAGGTGAGATAATATAACCAAGTTTGTTTCGTTATGTGATAATGTAAGATGATATAATTTAATCAAGTGTGTTTCGTTTTGAAATAATGAAAGATGAAATAATATAACTAATTGTGTTCCGTTATGAGATAATGCAAGATAATATAATATAACCAAGTGTGTTTCGTTATGAGACAATAAAAGACGAGATAATATATCCAAGTGTGTTTCGTTATGAGATAATGAAATATGATATAATATTACCAAGTTTGTTTCGTTATGAGATAATGTAAAATGAGAAAATATAACCCAGTGTGTTTCGTTATGAGAAATGTAAGATATTATAATATAACGCCTGTTTACTAAAGTTACAACGTGAATTGTTCGTAATTTAATGTAAAATAAAACCAGTTTATAATCATATTTATGAGAAACCCAAAAATATGTTTTTGTGTCGTAGGAGTATGTATTACTGCCTTTAGATATCCTGCTGTGTTTGTAGCGCCAGGAGAGTTTGTGATATGTTCTTGTGTCACATGGTTTATGACTGTAACGTGGTGAAGCAGTAGTATAGCAAAATCTTGAATAATTATTTTGTAAAATAGGTTGGTTTTAAGCTAAAATAGTTATTGCAAAAGCAACAACATATATTTAGCAAGCATAACTGAACACAACTTGACATTGGCTTCTTTGTGCATGAAAGATGTATCACCTGTGTACATGTTACATATATTTACGTACGTACCTGCATTCCCGGAATAGTTGAACAATGTAAGAATGTAACCATTTTGTTCGCTTCCAATGTGGAAAGACATATATTCTGCGTACTTTGAAATACCCTCAAAATCCATTATTTCAATACGGAGATCATGGTTTGCATTGGATGTTAGTTCGTGTATGACGTCATTTCCTGTTAACATATCAAGAGTAAAAATATGCCAACCATATGCGTATGTAATAAGAGCAGATCTAGAATCATAACAACCCTAGCCCTGAATAGAAGTCAGTAGTTTCCGTCTCTAAATCATTTAACAACAAGCTGACGATTTTAATTGAAACACAATTTTCATTGACTGTCACAGTTATTTGATGTTAGAAAATACATGAAGTAATTTAAGTAACTGAGATCAGTACATTCTGAAGTTGTCTGCGATAATTCGCATAAGTTCGTTTATATTGTTATGAACGTGAGTAATATACAACCACTATAAACATATATTTGAAAATCCATTCAATCGACCGAACGCATTTCATAAATGCTTGAGACTATTAACTACATGTACAACAAGTGAGTACCTAGCCAGTATTCGCCATAAGGTGACCCAAAACCATCTTTGTATGCCTGCCAATTTTTGTAAAAATCAACCGAGCCATTATATCGTCTTTGGATTACCTACAAGTAATTCAATGTTGAAATAATTTTTATTAAAGTTTTTTTTTTTTGCAGGAAATTCATTTTACTCATTTAAAGTTTTAAAAAGTATGCATTAATGACCATTTCTCATTAACTGCAAATCAGTTACAACATAGAAATTAAAAAATGAAATATAAACCATGTGTCCTCATCATAGACACATCGATGAGAAAAAATAGATATTTTGATATTATAAAAATACTTGATTAATAATATGTATATACATTAAATGAAATAAAAACTTTTTAACAGATATACCAATAAATGCCAAACTTTCCGATTTTCTTTCCTTACTTTTATATCCTGAATACATACCGTCCAACCTGTTCCATTTGAGTCAAACAGACAATACACCTGCACTGCTGTGCGCGTAGTTCCGTCCGGATATATCGTGTAAACACCACTCACAGTACCGATGTTTTGGTCTTTTACGTCAGAGCACTCGGATGGAAGTTTGGACGCTGATATAAATACAGGTGCAAGATTTACAGAGTATCAATAAATATGTAATTAAATATTTCACTTCCATTTTGATAAAATATCTATTCTACTAAAAACATTCAGAATGAAACTTTGACAGGATACTTGTTTAGGAAATGTGTCTATATTCCAAAAAAATACTTTTTATTTAAAAAATGTGTTTGTTGGTTAATTTATACTTCATAGTAAAAGTATAATCAGTGGAAAACTTGTACTCATTGATAGAATTAGTAATCATGAATAAAATTATGCTTAATGGTGAAACAATTTTCAGCGGTAAAATTAAGCTTTATATAAACATATGCTCAATGCATGGTAAATCTCATTTGTAAAATGTGTATTTATAGATACATCATTCAGAGTGATCAACATAATTTATGTTGTATTGTAAACAACATTTGCTCAATGCTAAAATTATGCTGAATGGAAAACTGATACTCATTGGTAAAATTACATGAAAACATATGTTCAATGGGACATTATTGATCAGTTATAATCTTAGGGTCAAACTTTTTTCTTAATGGTAAAATAATGCGAAATTGAAATATTTGTATCATTATGCTTAATCGTAAAATAATGCTAAATTGCAAATTGATGCTTAGTTGTAAATTCATGTACTGTAGTAAATTGTGTTCCATGGTAAGCTGAGGCTTTATGGTAAAGCTAAGTTAATTGGCGAATGTTTGCCAATATTGCCAATAAATTTTGATTTGATTTGGTAAAAGTATGTTCAAAATGCACACTCATATCAGAATCAAGTTTGCTCAACGTGATCTCCCTTGATACATATGGCTCCCGTGATTTTTTAGTTCTGAAAAATATGCACAAAATATTGCCCCAAAAAATGTAATTTGTGTTAATGTTAAACGTTGATTAGCTGAAAACAATACGTAAGATGGACTTTTTTAATACTGTGACAATAGTGGATATGTTGTTCGAAGATATTGTATTTATGTACTTTTTTAATATATATTGATGACAAAGAAAACAAACGGGAAAAGGCGTACGAAATCGGATGCGTCGTCGAAAAGAATTGATATTCGTCCTGAGAAGCGTGTTATTACGGCTACAATATGGCCCAATTGCCAGCATTATTGTCGCCACCGGCGGGATAGTTGAACTTAGCCAAACACACACTTCCTTAATAAGGTCAGTATTACCCACCACACCTACAGTTCTTGACTCCACAGACGTCCCAAAATGTACCACAATTAAACTCTGCGGAACTACGACACACCGGAATGCGAAGACATTAAAAGAAATTGAAAACAAGTGATTGATATGCAGTCACGATGCATGACATACAATCTTTTATTTTTCAATTTCGATAATACATCCAAACACCGGGAACGTGCAAATGAGAACTGTATTCGGAAAATTGAATTCATTGAATCAACACTTGATATACCGGATGCTAATACCTTCAAGATCGACCATGCTCATCCTATCGGTTTCAAGCAGAAAAAAGCCCAATCGTGGTCAAATTCAACAACTATCAGGACAAATGAAGAAACCAGCCATTAGAATTAGTGACCAGTACCCAAAAACAATCGAGGAACGCAAGTAAAAACTTATCGCAATCGTGATAATGGCAAAATCTGAAAAGAAAAAGGCAGTGTTAAACTTTATATTAACTATTTTCTATACAGAGCGAACAAATTTTACCAATGCCTAGGACAAACCAAAGGAATAGTTGAAATCCCTATTGTGGAATGTACAGGGGATAAAACTAAAACTTGAAGATAGTCATTTTTTCTAGGATCAACTTTTGGACGCAAAACAGTAATCGAATACGTCACGATTCCTTATAGAACATTTATGAGACTAGTTCTACCCAAAATACTGTACAAAAGAAACGAGATCTAAATTGTTATATCAAAGCTTTAATAAAAAATATGAGTTCCAATATTTTAAGAACAAATTTAATTTGTTTGAAGCGATGTTTTTCAACAAATAACCACTGAAACGTACACAAATGCGAGATATATAATAATAACGTTTACAATCTTAAGTACTCACGCGGCGTTGAGCTGACATGATTACACTTGAGGTCTCGGTATCGTTACAACAAACAGTGAGGTCTCGGTATCGTTACAACAAACAGTGCATTTAGCATGATGGCCCTCGGACCGGCGTCCAAATATTGGTCCGATTGCGTGGTGGCAAATCTGATCATAAACATTCAAAACTAATGTTATACTACAAAATAAAATAATATAACTCAAAATATAAATAAGATAAATCAATAACAAAACATAATACAAGTTAAACCTATTGTCGTCAGAAGTCATAAACTACTGTGAACTAGATTGATTTCAATCCATTTACATCAATGTAAAAATATAATTTTATGCTAAATTTAAAACTTGGTGAAATTACATTGATGTGAAATAAGATATGAAGTATGTAAAGAGTATAAGCCATTCCATCAGAAGTATTATTTAATACAACGCGGTAAACGTTTCAAAGCATTTTTTAAATACATATATTCGCAACGTTGAATCGTAAACACGATAGCAGCATTGACCTATTTAGCTAACAATCAGCTGGAATGCACATACAATATATTATTTATATATTTATATTTTTTTAAACCGATTTCGTATTCCTAATTTTTGAAGAACCAAAAATACAAACATGAATAACATTGTCATTTCATACTCTACCTACGCGTATTAATTATGCACAGTACCTGCCGTAACAAAAAATCCAAAATTACTTCAAACAGCATCCCATGGAGCCCTAATTTTTCCAATATCCGTCTTTTATTCCAACACTTACTCATGTTTTTCGATGATCTTTAAATTTTTGAAAAGCTTAGCATTAATAACAATTACGTAAAATAATTTGTGTTGACTCTAACAAGAGTCTAACCAAGATATCCTATTCGTGTTGCTTTCGGAATGTTAAACTCCAAAACGCTTTTATTCAAGTTTGTTGCATACTTAAATCCCTACAGCTATCATAGAAAAAGGCATGGTATCAATCGTTGAAATAAAGAAAAAGATTCAACTGTCACAAGCTACAAATATACGGAAAGAATGATAACTGCTGTGAAGGTTGTGAAGTTGTAAGTTTTTTTACACTTTATTTTACACTTTATTTTATACTTTATTTTAGGTTTGTTTAAGGAGCGAACCAGTTTTTGGTTTTATGACAGTTATTTCCTTTGTTGTTGTGGTTTTATTTTTTCGACACCAAGATTAATGCATGTAGAAACTGTTGAACAAAATCGTAACCAATAGTTGTGTCAGATTAACAACAGCGGTTATCCCTTCAGATTGGTCAGTAAGAAAACCGTCACAAATAAATTATATAGCTTCAACCTCGCTCCATGGTAATATATTAATCGAAGTTCATACTATGTAAAACCAGCGAAATAACCGGTCATCACAGTGTCCCGTTGGGGCCATCGCGGCATAAATTAAGTAAAGTCGAAACAACGAAACTACGATGATGAAAAGTCGAAACTACGATGATTTCGATTTTTCACCAACGTTGTTTCGTTGTGTCGACTTTTCACGATCGTAGTTTCGACTTTTCACCATCGTTGTTTAGTTGTTTCGACTTTTCACCATCGTAGTTTCGTAGTTTCGAAGTTTTGTTGTTTCTACTTTACTAAATTTAATAAATATGCCGCGATGGCCCCATCGGGACACCGTATGTTATAAAGTTGTTAGACCGAAATAATTACAAATATGACGTATTATTATATACTCTAAACTTATAATCAAGTTATCTTAAAAATGATACGAGTTAATAAACTCGGACTATTGTGTTAGATCAGCATACACACAAGACTAAACCCCTCTGTTGATTCATATCTCCATTGAAATATAAATATATAAGCGTTCTATTTTCAAGTGAACTCAATTTCCTTATATCATTTTAGGGCTTGATATTGTTTCACCAAAAGCTTATACAAGCATTTCTAGTATGACAAAACTACAAATATGTCATGTACAATGTTTTACCTGAGTAGCGCGGCATCCAAAATCAAACATGGCAGATCCTGATTCTGTGATAAAACTGTGCATAAAACATACCTGCAGTGATACAATTATATACTATTTCTTAAACTGCGATAACATTGTCATCTGGATTATGTATAGACTAACTAAATATATTGTAATATGCAAACACCAAACGATTTGATAATTAATTCGTATTTTGTTTTGCATATTGGCACTTGCTTAATTTTAGACTCTTCCGCCGATCAAACCCATTTCCTTCAGATCAACTGATGTTAATATTATCTTTACTAGAGTTTTGCTCGCAGCAAATTATTAATTACTTCTAATATGTTAAATGTATTGTATTTCATCTTTAAAAATCTCAATTTTTATATAAATAGTTTGTTGGAAAAGGCCTTAGTTATGTTGTTAGAACGTTTGGCCCAACCACTTTGCTACTATGTAATATAGAAAGCAATGTTTAAACTTAATAAACAGAGAGTATTAGATTGGAAAGACAAATAAAACTGAATTGTACATAAATGGATTAAAAGTAAAAGAATCTGTAACTATGTAGTGGTTATTAGTCGGGCCCGATAATTGCAATTTATATTACTAAAATCAACCATTATTAATAAACTGAAAACTGACAACATGTAAGACGGATGCAATGTATCAATTGTTTTATAATCAATTTATTTATGTATGTTTATGTATATACCTCGTCCGCGTCACATGTCACGTGGTGTTGGCATGCAGCTTCCCCTTCCACACCACTACATGAAAGGCAATCCTGACCGGCACCTGTATACGAGATTTGTTATTTGAAGTAATTTTACGTATTTGCACATTTACCACCACGCTTAAGCAAAACGATGTAACGTAATACATATATGAATGATACGCTACATTTCACCTTATAAGTAATACAGGAAACATAACCTGGACCAGGTTACGTTGAGTGATGTTACCATAGAAATCCGATTTCACTCACTCTTTGATCGATGACGACGACCTTTTGAAAATCGATTTGAAATAAACGATTTTTTAAAGTTTGAAACTTTATTAGTTTCATATTTATGATGAATTATGGGGAAATAAGAACTCTATTTGGAGTACATTTTGAACACCCCTCATATTGATATAGATAAAGCATTAGAATATGAAAGTAGTTGTCCATAGGAAGGCGCAGTAATCAAGGAATATATCTACCACTAGAACACAAAAGAAATCAATATATACATAAATAGTAATCAAAATAAGTTTTATCCTAATTTATTCCATTAATATTTGCATCAATGGGGTTGGGCCACAAGTTCTCACAATATTAGTAACGGCCCCTCCCCTGTATAATAATAACACAGAGAGTAAGAATTAAACGTTAGAAAATATATGTCAAAAAGGAGATATAATATAATTATATTCATCCACTTGTCCGAAACTTCTTTCTTAATTAACATGCTAATAATTGTCCTGTACTCTTCTGTGGAAATTAAATGGTTTCTTCAATCTTTGAAACTATTTAAACTGTATGTGGTTCTAAAGTTAATGTTTATAAAATGGCCACTTCAACACAATAGTTTTACACTAGCTGCAAACCAAACTCAAGGTCATGTTTGAAGTTCACATCTCTCCTTTTAACGACAGTAACATATCGGATATAGTCTGATACGGAAATCTTTAAGCGGGAAAACCAATATTTAGGTCTATCTGGATTACGGCTGGTGAAAAATACCGTTGTTTTTCGTTATTTTAAACTCACCAATATTTCAATTAGATCTCACCTGTGGAAAACGTAGTAGTTATATCCGTGAACGACTGGACTTTTCCGGATATCATCGATTACATCCGTGAAAGCGGTTTAGTTTCAACATAGATTTATACCGCCGATCTTGATATATTCGTGCATAGCATGGTGGTTATATATTTGGATTGTCGCCCACATCACGATATAGTTTCATTAAAACGCTTTGAATTTTATTGGTAATGGGTCAATTTAGTATGTACATTGCATTGACCTCGCCAGCTTTAAATGCGTTGGATAAGTCTCATGCCCAGCACATATAACCAAATTAGAGTTATGTCCCATAAAGTCACAACACATTAAACGCGTTAAATAATCTTAACATTATAAGCGATTCGTTGATAAATATACAATACAGATGATGTAACAATTAGGGTAGACGATATTTTTTGCGAAAGCAACTGTTTGTGTTTTTATTCACTTAAATCCATATAGATGACAACTTGAACATCAGCAACCGTGTACAATAAATAATTGTGTCTCTCTTATTGTCTTTTCATATGCGTCGAGGGAAATATCCTTTACGGCGGTATTTTTATAACATCAAATGACAGTTTTAGACTTTATAGAACAAGTACAAAATATACATCAACGACATGAAAAGCGATTAAGTTTATATCAATACGGTGTAAATAATGAAGTTTTACAGATAAACAGATTTAAATGCACTGAAGTTAAAAACACGTTCACATTTCATTAATTTATTTAAGATATCAATACAGCTCTATTTTACTCGTTTATAATGTCCAATTTATAATCGATTAGCATAAGTAGTGACAAATAATAAGTCTTGAAAAAAATAATCCACTCGTGAGAATATGACTTTTGGTGATCACTTGATGAAATATAATTCGAACTTCCTCCAAAACAAACACATTTTCTTTTTATTTTATGCATTTACATAAATTTGTGTTCATTTTGACATCACTTCACCATTAGATGTTATTGGATTAATAAAAAAGTAAAGTTATTTTTTTTTTAATATTTTGTTTTACATTAATATGCAAGGTTATTTATTTTTTAAAATTTCACTGTTTGAAAAAGAGGATTACCATAAATAATTCACTGTGAAACATCTATAATTCATCAAAGAGTATAAAATAAAAACGTTAATCAGCTTATATCATTTTACATGTAGTACCCAAAATAATCAGATAACATATAACATTAACATGAACGTTTTTGAAGAGTGGCTGTTTTTTTTTTAGATTTTGTGTTGATATTTATCGATAACAGTTTATTTATACAGAGACGTAGTGTCCCTTATGCTAAACAGAAAATGACAAATACATCCGTTGTTTTCTAAATAAGACTTGAATAACCTAAAAAACAAATACATGTACAACAAAAATAAGCACTCACTTGAAACCCCTAGGAGAACCGCAAGCCAAATGAGACTCGCTTCTGAAAATGAAAGTATGGAAATGTCAACCATAATCACAGTTAATGTCTTTTTGAAAGCAATCTCACTAAAACTTTCATGATTATTTTTAATTAATATTCATTAACTTTTTATGGCTTTGTTTATTTTCCTGTCAATAATTATAACTCCGATTATGTCAGTAGTAGCAAACCAAAATAAACACATATATTATGTGTTATTAAATTTCCATTAGTTAATTTCATGATCAAAGCACATATACATATTTAATTCATACATACATGCATTCATGCATCCATACATACATATTTACAGTACGGTTTTAACGAAATAATAACAATAACAAACATAATTACAATACCCATGAATAACATGGTCAGCTCCAGCATAAAGAGTATCACTAAAACTGTTTATATAATTACGTCCTCTAACATTTACATTAGGGGAACATACGATTATTTTGCTAGCTGCATAAAACAAATTAGGTAATGTAGCACTGGTTATTAGATAAGGCACGGTTAAAGAAGGTCGAGTGTGCACCAGTTATAATCATAGCGGCTAAACGATGTCACGAAAAGACAGAAATACTTCGTAATGTATTTCTAAGCTGGGCGGTAGTGCGGTGAATATTTACTGACTGCTCATGCTAGAGGTGCTAGTTCGATCCCTCGCTCGGCCCGAAGTTCTCTAAAAATAATCATGATGTACTTGTTCTACCCAGGAAACGGATTAGAGAGCAATTCATTTTGGGATCAAGTTATTTGGTATACCGTCTAGTAACCTCAAATCGTGGTACTCCTGAAATCGTAATACAATTATTTGCGTGAGTTTAGTGACGCCACAGCCTGGAATAAAACAGCGCGCATGTCAAAGGGATTCTCTTATAAAAAATGATCCGTGTTATCTTAGGAGGGGTAAGAATCGAGTTTATTTTATCACAAGCCTTACATATACGATTATTCTATTGTTGGTTGCTCTGACATTCCGACATTCGTTATAGCATCTGAAGAATCAAGAACCACTACAATTCTTGGGTGTGGCAAAGCCCTGGGCCAGCAGATACCACCATACTTCGTGTTTGCAGGTAATATTTATTATGATAAAAACATAGTGTATTTTTATGGGTTATGCTTTTTTCAACAGTTCTTCAGTTATTAACGGCGGTTGTCTATCATATCCATATCAAGACACTGGTTATTTGTTTGAGGCCCATATTTATGTAAATATATATATTTCAGGGGTTAGAATGCGAACAGAGCTGATGGAAGGTGCCTCTCCTGGTGCTCAAGGCACAGTATCAGTATCAGGCTGGTCAAATGGCGAAGTATTACAGTCATATCTTGAAAATCATTTCATTAAATATGTAACTATGGCAAAAGACCACTTCTTCTTTTATATGATAGTCATCGGTCACATATTTCTCCTTACATTATCGACTGGGCTGATGAGCAGAAAATGATATGTCCTACCCCCGCAAACGTCTCATATATTGCAGCCAATGGATGTTGGATGCTTTGGTCGGTTTGTTAAATTTTACAGCAACGGATGCCAAAAGTTTCAAAGAATTTCTGGTATGGTGGTAAATAAGATGAATGTATGCTTACTTGCTTGCAAAGCTTATACTGCAACACTGCCAATAACCAATCTGCAGTCGGCCTTCATGAAGTTTGGGATCTACCAATTTAATCCAGAAATGGTCGACAATGATTTATTCGAGTCCCACCAGTTGAGAACAGAGTACAGGTGTCTTTCACAGACGACCCGGAAATTCGTAGAGCTGATGAACAACTGACAGTTCCTGTTGCAGATTCTTACTAAACATTGCCTTTTATTACTGATCATGATGTTATGATTGCAGTTCCAATTTCTCAGCGTGTTTCACAATTTAATATGTGCAAAGGTAAGTGACTATTATTGGCGTCAGCCTCTTGTAAATAAACATAAGCCTGTCATGGCTTCACATTGTAAGTCAAAATTTTCCCTTGTTAATAAAGATCCACTAGTCCTTAAGCCTCTGTTTCAGGAACAACTAATGCAGGGGGTCCTTTAGATATAGGTACACCACCTCTTCAGTTATAAGTGACGACAACTATGAGAATGATGATGATGATGATAATGATGATTATGATGATGATGATGATGATAAAAACGCCTCACTACACTATTATATTTCCCATTAGGCTCTATTGTAACTTTTATGTCCAAAACACAGTTAAAAAACAAAATCTGCAGTATGTGTCTGGGCTCAAATTCTTCACCGGTTCATGATATGCAATCATAAAGGAAAACAAGCATATATTTTTGAATTCAATGCTTTTGTTAGACCTATCATTTCCAGAAAAGTAATATGTCAACTATTCGCCCACGATGTGGTTTGAACCAACAGTTCTAAAATGACACAGAATTCCACAGAAATCTGGATTCAGCATAAAATTTTCAGCGGTGATTTCTAAAATACTGTCCACCTAACATATGGTAGGAAAAAAATAAATCACTGCGATTCAAAGCCGTGAAAAAAAGAAGAAAGAGAGAACTAAAGTTTTAGTTCTACCTCCTTCATCTGGGAGATAATAGAGGTGTAAGTCCTGAACCACCCCTGTGAAAATGGTGTCTTAAGTTAACCTTTAGGTGAAGCACGTGATTCAGTTGCAGAGCACCCATGATCGGAGAGTCGTGAGTTATATCCACTGCCGCCACGACGATGCGTGGTGTCCTTGAGCAAAACACATTTTTCGCATATGCTAAGTACTGGTTCTCAGGGAAACTTCCAGGGTGATTTGTAAAAAAAGTTGTAAAAAAACTTGTTCCGAAATTTAAACTAAAGTTAACCTTTATTTTTATTTTAAATCATTTAAGTGATTCGTCACCAAATGCCACTTGTGAAATATGATGTTTAATGATAATGCATCATTCCTGGGATCGGAGGGTCATGGGTTCGATCGACTACCACGGCTGTAATTGGTGTCCTTCAGCAATACACTTTATCGGCATATGCTTAGTACTGGAATACCCAGGAAGACTTCAAATATGATTTAATCAATCATTTATGTGTAATAAAATATTTTCTAGTCGCAAGAAAAAAAAGTTTTTTTATTACATGTATTAGTTTCTCATAGTATAAGTAATGCTACATCTAATAGCAAAAGCTTTCATAACAGTTTTACGTAAACCGATAATGTAAAGTTCAGTATTTGAGTCGTCCGCTATCTTTTACTGATAAATATCAGAAAACCTGATTTACAGAAAGTAATGTTGATCAGGTGAGTACATTTAAATTGTCCATATTTGCCATACCGAATCAAATGGCAGGGTCGTTTGTTCTACTTACAAGGCGAAGGACCGAGGATCGATGGATTGTGGGTTCGATCCTCACCAATACATACGTTGGATTGAGCAATGCTTTCAGTATGCAACATTTAAATATTGGTTCTATTTATAAAGCTTACAGTCTTAAAGGTATAAAAATTATTTCACAATCTATACGATAATCTTTA
The DNA here is from genome assembly GCA_029582155.1 of Panopea generosa. Taxonomy (NCBI): domain Eukaryota; kingdom Metazoa; phylum Mollusca; class Bivalvia; order Adapedonta; family Hiatellidae; genus Panopea; species Panopea generosa. The sequence continues at coordinate 21,474,012 of CM055905.1, forward strand.
ATCTTGTTATAAAATTGCACTGTATGTCAGTAATTATGGAACACAAAATAAATATGTAGATTTTTCATATGTGTAAATACTGTTCAACAACAGATAAAATCTAAAACAACAACAATCTGCGGGTAAATCCTCTCGAGATATATTAAGTTTCATGGTACTGTGTGACCGGGTCTTGGGGCCTGTCATCGCTGATGTCCTGGGTTCGAGCCGAGGTAGGTCCAAACACTTAATGTGAGGTAGTTCGTCAGTTACTTGCGGAAATACGTTGGTTCTACTCTCTACTCAGGTTAGTTCTGATGTATTCTCCACCAATAAAACCGAATATAGCTTTTGTAACCTGATATTTACTGTAGATGATGTTAACACACCAACTCCCTATTCTATTAAGCTATGGATTTAAGTTTAACCAACGTATTCCCTTTCTCGACCATCTTTTGAAATTTCGTAAACTCAAGTATAAAATCTGCACTAAAGATATGATCTTAAAGTTTATCAGTTTATAGGTGAATTTAAAACAAAGATAAGAAATGCTTAACAACAGTGAACGTATTTGGTTATGAGGTGTAATCGGGAATTGCAATATTAAGTTGAAGTTACAAGAGTAAAACATAACGTCTTGTTTAAACAATAATTGTTTTATTTCACAACGCATACATACTTTTTTTGCATTGGGGAACCATATATATCATAAAACATGTTCCACTTTAAAAACTGTTACCTGCTTGGGCGCTTAACAGCACAGTGACGTCATTTTTTGTAAGACTATTAACCGCTGGAACAGTTAACAATATATTTTGATGAAGTGGTAAGACCTGTTTTAAACTGAACAACGGGTATTAACATTAGCATATAACGTAGGATATATATATGAACGTCATATATTTCATGTAACTGAAGCTATGACATAAAATGTTTTCTATTCAGAAAATGCGTTTTAGAAATTGAGTGCACATATCAGTCAAGTGTAACAATAGGGCAAAGATAAGTCATGCGTCTTGTAAATAACACGTACATTTTTTGTTCATTATATTTAAATAAGTTTTGGTACATTCCCAAGTACAAATAAACTGTTGTGATGTTTGGTATGGTAGATGCCGGTCATCAGTGTCTGTCGTGTAGCAGTGTGAAAGGTGGAGAAGAACAACATGTTGTCACGTGCAGTGATGATGAGATAAACGAACAAGTATCGGTTAAGAAAACTTTTCTCTAGTCTTCGTAAGTATATCAAGTTCAATACAGACATTTCATTCAATGCAAAGCTCGTGCAAATTGTAATACGAATATTGTGTATTCTCACGGAAAAAATATATACTGATGTTAAAGGAGTGCTACATAAGTTTCATAGCTTTACAGTGTAGCGTATGGTGGAATTAAGGTCGTTAAATTCTGGTAGTGAATATTGCCATACGGATTTAGGTTCTGGTAGTGAATATTGCCACACAGATTTACATTCTGTTAGTGAATATTGCCATACGGATTTAGGTTCTGGTAGTGAATATTGTAATACAGAATTAGGTTCTGGTAATATATATTGTCATACAGATTTACATTCTGGTAGTAAATATTGTCATATAGATTAAGGTTCAGGTAGGGAATATTGCAATACGGATTTAGGTTCTGGTAGTGAATATTGCCATACGGATTTAGGGTCTGGTAGTAAATATTGCCATATGGATTTAGGTTCTGGTACTAAATATTGCCAAACGGATTTAGGTTCTGGTAGTAAATATTGCAATACGGATTTAGGTTTTGGTAGTGAATATTGTCATACAGATTTAGATTTTGGTAGGGAATATTGCAATACGGATTTAGGTTTTGGTAGTAAATATTGTCATACAGATTTAGATTCTGGTAGTGAATATTGCCATGCGGATTTTGGTTCTGGTAGTGAATATTTTCATACGGATTTAGATTCTGGTAGTGAATATTGCCATACGGATTAAGCTTCTGGTAGTGAATATTGTCATACCGATTTAGGTTCTGGTAGTGAATATTGCCATACCGATTTAGATTCTGGTTGTAAATACTGTCATACAGATTTAGGTTCTGGTAGGGAATATTGCACTACGGATTTAGTGTCTTGTAGTGAATATTGTTTTACATATTTAGATCCTGGTAGTGAATATTGCCATACGGATTTAGGTTCTGGTAGTGAATATTGTCATACCGATTTAGGTTCTGGTAGGGAATATTGCAATACGGATTTAGGTTTTGGTAGTATATATTGTCATACAGATTTAGATTCTGGTAGTGAATATTGCCATGCGGATTTTGGTTCTGGTAGTGAATATTGTCATACGGATTTTGGTTCTGGTAGTGAATATTGTCATACGGATTTAGGTTCTGGTAGCCAATATTATCACCCCGATTTAGGTTATGATAGTAAATATTGCCATACAGATTCAGATTCTGTTAGTAAATACTGTCATACAGATTTAGGTTCTGGAAGGGGATATTGCACTACATATTTAGATTCTGGTAATAAATATTGCCATACGGATTTAGGTTCTGGAAGTGAATATTGTCATACCGATTTAGGTTCTGGTAGGGAATATTGCAATACGGATTTAGGTTCTGGTAGTGAATATTGTCATACGGATTTAAGTTCTGGTAGGGAATATCATCATACCAACTTAGGTTATGGTAGTGAATACTGTCATACAGGTTTAGAATCTGGTAGTGAATATTGCCATACGGATTTAGGTTCTAGTATGAAATATTGCTTTGGGGATTAATGCCAGGTATATTTAGATTCTAGTAGGGAGTATTGTCATACATATTTAGATTCTGGTAGTGAATATAGCCAGACGGATTTAGGTTCTGGTATGCAATATTGCTTTAGAGATTAATGGCAGGTATATTTAGGTTCTGGAATGGAATATTGCTTTAGAGATTAATGCCAGGTATATTTAGGTTCTGGTATATTGTCATACCGATTAAGGTTTTAGTTAGGAATTTTATCATGGAGATTTAGATTATGGAAGAGAATGTTACCATGGAGATTTAAGTTCTGGTAGGGAATATAGGTACAGGATTGAGTTCTGGTAGGGAATGTTGCCATTCCGATGAATTAGAGATACTCGTATATCTCTTCTATTTTTTCATTTTCCATTGACCAGTCGAATAAAAGGAAATCATAAAATATGCCAAGTACAATAAGGAGTTTATTTTGTTTTCTTGTCTTTACTTTTGTTATACTCTGCTTTCCAAATATATATTAAAACGACGCTCGTTCGCCGGACCGTCAGTTCGTTCGTCCGTCCGTTTGTCCGTCCGTCCGTCAAGTTTTGGACCAAAAACTTTGCGGATGAATCCCTCCCACCGTTTTCCCTGAATCTTGATGTACAGCAAGCACATGGTCTGGATATGATCTGGACATGTGCCTGTGGTATTAACGTTCCAATTTAATTATTTGTTATGGAATTATCGTCTTTTGTTCTTTTAATTTTAACATCACGCTATGGACCACTTATATTGCGGTCGCAACTGCTTCTGCAGTTTTAAGCAGAATCAATTGAAACTTGTTGCACATGGTTTGAACATAAGCCTGTGGTCTTGTCGTTCCGATTGAATGATTTCTTACTGAGTTATGTCCCTTTGATCATTTTGATTAATTTACATCCATTGCAACTTTGCATTTCAGCACCATCATCTTAAATATTCTTATGAAGACAGATCTTCAAGAAGTATTTACCTATTATTTGTTTAGAACCAATTATCTAAAAGGACAAAGCCTCTTGTTTAACACGCCACAATAATGTTTTGTAGCTTAGTTTAATGTTTCTTAATTCTCTTCCTATTGCATTTTTTATGTTACACAATAACATTAGAATGCGTTTTTATATCTCGGGCATTACACTGCACCGTTTCAGTACACACATTTACATATAATGGCTATTTTGAATCTCTTGTTTATTCAATGATCTTATTTGCATGATGTATGTTAGTGTTATTACTGTAATGATTAATCCGTGACATGTATTCCAATGAAAATGAAAGCATGTGTTAGATGATGTAACTCTCATTCTGAGTTTTTTAATATGCTGTTGGTTTAAAACAAGGGGAATTAATTTCTCCTCTGTTGTTTTCATCATTACTAGAAGATTTAGAACTGTACTGGTGCTGTACTGGTGCAAATATTCAAACTGTGGCATCAACTTGAATGGTATTACAGTATTTAAATCCTTTAGCCGATTATATGGTTATATTAGATAAAAACCCGTCTGACCTAAAAAAAAATAGTATTAATCATTTACATAAATATTGTGAAACTTGGAGGTAAGAGGTGAATATGGAAAATATTAAAATTGTTGTATTTCGAAAAGTTTGTTTTTTTAAAAAGCACTGAAAATTGGACTTATAATAATAAACCATTACAAGTAGCGAATGAGTTCAATCATTTCGGCATTTTGCGTTTCACAGCCGAATAGAAAAAGAAAAGTAAATGTTTGCAAGCTTTTTTTCCAAACCGTACGAGTTTGTCCGTGTATTTTTATCTAATATGCTATCCTAACATTTTCGCGCTATGCAGTAACGCTATATAACGTATTGTTCATAAATACCTACATTCATAAAACTATGGTATCATTGTGCTACAATAAAAATAGATCGGAAAAGATGGTCAAAACAGTTATTTCTAAGGACGGAAATTTTCATCCGCACGTCAAATTGATGAAAGATATTCTTTACCACAGACAATTGTCCATAGAAACGTTAACACCCGGCACGGATTGTAGAGCACATGTCAAACAACAATTATTGTTTCAATTAGATTAGGATTACTCGATCTTTGAATAAAATAGTTCTAAGCGTTAAAAATATAACACCCATGATGCCTAATTCACATCTGGCCTGTGATGGGCCGCGGAGCTCGTACATGTATCCTACCCGTGTCCCCCTTTCCGTGCGGAGACAGGAGGCGGCCGTGAGATTTAAGTACGGATTCACGAGCGCCACGGCCTCTACGATTTTGTTTAGCGAGAAGTTATACAAATTTGAAAAAAATCGTAAGCCCGTAGCCCGTAGACATGTCGTAGGTGGCATTGCACAATATTAGCACGAGCACCGCGCGGGGTGGCACGTTGTGTGTGTAGAAAACGCAAGATTTAAGGTGGACATTGGGACAAAAAAAATCGTACGGAGAGTGTAGGCTCTTGGGACAATCACACGGCCATCGCACAGCTATCGCACGGGCTCCGTACTATTTCCGTGCGGAGGCTGCGGAGACTGCACGGCAACTGCACTGAAATTGCGCGATTTCCGTACTATCTCCGCGCAATTTATGTACGACTTTGCCCTAACGTGCCCCCGAGGGCCCGTACAAGAAATCGCACGATGCTCGTACACAATGTGAACACATACGCCGTAGCCCGTAGTCAACTACGATGCCTCAACAATCGTATGGAAAATCGTAGACCCATTTATCGCACGGCGCCCGAGGCAAATGTGAACCAGGCATGAGTAATGATTTTACAACAGAATGACATCAAGGTTATTACGTCATTCCAGTTTCATAACTGTTTCAGTAGCGATCAACTAACTTAAGCACTCTTAAGCCATAAAACTACAGCTGGGCTTGCTTTAACAAATCGGCAACAATACTATAAATACATATTGTTTACAAAACTTCTTTTATGCTGTTGTCATGTGTCGCAAATCATGATCTAAATAACCATGTTGCCACCCTCATTCCGATTTGTTACATTTCGAATTTAGTAGTATAACTAACACAAACTATTTAAAAAATATTCTGCCTCTCAGCCATACGGATATATGTGTTGTGGGATAAAAAATAATTGCTTCTTCCATTTTTCAGCATTATATAGTTGCATTCGATACAAGGGCATAGTTCGATAGCTGGATAGTCGGCCATATCAGTATCTGTTTCTCTACACATTTAAAGATAATGATGATGTTGTTGTTGTTGTTGTTGTTGTATGGTGTTTAGTTTCACATTCGGCACTATTTCAGTCAAATCGCGACGGTGTCTACTTAATACAGTATTCTGAACACTGCCACGCTGGAGTATCATTCCGCAGACACATGGTATGACAACCAAATGAATTATACTGATACGGGGCCAACCACACATAGAACTATCCTATAAATGCTGAATGAAACTCGAGGAAGCTTCTAGTACCATTTTTAAAGTATTTAGTATGGCTCAGCCGGGGATCGACCCAACGACCTTCCGCGTGCGAGGAGGACATTTAGGCTATATACTAGTACTTAAGTATCTGTTAATGCCGTATACACACTTTGATAGCGCTAATTCACATTTTGAGGAAGATATTGGAAATACAAAAGTGGCGGTTAGCTATTCCGTTCACACGTACACACAAATGGGTAGTTAAGTGTTTAAGGTTTAGGGTTAGTAATATTTATGGACAGTTGAAAAGCAGTTGAAAAATAATTACGTGGCTGTTTCTAGCCACTTAAAAACGGCTTTTATGTGGCTTTTTTTCTTTTACGTGGCTAATTTTTTTCTAAAATTTAGCCACACAAGTATACGATTGACGCAAAGAAGCCACTTAAATACCCATTCGTGAGAACGTCCGGTCACTGCTGTAGTGAATACGGACATATTCTAAATCGCATGTACTGTCCTAGTTTAACATTTCTGAGGAGGTTTGCTCAATGTGACATTTGTCTTTAGTTTGTATCCTTTTCGAAGTGCTCGCAGTGACACATATAAGGTTTCGAAAATATTGTCAAGTATACTGTCATAATTATATAGCTAAGTCTTGTTTACTTTAGGTAATTTGCTTATATTATTTTAGTTTTTTTCCTGGAGACAGGATCAATCTCAAATGACACGAATTAACGCATTACACGGTGAAGTTTGGATACCAGACAGTAACATTATTTGCAGTTTGGAGTTACTGAACGCAGACTGAGATTTTCCTCTCAGATGTACCTGAACTTATTTAAAACGCATAACTTGAATCACGTTTTTTAACTACATGTATTTGAAAGAGACACGTCAGTTATTTTAATTATTATTGGTTTACAAATCTTATGTACATTTAACATGAATGGACAGTAAACATCTTAAATCGAAGAAGGAACACACATAATATCAATAATCTTAATACAATTATTATTTTACGGTAACTGACATACATGTACCTAATAGTGTCCCAAAAAAACATACTTCTATATGAGTATGTTCGTAAAACAATTTCATTGTTAGATAATATTTACTTTAAAATGAAAACAAGTAATGTGTCAATTAGCAAATATAAAATGGCACACAACTGTTTTAATTATTGTACTGTAACTTATTATTTGCATCATCGCATATATGTGTATAATCGTGTGGATTAAAGCTCTAAAAGACGTGCATATGGCAGTGTTGAATTCCATTTAGCACTATTTTTTTACAATTAGTTCAGAAACAGGTACACGTGAACTGTAATCCAAACAACGACATTATTCAGGATATTGCATGTAGTGTCCAAATAGCTTTGGATTTTTAATAAATGCTGGAGTATTCGCCGAATATCGCCCATGGAATAAGCAGGTAAAAAATATAAAAATTCGGAATAAATAAAACAGTGATTGGAAGAAAGCTGCGAACATGAAATGAAAGTCGTCCAAAAAAAAGCTAAAAAGGACTTAAAATAATTTCTTTTTATAAAAACGAAGCAAATTGCTAGCATGAATCTGCTACGATATAATAGCATTGCAGTACACTTTGTGGCAGTAATTTAAAAGGAAGCTACTGTGCTTTAGCTTATTATTCTTGAATTCATTTAAAAAGGTGGAACTTCAGTTAATGTGCGTGTGGTTTAGTGATATGTTGTAACACAGCTACGATAACCCCCAACATGTCGGCTCTAGACGGTGTTGTTTTCTGATTATGATGAGTTTATTGACTCACATGGAAGTATGATTTACAAGATGAACTATTCTGGTCGATTTCTGTCGTCCGTTCGCTGTCCGTTCACTATTTTCGGTGTGTACTGTATAGCCCGCTTTTTCCATCGGATCTTCGACAAACTTATATAGTAGTTATATAACTACAATATCTTGGACGGCAAGTTCTTGAATTTCATAATCGGAAACTTAGAGTTATGGCAATTGAAAATTGCACTTTTTGAACTTATTTGCACTTTATAATCTTATTTTCATCCTCATCGAATTTACACTGTAATATTGTTACTATAATATCTCGGATAAGTTTTTGAACTGGTTAAATCAGTCTTTGAATTGTTAAAATTACAACACTTGACCTTGTGTACACTCTTGCGCCCTCATTTTCAATACTCGACCCTCACCAAACTTGGGTTATTCATATTGGAGTTATAGCCCTTGAGTCGTAAACCAACATTTCTTTATTTGACATTGTGTGCACTCAAGCACCCGTAGTTTTCATTTTATCTTCGCAGATCAGTTTTATCACCATGATATATTAGACTAGTTCTTGAACTAGCGTCATCGGATAATTTTTATCGGAGTTATGGCCCTTTAATCGTTAAATATCGTATGTTTTTGATGTCATATTCGCTCTGAAACTTACAGTTTTCATTTGATATTATTTAAACTAAATCAGTTGCTTTATAACCAAACTATCTTGGCCGAGTTCTTAAACAGACCAAGTAAGAGTTATGTCCCTTGAATCGTTAAAATTGTATTAAGGTGCAGCGCGTGATCAGGTGGTAGTTCACCGAACCCATGATCGGAGGGTCGTGGATTCGATCCTCCGTCACGGCTATGTGTTGTTTCAATGAGCAAACATGTCTTAATAAATATTGTGGGTATATCACAGTACGTGTAACCTGTAAAGGTTGAAACATCCGTATGTAAGGAAACAAACTGGCTAGCTCATTTTGTAAAGCAATCGTCAAGTCAGATAATTGTCCCTTGGTGGTAGTGCACCGAACCCATGATCGGAGGGTCGTGGAATCGATCCTCCGTCACGGCTATGTGTTGTTTCAATGAGCAAAACACCTTTTTCGCATATTCTTAGTACTGGTACTACCCAGACTTCGAACGTGATTTGTCTAAGTTGTAAGAACTTTTTTCACAATCAAAGTAGAAAAATAAACGAAACTGTGTGTGCTCTAGCTCTCGCTATAATAAACAATATTAGCCTGTGTCAATGTGGTTATTTGCATCTTTTTAAGTATATACATGTCTTAATCAATATTGTGGGTATATCACAGTGCGTGAAACCTGTAAAGGTTGAAACATTCGTATGTAAAGAAACAAACTGGCTAGCTTATTTTGTAAAGCAATCGTCAAGTCAGATAATTGTCCCTTGTTATATTTCATATTTGTAATTTGTTTGGTCCAGTCAAATAAGCGCCAAACGGGGACCGTGTTTACAAATAACGTTATATATACTTGTATGTTTATCCAGGATAGCATTGATATAAACATCTGATACCATTGGTGTTGAATGCAAACTTTATGAAGAAATATGTCAAAGTTGGTGGTATCCTACCCCATTTCAATGGCAGGATATAAGGCATTTCACAGGTATAAGTTCAGGTCACTAGACTCTTGAATCTGGACAGGTATTGCAGTGAAACACAGACATTTATGTGTTTAACTTTTGCTTTCACGTAAATGTAACATTACTTGATAAACTTTGTGTAGTGAAACATTATGACACATTTGTGGCACTTGGAATTGGGTTATGAATGACGCATTTTCGACAAGGGAATTATTATTCAGCACAACGACTGTAACTCATCGAAATGGTTAACGTACACATACTCACTTGTTCTGGTGTATCGATCTCGAAAACATCCCTGTAATTAGTGACAACCATGCCATTCATTGATAGAAACAACGCCTAGGATTTTCCAGTTGCTAATATCCTGAATCGGGTATGTTAAGCAGGGAATTATATTCCTGGTTGTACTACCGTAACGCTTAACAAACTATGGTGTCATTAAAATTTCGCTGAAGCAACTAACTAATCAACATGCTCTAATCTCACTGCTATGTGACTGACCCAAGCAGTGGAGATGGGTCCGTTCTACAGTCTCAAACCCTGATGAACACGCATATCCCTACCGGCTACCTCTACTGGTTAAATTTTTATATACTTATATGATAATATCCAAATGTATTGTGTCGATCTCTTCTGGTAGACATTATAATGTCCGCATTTTGATGTGTGTGTTTTAATGCAGACACTTCTCTCGAGAGGTTGTAATAATGCTTGCAGATACATAATGGTTTTTATAATAATAGAAATGTAGGGGCGTTATTATTATTAGGCAATCGGTTATAACTTTAGAGTTGTTATCCGTAGTTATATATTAAATCTATCAGAATAGAATGGTGTTATTATTAATTAGGTGAAGGCTTTTATTTAAAAACAACAGGGCGGATGTTATGATAAATTGCAAAGAACGGTTTTATTTATTGTGTCATTGTTTTCTTTATTTGTTTTAAACCGTTTTGGTTTACCTATATTGTGAAAAAAAATTGAGGTCTACCTGGTTAGAACCAGAACTAAACATATGTGGATAAATTGTTTTGCTCAAAGACACCACACATATTCATGGCGGAGGATTAGACTCACGACCCTCCGACCAAGGGTCAGATACTCTTCCTCTGGACCACGCACTCCATTTACTGTGTTGCTTTAAGAAATGTGTATATTATAATATCATAGTATCAAAGTATAACCAAATTGTAGGGGGTGGTCGGTGGAACTAATATTTAAATAAATATATAATAATATGCAGGTCCCGTTTGGCTTTCAAAATACTTAAGTAATATGTATACACATAAAGAAAGTGTTAAATCATAACTTTAATACACACATTATAGCATAGCAACATAGTTACCATAACATTGCCTTAACATATAAAATGCATACGTCGTCAAATGTAATTTTAATTCGACATTGGTTTATACTTCCGTATCATCATTGTGACAGATCTAAGTGAATAGTCGTAACCACGCCATGGACCCCAGACAACACCATCGGCATTCGAATCAAAGTGTCCGAAGAGATATCGCCCGTTCAAGTTGGAACAATGGCACCTGTTGTACCACCAGGCTCCTTTATAGTCTGTGGCACAGCTGCCACCAGTGTTGCTATCGTGATCCATATCGTATGTCGAAAATCTCATACCATTGCTATTTTGTTCTTTAGCGTTGCAGTTATAAAGTGCATCACCTGCAAAGTGTGTAATAACAGTTGGCGTGGTGTTGGACATATATTTGATGCCTTTGTGGAACACGCTCAAACAGACTAATTATATTCAGTATGTCCAAGAATGTTCCTTTTATAGACCTATATTTGGTCCCTCCCTTTGAATGGGGACTTGGCACTCATGGAAAGTCCGTATCCGTAAACCAAGTTTCGTTGTCAGAATGTAAAAAGAGATAATACTGTTAACCGATACCAATACATTGTCAGATCGGCGTAAAATCTACGGACAATAAAATTGATTGTCTGAATATCATTCTCATGAGTGACACCGTAATCAAATTTCGAAGAGAGAATAAATTCTCAGGCTGTGCACCCTAGCGTGTCGTCTACAAAACAAACCACTTAGTGATTTAATAGATTATAACACACACACACACACACACACACACACACACACACACACACACATTTATAAAGGAAAACGTCTTGTGATTTATTTTGATTTTTGTAATAATACGAGGGGAAATTAATAAATTCTGCCACGAATGGCCTTCCGTAGAAACAATGTTGCGTAAGAACGTGAAATTGTTTGGGGATGTTTATTCAATATACCTGCAAATTCAAAATTCTATTCGATTATTATTAAACTTGATATTCATTGTTGAATTATACATACTCATGTACACTGGCTATATTTCTATCTCATAATGGAACCTGAAGAAAACTTAGAAATATGGGCGTACATTTAAGCTCGAGTTTCTTTGCAGTTATCGTCAAAATAGATTTATTCTGAATTTTGTCGTATACATGATACTTCTACCGTTTTTCGTTGGGTTAAGAAATTTAAAGGGTGTCAGCATACAACCGCCCAGGTAGATCTGTTGTTGCAGCAACAAAGGAAAACATTGGTGCTGTTAGAGCTATGGTAGAAGAAGATGGACGATGTACTGTTTATATATAGCTTATAGTATAGGCATTTCAAAAGGCACCATACATCATATTCTGACTAACTGTTTGAAATTGAAGAAGCTTTGTGCTAGATCGATCCCCCACTTGCTGACACCTGACTAAAAGGTCAACTTCTGAAAAAAATATAAAAATTGTAATCCAAGGAAAACTTCTGACTTGCTCACTGGGGATGAAACTTTGGTTTATTATTTTGAGCCCCAATGGCGCATCAATAACTAAACAATGGCTTGGTAAAATTTACGCTAGGCCGGCCACAGCAAAAAAGACACGAAGCGCCAAAACTGTTTTACATGCCATTTTCTAGTGGTCCTGTTGTATAAATTTCTTGCAAAGAAGCTAAAACAATTACAGGCAAGTTTTACAAAGATAAAGTACTTAGATCTGTCAAAAATATTTATCATAATAAACGCCCAAGTAAAGGTTTGGAAGGCATGCAGCTTATTAATAACAATGCTTCTGTTCACAAAACTAAAAGTGTACAATCTTTCTTAAAACAAGAAAAGATTATTCAGGTTGAACACCCCCTTATTCCCCTGACTTAAGCCCCTGTGTCTTTTCACTTTTTCCAATGCTAAAAAACGCTCGAAGGTAAACGCTGTGCTACTAGAAGTGCCAATTGGGTCTGCAATATTTTAGTGTCTGAACAGTATACCAAGGGGAGGCTACTTTATGGCATTTTGGTCGTGGACAGCAATACTTCAAAAGTGTGTATCCGTGCGGGGGGATACTTTGAAGGGTTGGCCTGAAAAATATCCCGTTCCTGTGAAAATCTTAAATATCCGAAGACCACTGATAAAATATTTTAAATGCCCGTCGTATAATCACATTTTTTCTCGAGGCCAGCATGTTATATTCAACGAATCATTTCACTGACCATTGGCCATTAACTACATCCACTGTTTCACATTTTATATTAGCAAACTGGTATGTGTACCTGAGTGCATACTCATGGATGAACATTCCTTATCAGAATTATAATGTTTGTGCTAGTAAATGAGACAGAATTCCAATATTATATATATAACGTTTTCAGGAAATTTATCTATTAGTTTCCGTTAGTAATTGAATGGCGGATCGTATCAAAAATAACTTGACATGACATTTAGAGGTTATTTAGATACATGTATTACTGGAAATCGGAATGTAGTTCGGTATTTTACGTACGATTGTGGAGTTATACGGAAAAAACTCCGAGTGATAACACTAAGTAAATGATATTTGAAAAATGCATTAAACTCAGAATTTAAGATTTTCTTGTAGTAAAAACAATTATAAATCGGTAGAGTACGGTATTCAAGTGTGTAACCATTGATTTTTTATAGAAGGATGACAAATTTGTTAAATGGTATCAATTCTACTAAACGTTGATAAAATAGCACGCTAAGAATTAGTTATTTGGTAAATTAATCATTCAAATTACACAGACAACTGTATGTAACCTTGTTTTATTAGTGTTTTAATTTATTTAAACCATTGTAGTTTGAATTGCAGTTGTAAGAAGTTGTATTTATTTTAGGAGCAGTTTACAACTTTGCAATCATAAGTACTTCTGAATCAACAATTTTAAACATGATTTGCTGGGAACGGTATCGTTTTGCAGAGAATTTCAATCAGTTGCCTTTTCTTCTTTCTATAATAGGTCAGCTACCACCATTGTGTTTTCCATAGACTTACATTAAAACGTTTTATCTAATTTTCACTATTTGTAACAATCGCGAACAAAAATCCTAACACCCCTAACTGAACATAAGTCATTTATATAAATCTTCAACAATGGAGGCTGACAAGAATAGGTTTTTTCTTATAATTATATTGAATACGTACCGGCATTTCCAGAATAGTTTAACACGGTAAGAACGTAACCATTTTCTTCGTTGCCAATGTGGAAAGACGCGTACTCAGCATACTTTGTAATTCCATCAAAATCTTTCATTTCAATTCGAAGATCGTGGTTTGCATTGGATGTTAGTTCATGTATGACGTCATTTCCTGTTAGCATACGTATTTAAATTAGGTTCCGTATATATTGGTAATACTGTGATAATATCATTAAAACAGATCGTATTTATAACATCAATGGTATTTGCGATAAAAATGAATAATAGAATACCAAATAGTTCAATCTATAGTTAGTTTAAACTTATTTATTTTACTTCGATTGTGAAACAAGTTCTTACAACTTAGACAAATCACGCTCAAAGTCTTCCTTGGTAGAACCAGTACAAAGCATATGCGGAAAACGCGTCTTTCTCAAGGACACCACGCATAGCTGTGTTGGAGGATCGAACTCACGACCCTCCGATCATGGATTCGGTGCTCTACCACTATAGACCATGCGCTCTGCAAGTTCTGCAACAATCTAAAGTTCACAGTCGTTTAATGGCATAGGTGTATCCAGGGTATTCAGAACAGGGCTATGATTTCAAATTAGGGTAAATTCATAGTAGTGTTTAAGCGTAGAGTTTAGTTAAATTGATGTGAACGGTGACAAATATATTTCGAGCAAAAACTCAATACGTGGGGGACACCCATTAGAACAAAATGATCTCTATGTCTCCAAATGACATGAAGTCATGCCACACTGACACATATTACACACTCAAACATATACGACCGTTGTTGCGAAAGGCAATGGATATCGGGTGAAAACAGATCGCCTGTAAGCATAGAATGTAACAATAGAAAGAGAATAGTAGATTATATTAATTAAAATAAAACTGATTATGTTCACGAGGGGTATCACAACTCGTGGCTCTGACTAAAGGCTTATGCGTTACTGTTGTGGGAGAATCACTAAATTTGATCCATGCTTCAAAAAGACTAAGGCCAAAGATTATATTAGTAATGATGCAATATTTAGAATAATCATATTTACAATATGATACATTTTAATTACATAATTATATATTAAATTCGAGACCGAGGTAAGTGTTTACGGTTTAATTTATGTTTCATATGAATCCTGCACGTTACATTGTACAACGATTTTGAGTTCACAATGAACAAATTTGTATTACTGGAGAGTTATAAATAATCACAACTCCGGGTCGAGGTACAAAATGGCCACAAAGCCGCGAATTTTATAACATCCATCCTGTCGGAGAAAATTATATTATTTGAGTTTATTAAAAACAACAAAATTACCTAGCCAGTATTCGCCATAGGGAGATCCAAACCCGTCTTTGTACGCCTGCCAATTTCTGTAAAAGTCCACCGAGCCATTATATCGTCTTTGGATAACCTAATGTCAAAATCATGTTTTATTTAAGGGGATGAATGAATGTATTTTAATGATTATAACAATTGTGATTTTACGTCGTGTCAAGATGTAAAGTTATAATTGTTAAAAACATTAAAAACTATATAATTCCTAATATTTAAGTCACGCCCCCTTTTGAAAAGTCTCTAGATAGAACAAATGAGGGTCAGTTTTTTTTTTTTTTTTTTTTTTTTTTTTTTTTTGGGCGTGGGGGTAGGGGAAAGGGTTCCATAAGGCATATGCAAAAATTAAATGACCTCATATGGCAAAATATCATTTTTTTCTATATGGAGAAAATAAAGTTTAAGATTGCGAGTTTCTAATTGTATGTATATCTCTAATTTTGAGTAGGAAAATGGTCAAACTGCATTAAAGGTCATCATGGTGATTCTAAGAGGATCTTAAAGAGGCTTGAAAATATATCAAACTAGATCAAAATGGGAAATAAAGTATTTGATTTTTAATTCAATTTTCGAATAGCATATGGGAAAAAAAACAATAACCTGATATGGTATATGCCCAAAAATATTTCGCCTATATGGCATATGGAAAAATGTAAACGTGCCCATATGGCATATGCAAAAAAAACTAACAGACCCTCACAAAATTCACCGTTTTTTAACGGAATTCACATATATTTAGTGGATTATATTATATTAAATATTCATATGGGGAGACTAAAAGTACGTTTCATTTTTATTATTTTATGGCTAATTATGTGCAAAAGAACACTCTGGTAGGCCTGTGTTATTTATGTCTCAGTCATGGCTGACAAATTAAAATAATACAAGGAAAGAGTTGATATAGTTTTACTTGGGCAATAACTCCCAATTGGTGAATATTGAGTGTAGTTGTTATATAAAGCGACTGAATGTTTGAGAACGTTTAACAATTATTTTAACAATAAAATATAACAGAAAATAAAAAAATAGTAGAATTTAAAGTTCAGAAGCGGAAGATCTTGAAACAAATCTTGCAAGATTGTAACGTTACAAACGACAGACACGTTCGGATTATTCATTATAAGCGTCTATTGATATACTTATATTATTTCCATTAAACACAATTTATTTATTTAAACAATCCTGTATACAATACATAAACAATGACGTCAGCTACATTGACCGTGTGTAGGCACGCAAGGCAAGCCATGTGTGTAGGCAGCTCAGGTGAACTATCGATTATTTTTGTCCAAATCGTTGGTTGGTAAAAAGGTTGAAAGTCTAACGTTGTGGCTCAATGAAATTCGTATTTTAGATTTATAATAAGAAAGTCACACAAGTTGATAATGAAATGAATACAATAATAACGGATATTAGTGAATTTATATTTGTTATTTTGTATTCATACGCAGCGGATAGTTTAATTTCTATTCATATAATTTTTTATTATCCAGATTGTAAAAATAAGGAATAAATTCATTATTTCTGTCTATGCATGTGTAAAGAATGTCGAATCACATAAAGTTTGAATAAATGTTGTCCTAAATTACGACGAATGTAGTCCCTCGTATAAAACCGCGGTTATTTTCTATGTGAGCGTGGTTTAATTAGTAAATGCCTTAACAGAGTATGGGCGTTTTTATTCTATTTTATACGGTGTATAAACACAGGGTAACATAAGGAGAATATATATATTAGGCAATTAAAATACTTTATAAAGTTCACGTAAAACTTTTTACCCCCTTTATGTTTAAATAGGAACATCTTATTGAAAACATTATTACTGTGCGACCAAAACGATTCAGGCAAGTGGAACAAAATAGAGATTTAAACGAAATCAATAAAATGCAACCTCTAAATACACTACTTTTGACCCGTACAGGTATACAAATAAATCCCATAATATTTTATCTTATTTCATAATTTTGTTTTTATGAATAGATACCGTCCATGGTGTTCCAATCGAGTCAAACTGACAATACACCTGCACTGCTGTACGCGTGCTTGAGTCCGGATATATTGTATAAACACCACTAGCAGTACCGATGTTTTGTTCTTTTATGCTGGAGCACTCAGATGGAAGTTTGGACGCTAATATAAACAAAGTATAAGTAAATTGTATACATTTCAATGTATTATCACTAACTATGATAATGCAATAAAATATGTTGTATCAAATTCAATAAATTATTGCAAAATACACATTCAAACAAGAAAAGACAACATGATTTTTTGGTTATTATTCATATACATTTTTAATAAGCAACTGTATATGATCGATGTGTTTCACGAAATCTTAAACCTGGCACATTGGTAACCTTATCTATTTTTATGATCAAGAATACAGGTTCCATTCCCAATATGCACATCGTGACATTGTGATGGCACTATTGTTTTATGGACACAAAAATAGACATTGTATACGTCATGGTGATCCTATATAACATTCATGAGACTTATAGTTCTACTCAAAATACTGTCTAATAGCGAAGAAATGTAAATTGTGATATTCAATCATTGATAAACAGTATGTCTGTGTTTCAATATTTTAAGACATTATTTAATTTGTCTTAAAATGTGTTATTTAACACATGTCATTGAAATGCGCACAGATGAGAGAGATATAACAAAAATAAATATTAAAATATTAATTACTCACGCGGCGTTGAGCTGACATGATCACACTTGAGGTCTCGGTTACAGAGTCTAATGTCATTGCAACAAACGGTGCACTTAGCGTGATGGCCCTCGGACCGACGTCCAAATATTGGTCCGATTGCGTGGTGGCATATCTGATCGGAAACATTCAAAACTAATGTTATACTACCTAATAAAATAATAAAACTCAAAATATCAATAAGATAAATCAATAACAAAACATAATACAAGATAAACCTATTGTCGTCAGAAGTCAGAAACTACTGTGAACTAGATTGTTTTCGATCCATTTATATCAAAGTAAAAATATAATTTTATGCTAGATTTAAAACTTTACATCGACGTAAAAGAAGATGTGAAACATATAAAGAGTATAAGCGATTCCATCAGAAGAAGTATTTGAGACAAGGCGTTAAACATTTTAAAGTATATATTTGCAACGTTGAATCGTAAACACATTAGCTGCATTGACCATCAGCTGGAGTGCACATGACATATATTATTTACATGTTTCTATTTTCTGCAACCGATTTCGCTTTCCTTCTTATTAAAGAACTAAAGATACAAACATTAATTAACATTTTAAACCTTCGCTACTAGAATTTATATAGTACACACAGTACCAATCGTAACCACAAATCCCAAATTACTTAAAACAATATCCTATATTGTCCTTATGTTTCAAATATTCGTCTTTTATTTCCACACTGACTCATGTTTTCTGATGATCTTTAAATGTTTTTAAAGTTTAGCATTAAGAGCCTAACCATGACATACTATTCGTGTTACTTTCGGAAAGTTAAACTCCAAAACGTTTTTATTCAAGTTTGTTACATACTTAAATACCTACAGCAATCGTAAAAAATAGCATGGTATCAATCGTAGAAATAAAGAAAAATAAATTCCAAAAGACCCAACTGTCAGGACAGCCGAAACAGTAAAGGATGGTAATAATAATGCTAAAAATATACAGAAGGAATGATAACTGGTGTGAAGGTTGCGAAGATAAATTAAGCTAGTTTACACTTCATTTTACACTTTATTCTACACTTCATTTTACACTTTATTTTACACTTTATTTTACACTTCATTTTACACTTCATTTAACACTTTATTTTACACTTCATTTTACATTTTATTCTATACTTTATTTTACATTTTATTTTGATACTTTAGTCTATACTTTATTTTATACTTCATTTTAGGTTTGTTTAAGGAGCGAACATGTTTTTGGTTTTATGACAGTTATTTCCTTTGTTGTTGTAGTCTTATTTGATCGACACTAAGATAAATGCATGTAGAAACTGTTGAATAAAAGCGTAACCAATAGACAGTTGTATCAGATTAACAACAACGGTTACCCCTTCATATTGGTCAGTAAGAAAACCATCACAAGAAAGTTATATAGCTTAAACCTCGCGCTTTCTTCCATGGTAATGTATCAATCGAAGTTCATATATAAAGCCAGCGAAATTAGCTGTTATAAAGCTGTTAGTCCGAAATAATTACTTATCTGACGTATTCCTATATAATCTAAACTTATAATCAAGTTATCTTAAAAATGATATGAGTTCATAAACTCGGACTATTGTGTTAGATCAGTATACACACAACACTAAACCCCTCTGTTGATTCATATCTCCATTGAAATATAAATCCTTCGAAAATGCATCTACTTTTTGTAATGTTAAAGCGTTCTATTTTCAAGTGAACTGAATTTCGTTATAACATTTTAGGGCTTGATATTGTTTCACCAAAAGCTTATACAATCATTTCCATTATGACAAAACTACAAATATGTCATGTACAATGATTTACCTGAGTAGCGCCGCATCCAAAATCAAACATGGCAGATCCTGATTCTGTGATATAACTGTGCATAAAACATACCTGCAGTGATACAATTATATACTATTTCTTAAACTGTGATTACATTGTCATCTGATTATGTATAGACTAACTAAATATAGTGTTATATACAAACACCAAACGATTTGGTAATTAATTCGTATTTTGTTTTGCATATTGGCACTTGCCTAATTTAGGACTCTTCCGCCGATCAAACCCATTTCCTTCAGATTAACTGATATTAATATTATCTTTACTACAGTTTTGCTCTCATCAAATTATTAATAACTTCCAATATGTTAAATGTTATGTATTTCATCTGTAAAAATCAATATTTTTTATATAAATATTTTGTTGTGAAAGGCTTTAGTTAATGTTGTTAGAACGTGTGGCCCGACCCCTTTGCTATTATGTAATATAGAAAGCAATGCTTAAACTTTATATACAAAGAGTATTAGATTGAAAAGACAAATAAAACTGATATGTACACGTATAGATTAAAAGTAAAAGAGTCTGTAACTATGCAATGGTTATAAGCCGGGCCCGATCGATGTTTCCAATTTATAATCAATCATTATGAATAAACTGAAAACTGACAACTTGTAATTTATCAATTGTTTTATTATTAATATATATATATGTATGTAACTAAATGTATATACCTCGTCCCCGTCACATGTCACGTGATGTTGACAGGCAGTTTCTCCTTCCACACCACTACATGAAAGGCAATCCTGACCGGCACCTGTATACGAGATTTGTTTTGTTTTTTCAGTAATTCTACGTATTTACACATTTACCACCACGCTTAAGCAAAACGAAGTAATGTAATACATATATGAATGATACGCTACATTTCACCAAATAAGTAATAAAGGTAACATAATCTGGACCGGGTTACGTTGAGTGATGTTACAATAGGTATCCGTTTTCACTCACTCTTTGATCGATGACGACGACCTTTTGAAAAATGATTTGAAATAAACGATTTTTTAAAGTTTGAAATTTTATTAGTTTCATATTTATAATGAATTATGTGGAAATAAGAACACTATTTTGAGTACATTTTGAACACCCCTCATATTGATATAGATAAAGCATTAGAATATGAAAATAGTTGTCCATAGGAAGACGAAACAATCAAGGAATATATCTACCATCAGAACACAAAAGAATTCTATATATATATGTATATATATATATATATATATATATATATAGTAATCAAAATAATAAGTTTAATCCTATTTTATTCCATTGATATTTGCATCAATGGGGTTGGGCTACAAGTTCTCACAATATTAGTAACGGCCCCTCCCCTGTATAATACAAACACACAGAGTAAGAATTAAACGTTAGAAAATATATGTCAAAGAGGAGATATGATATAATTATATTCATCCACTAGTTCGAAACTTCTTTCTTAATTAACATGCTAATCCCTGTACTCTTCTGTGGAAATTAAATGGTTTCTTTAATCTTTGAAACTATTTAAACTGTATGTGGTTCTAGAGTTAATGTTTATAAATGGCCACTTCAACACAATAGTTTTACACTAGCTGCAAACCAAACTCAAGGTCATGTTTCAAGTTCACTTCTCTCCTTTTAACGACAGTAACATATCGGATATAGTCTGATACGGAAATCTTTAAGCGGGGAAACCAAAATTTAGGTCTATCTGGATTACAGCTGGTGAAAAATACCGTTGTTTTTCGTTATTTTAAACTCACCAATATTTCAATTAGATCTCACCTGTGGAATAACGTAAATTGTTCAGTAGTTATATCCGTGAACGACCGGACTTTTCCGGATATCATCGATTACATACGTGAAAGCGGTTTAGTTTCAACATAGATTTATACCGCCGATCTTGATATATCCGTGCATAGCATGGTGGTTATATATTCGGATTGTCGCCCACATCATGATATAGTTTCATTAAAACGCTTTTATTTCTATTGGTAATGGGTCCATTGAATATGTACATTTCATTGACCTCGACAGCTTTAAATGCGTTGGATAAGTCTCATGCCCAGCACATCTAACCAAGTTAGAGTTATGTCCCATAAAGTTACAACACATTAAACGCGTTCATCCATCTTAACATTACAAGCGATTCGTTGATAAATACACAATACTGATGATGTGACAATTGGGGTAGACGATATTTCTGCGAAAGCAACTGTTTGTGTTTTTATTCATTTGAATCAATATAGATGACAACTTGAACATCAGCGACCGTGTACAATAAAAATTTTTGTCTCTCTTATTGTCTTTTCATATGCGTCGAGGGAAATATCCTTTTAGGCGGTATTTTCAAAACATCAAATGACAGTTTTAGACTTTATAGAACAAGTACAAAATACACATAAACGACATGAAAAGCGATTAAGTTAATATCAATACGGTGTCAATAATGAAGTTTTACAGATAAACAGATTTAAAAGCACCGAAGTTAAAAACACGTTCAGATTTCATTAATTTATTTAAGAAATCAATACAACTTTATATTACTCGTTTATAATGTCCAATTTATAATTGATTAGCATAAGTAGTGACAAATAAACAGTCTTGGAAGATATAATCCACTCGTGAGAAAATGACTTTTGGTGATCACTTGACGAAATATAATTCGATCTTCAACCAAAACAAACAAATTTTCTTTTTATTTTATGCATTTACATAAATTTTGTGTTCATTTTGACATCATTTCACCATTAGATATTATTGGATTTATAAAAAAATAAAGTTTTTTTTTTAATATTTTGTTTTAAATAAATATGCAAGGATATTTTTTTTTCATAATTTCACTGTTTGAAAAAGAGGATTACCATAAATAATTCACTGTGAAACATCTATAATTCATCAAAGAGTATAAAATAAAAACGTTAATCAGCTAATATCATTCTACATGTAGTACCCAAAATAATCAGATAACATATAACATTAACATGAACGTTTTTGAAGAGTGGGTGTTTTTTTTTAGATTTGGTATTGAAATTTCTCGATAACAGTTTATTTATACAGAGACGTAGTGTCCCTTATGCTAAACAGAAAATGACAAATACATCCGTTGTTTTCTAAATAAGACTTGAATAACCTAAAAAACAAATACATGTACAACAAAAATAAGCACTCACTTGAAACCCCTACGAGAACCGCAAGCCAAATGAGACTCGCTTCTGAAAATGAAAGTATGGAACTGTCAACCATAATCAAAGTTAGTGTGTTTATTAAAGCAATCTCACTAAAACTTTCATGATTATTTTTAATTAATATTCATTAACTTTTTATGGCTTTGTTTATTTTCCTGTCAATAATTATAACTACGATTATGTCAGTAGTAGCAAACCAAAATAAACACATATATTATGTGTTATTAAATTTCCATTTGTTAATTTCATGATCAAAGCACATATAAATATTTAATCCATCCATCCATCCATCCATCCATCCATCCATCCATCCATCCATCCATCCCTCCATCCACACACACACACACACACACACACATACACATACACACATACACACATTCATACATATTTACAGTACGGTTTTAACGAAATAATAACAATAAAAAAACACTATACCCATGAATAACATGGTCAGTTCCAGCATAAAGAGTATCACTAAAACTGTTTATATAATTACGTCCTCTAACATTTACATTAGGGGAACATATGATTATTTTGCTAGCTGCATAAAAGAAATTAGGTAATGTAGCACTGGCAATTAGATAAGGCACGGTTTAAGAAGGTCGAGTGTGCACCAGTTATAATCATAGCGGCTAAACGATGTCACGAAAAGACAGAAATACTTCGTTATGTATTTCTAAGCTGGGCGGTAGTGCGGTGAATATTTACTGACTGCTCATGCTAGAGGTGCTAGCTCGATCCCTCGCTCGGCCCGAAGTTCTCTAAAAATAAACAGTATGTACTTGTTCTACCCAAGAAACGGATTAAAGAGCAATTCATTTTGGGATCAAGTTATTTAGTATACCGTCTAGTAACCTCAAATCGTGATACTCCTGAAATCGTAATACAATTATTTGCGTGAGTTGAGTGACGTCACAGCCTGGAATAAAACAGTGCGCACGTCAAAGGGATTCTCTTATAAATAAATGATCCGTGTTATCTTAGGAGGGGAAAGAATCGAGTTTATTTTATCACATGCCGTACATATACGATTATTCTATTGCTGGTTGCTCTGACATTCCGACATCTGTTATAGCATCTGAAGAAACAAGAACCACTACAATTCTTGGGTGTGGCAAAGCCCTGGGCCAGCAGATACCACCATACTTCGTGTATGCAGGTAATATTTATTATGATAAAAACATAGTGTATTTTATGGGTTATGCTTTTTTCAGCAGTACTTCAGTTATTTACGGCGGTTGTCTATCATATCCATATCAAGACACTGGTTATTTGTTTGAGGCCCATATTTATGTAAATATATAGAATTCAGGGATTAGAATGCGAACAGAGCTGATGGAAGGTGCCTCTCCTGGTGCTCAAGGCACAGTATCAGTATCAGGCTGGTCAAATGGCGAAGTATTACATATCTTGAAAATCATTTCATTAAATATGTAACTGGCAAAAGACCACTTCTTCTTTTATATGATGGTCATCGGTCACATATTTCTCCTTACATTATCGACTGGGCTGATGAGCAGAAAAAGATATGTCCTACCCCCGCAAACGTCTCATATATTGCAGCCAATGGATGTTGGATGCTTTGGTCGGTTTGTTAAATTTTACAGCAACGGATGCCAAAAGTTTCAAAGAATTTCTGGTATGGTGGTACATGTAAATAAGATGAATGTATGCTTACTTGCTTGCAAAGCTTATACTGCAACACTGCCAATAACCAATCTGCAGTCGGCCTTCATGAAGTTTGGGATCTACCAATTTAATCCAGAAATGGTCGACAATGATTTATTCGAGTCCCACCAGTTGAGAACAGAGTACAGGTGTCTTTCACATACGACCCGGAAGTTCGTAGAGCTGATGATCAACTGACAGTTCCTGTTGCAGATTCTTACTAAACATTGCCTTTTATTACTGATCATGATGTTATGATTGCAGTTCCAATTTCTCAGCATGTTTCACAATTTAATATGTGCAAAGGTAAGTGACTATTATTGGCGTCAGCCTCTTGTAAATAAACATAAGCCTGTCATGGCTTTACATTGTAAGTCAAAATTTTCCCTTGTTAATAAAGATCCACTAGTCCTTAAGCCTCTGTTTCAGGAACAACTAATGCAGGGGGTCCTTTAGATATAGGTACACCACCTCTTCAGTTATAAGTGACGACAACTATGAGAATGATGATGATGATGATAATGATGATTATGATGATGATGATGATGATAAAAACGCCTCACTACACTATTATATTTCCCATTAGGCTCTATTGTAACTTTTATGTCCAAAACACAGTTAAAAAATAAAATCTGCAGTATGTGTCTGGGCTCAAATTCTTCACTGGTTCATGATATGCAATCATAAAGGAAAACAAGCATATATTTTTGAATTCAATGCTTTTGTTAGACCTATCATTTCCAGAAAAGTAATATGTCAACTATTCGCCCACGATGTGGTTTGAACCAACAGTTCTAAAATGACACAGAATTCCACAGAAATCTGGATTCAGCATAAAATTTTCAGCGGTGATTTCTAAAATACTGTCCACCTAACATATGGTAGGAAAAAAATAAATCACTGCGATTCAAAGCCGTGAAAAAAAGAAGAAAGAGAGAACTAAAGTTTTAGTTCTACCTCCTTCATCTGGGAGATAATAGAGGTGTAAGTCCTGAACCACCCCTGTGAAAATGGTGTCTTAAGTTAACCTTTAGGTGAAGCACGTGATTCAGTTGCAGAGCACCCATGATCGGAGAGTCGTGAGTTATATCCACCGCCGCCACGACGATGCGTGGTGTCCTTGAGCAAAACACATTTTTCGCATATGCTAAGTACTGGTTCTCAGGGAAACTTCCAGGGTGATTTGTAAAAAAAATTGTAAAAAAACTTGTTCCGAAATTTAAACTAAAGTTAACCTTTATTTTTATTTTAAATCATTTAAGTGATTCGTCACCAAATGCCACTTGTGAAATATGATGTTTAATGATAATGCATCATTCCTGGGATCGGAGGGTCATGGGTTCGATCGACTACCACGGCTGTAATTGGTGTCCTTCAGCAATACACTTTATCGGCATATGCTTAGTACTGGAATACCCAGGAAGACTTCAAAATATGATTTAATCAATCATTTATGTGTAATAAAATATTTTCTAGTCGCAAGAAAAAAAAGTTTTTTTATTACATGTATTAGTTTCTCATAGTATAAGTAATGCTACATCTAATAGCAAAAGCTTTCATAACAGTTTTACGTAAACCGATAATGTAAAGTTCAGTATTTGAGTCGTCCGCTATCTTTTACTGATAAATATCAGAAAACCTGATTTACAGAAAGTAATGTTGATCAGGTGAGTACATTTAAATTGTCCATATTTGCCATACCGAATCAAATGGCAGGGTCGTTTGTTCTACTTACAAGGCGAAGGACCGAGGATCGATGGATTGTGGGTTCGATCCTCACCAATACATACGTTGGATTGAGCAATGCTTTCAGTATGCAACATTTAAATATTGGTTCTATTTATAAAGCTTACAGTCTTAAAGGTATAAGAAATTATTTCACAATCTATACGATAATCTTTAATCTTGTTATAAAATTGCACTGTATGTCAGTAATTATGGAACACAAAATAAATATGTAGATTTTCCATATGTGTAAATACTGTACAACAACAGATAAAATCTAAAACAACAACAATCTGCGGGTAAATCCTCTCGAGATATATTAAGTTTCATGGTACTGTGTGACCGGGTCTTGGGGCCTGTCATCGCTGATGTCCTGGGTTCGAGCCGAGGTAGGTCCAAACACTTTATGTGAGGTAGTTCGTCAGTTACTTGCGGAAATACGTTGGTTCTACTCTCTACTCAGGTTAGTTCTGATGTATTCTCCACCAATAAAACTGAATAAAGCTTTTGTAACCTGATATTTACTGTAGATGATGTTAACACACCAACTCCCTATTCTATTAAGCTATGGATTTAA
Organism: Panopea generosa; assembly: GCA_029582155.1. Lineage (NCBI taxonomy): Eukaryota > Metazoa > Mollusca > Bivalvia > Adapedonta > Hiatellidae > Panopea > Panopea generosa. Next base: position 21,500,935 of record CM055905.1, read on the forward strand.
GTTTAACCAACGTATTCCCTTTCTCGACCATCTTTTGAAATTTCGTAAACTCAAGTATAAAATCTGCACTAAAGATATGATCTTAAAGTTTATCAGTTTATAGGTGAATTTAAAACAAAGATAAGAAATGCTTAACAACAGTGAACGTATTTGGTTATGAGGTGGAATCGGGAATTGCAATATTAAGTTGAAGTTACAAGAGTAAAACATAACGTCTTGTTTAAACAATAATTGTTTTATTTCACAACGCATACATACTTTTTTTGCAATGGGGAACCATATATATCATAAAACATGTTCCACTTTAAAAACTGTTACCTGCTTGGGCGCTTAACAGCACAGTAACGTCATTTTCTGTAAGACTATTAACCGCTGGAACAGTTAACAATATATTTTGATGAAGTGGTAAGATCTGTTTTAAACTGAACAACGGGTATTAACATTAGCATATAACGTAGGATATATATATGAACGTCATATATTTCATGTAACTGAAGCTATGACATAAAATGTTTTCTATTCAGAAAATGCGTTTTAGAAATTGAGTGCACATATCAGTCAAGTGTAACAACAGGGCAAAGATAAGTCATGCGTCTTGTAAATAACACGTACATTTTTTGTTCATTATATTTAAATAAGTTTTGGTACATTCCCAAGTACAAATAAACTGTTGTGATGTTTGGTATGGTAGATGCCGGTCATCAGTGTCTGTCGTGTAGCAGTGTGAAAGGTGGAGAAGAACAACATGTTGTCACGTGCAGTGATGATGAGATAAACGAACAAGTATCGGTTAAGAAAACTTTTCTCTAGTCTTCGTAAGTATATCAAGTTCAATACAGACATTTCATTCAATGCAAAGCTCGTGCAAATTGTAATACGAATATTGTGTATTCTCACGGAAAAAATATATACTGATGTTAAAGGAGTGCTACATAAGTTTCATAGCTTTACAGTGTAGCGTATGGTGGAATTAAGGTCGTTAAATTCTGGTAGTGAATATTGCCATACGGATTTAGGTTCTGGTAGTGAATATTGCCACACAGATTTACATTCTGATAGTGAATATTGCCATACGGATTTAGGTTCTGGTAGTGAATATTGTAATACAGAATTAGGTTCTGGTAGTATATATTGTCATACAGATTTACATTCTGGTAGTAAATATTGTCATATAGATTAAGGTTCAGGTAGGGAATATTGCAATACGGACTTAGGTTCTGGTAGTGAATATTGCCATACGGATTTAGGGTCTGGTAGTAAATATTGCCATATGGATTTAGGTTCTGGTACTAAATATTGCCAAACGGATTTAGGTTCTGGTAGTAAATATTGCAATACGGATTTAGGTTTTGGTAGTGAATATTGTCATACAGATTTAGATTCTGGTAGGGAATATTGCATTACGGATTTAGGTTTTGGTAGTGAATATTGTCATACAGATTTAGATTCTGGGAGTGAATATTGCCATGCGGATTTTGGTTCTGGTAGTGAATATTGTCATACGGATTTAGATTCTGGTAGTGAATATTGCCATACGGATTAAGCTTCTGGTAGTGAATATTGTCATACCGATTTAGGTTCTGGTAGTGAATATTGCCATACCGATTTAGATTCTGGTAGTAAATACTGTCATACAGATTTAGGTTCTGGTAGGGAATATTGCACTACGGATTTAGTGTCTTGTAGTGAATATTGTTTTACATATTTAGATCCTGGTAGTGAATATTGCCATACGGATTTAGGTTCTGGTAGTGAATATTGTCATACCGATTTAGGTTCTGGTAGGGAATATTGCAATACGGATTTAGGTTTTGGTAGTATATATTGTCATACAGATTTAGATTCTGGTAGTGAATATTGCTATGCGGATTTTGGTTCTGGTAGTGAATATTGTCATACGGATTTTGGTTCTGGTAGTGAATATTGTCATACGGATTTAGGTTCTGGTAGCCAATATTATCACACCGATTTAGGTTATGATAGTAAATATTGCCATACAGATTCAGATTCTGTTAGTAAATACTGTCATACAGATTTAGGTTCTGGAAGGGAATATTGCACTACATATTTAGATTCTGGTAATAAATATTGCCATACGGATTTAGGTTATGGAAGTGAATATTGTCATACCGATTTAGGTTCTGGTAGGGAATATTGCAATACGGATTTAGGTTCTGGTAGTGAATATTGTCATACGGATTTAAGTTCTGGTAGGAAATATCATCATACCAACTTAGGTTATGGTAGTGAATACTGTCATACAGGTTTAGAATCTGGTAGTGAATATTGCCATACGGATTTAGGTTCTAGTATGAAATATTGCTTTGGGGATTAATGCCAGGTATATTTAGATTCTAGTAGGGAATATTGTCATACATATTTAGATTCTGGTAGTGAATATAGCCAGACGGATTTAGGTTCTGGTATGCAATATTGCTTTAGAGATTAATGGCAGGTATATTTAGGTTCTGGAATGGAATATTGCTTTAGAGATTAATGCCAGGTATATTTAGGTTCTGGTATATTGTCATACCGATTAAGGTTTTAGTTAGGAATTTTATCATGGAGATTTAGATTATGGAAGAGAATGTTACCATGGAGATTTAAGTTCTGGTAGGGAATATAGGTACAGGATTGAGTTCTGGTAGGGAATGTTGCCATTCCGATGAATTAGAGATACTCGTATATCTCTTCTATTTTTTCATTTTCCATTGACCAGTCGAATAAAAGGAAATCATAAAATATGCCAAGTACAATAAGGAGTTTATTTTGTTTTCTTGTCTTTACTTTTGTTATACTCTGCTTTCCAAATATATATTAAAACGACCGTCAGTTCGTTCGTCCGTCCGTTTGTCCGTCCGTCCGTCAAGTTTTGGACCAACAACTTTGCGGATGAACCCCTCCCACCGTTTTCCCTGAATCTTGATGTACAGCAAGCACATGGTCTGGATATGATCTGGACATGTGCCTGTGGTATTAACGTTCCAATTTAATTATTTGTTATGGAATTATCGTCTTTTGTTCTTTTAATTTTAACATCGTGCTATGGACCACTTATATTGCGGTCGCAACTGCTTCTGCAGTTTTAAGCAGAATCAATTGAAACTTGTTGCACATGGTTTGAAAATAAGCCTGTGGTCTTGTCGTTCCGATTGAATGATTTCTTACTGAGTTATGTCCCTTTGATCATTTTGATTAATTTACATCCATTGCAACTTTGCATTTCAGCACCATCATCTTAAATATTCTTATGAAGACAGATCTTCAAGAAGTATTTACCTATTATTTGTTTAGAACCAATTATCTAAAAGGACAAAGCCTCTTGTTTAACACGCCACAATAATGTTTTGTAGCTTAGTTTAATGTTTCTTAATTCTCTTCCTATTGCATTTTTTATGTTACACAATAACATTAGAATGCGTTTTTATATCTCGGGCATTACACTGCACCGTTTCAGTACACACATTTACATATAATGGCTATTTTGAATCTCTTGTTTATTCAATGATCTTATTTGCATGATGTATGTTAGTGTTATTACTGTAATGATTAATCCGTGACATGTATTCCAATGAAAATGAAAGCATGTGTTAGATGATGTAACTCTCATTCTGAGTTTTTTTAATATGCTGTTGGTTTAAAACAAGGGGAATTAATTTCTCCTCTGTTGTTTTCATCATTACTAGAAGATTTAGAACTGTACTGGTGCTGTACTGGTGCAAATATTCAAACTGTGGCATCAACTTGAATGGTATTACAGTATTTAAATCCTTTAGCCGATTATATGGTTATATTAGATAAAAACCCGTCTGACCTAAAAAAAATATAGTATTAATCATTTACATAAATATTGTGAAACTTGGAGGTAAGAGGTGAATATGGAAAATATTAAAATTGTTGTATTTAGAAAAGTTTGTTTTTTTAAAAAGCACTGAAAATTGGACTTATAATGATAAACCATTACAAGTAGCGAATGAGTTCAATCATTTCGGCATTTTGCGTTTCACAGCCGAATAGAAAAAGAAAAGTAAATGTTTGCAAGCTTTTTTTCCAAACCGTACAAGTTTGTCCGTGTATTTTTATCTAATATGCTATCCTAACATTTTCGCGCTATGCAGTAACGCCATATAACGTATTGTTCATAAATACCTACATTCATAAAACTTTGGTATCATTGTGCTACAATAAAAATAGATCGGAAAAGATGGTCAAAACAGTTATTTCTAAGGACGGAAATTTTCATCCGCACGTCAAATTGATGAAAGATATTCTTTACCACAGACAATTGTCCATAGAAACGTTAACACCCGGCACGGATTGTAGAGCACATGTCAAACAACAATTATTGTTTCAATTAGATTAGGATTACTCGATCTTTGAATAAAATAGCTCTAAGCGTTAAAAATATAACACCCATGATGCCTAATTCACATCTGGCCTGTGATGGGCCGCGGAGCTCGTACATGTATCCTACCCGTGTCCCCCTTTCCGTGCGGAGACAGGAGGCGGCCGTGAGATTTAAATACGGATTCACGGGCGCCACGGCCTCTACGATTTTGTTTAGCGAGAAGTTATACAAATTTGAAAAAAATCGTAAGCCCGTAGCCCGTAGACATGTCGTAGGTGGCATTGCACAATATTAGCACGAGCACCGCGCGGGGTGGCACGTTGTGTGTGTAGAAAACGCAAGATTTAAGGTGGACATTGGGACAAAAAAAATCGTACGGAGAGTGTAGGCTCTTGGGACAATCACACGGCCATCGCACAGCTATCGCACGGGCTCCGTACTATTTCCGTGCGGAGGCTGCGGAGACTGCACGGCAACTGCACTGAAATTGCGCGATTTCCGTACTATCTCCGCGCAATTTATGTACGACTTTGCCCTAACGTGCCCCCGAGGGCCCGTACAAGAAATCGCACGATGCTCGTACACAATGTGAACACATACGCCGTAGCCCGTAGTCAACTACGATGCCTCAACAATCGTATGGAAAATCGTAGACCCATTTATCGCACGGCGCCCGAGGCAAATGTGAACCAGGCATGAGTAATGATTTTACAACAGAATGACATCAAGGTTATTACGTCATTCCAGTTTCATAACTGTTTCAGTAGCGATCAACTAACTTAAGCACTCTTAAGCCATAAAACTACAGCTGGGCTTGCTTTAACAAATCGGAAGATGAACTATTCTGGTCGATTTTTGTCGTCCGTTCGCTGTCCGTTTACTATTTTCGGTGTTTACTGTATCGCCCGCTTTTTCCATCGGATCTTCAACAAACTTATATAGTAGTTATATAACTACAATAACTTGGACGGCAAGTTCTTGAATTTCATAATCGGAAACTTAAAGTTATGGCAATTGAAAATTGCACTTTTTGAACTTATTTGCACTTTATAATCTTATTTTCATCCTCATCGAATTTACACTGTAATATTGTTACTATAATATCTCGGATAAATTTTTGAACTGGTTAAATCGGTCTTTGAATTGTTAAAAATGCAACACTTGACCTTGTGTACACTCTTGCGCCCTCATTTTCCACACCACTCGATCCTCACCAAACTTGGATAATATATATTGGAGTTATAGCCCTTGAATCGTAAACCAATATTTCTTTATTTGACATTGTGTGCACTCAAGCACCCGTAGTTTTCATTTTATCTTCGCAAAACGTACAGATTAGTTTTATCACCATGATATATTAGACGAGTTCTTGACCTAGCGTCATCAGATAATTTATATCGGAGTTATGGCCCTTTAATCGTCAAATATCGTATGTATTTGATGTCATATTCGCTCTGAAACTAACAGTTTTCATTTGATATTATTTAAACTAAACCAGTTGTTTTATAACCAAACTATCTCGGCTGAGTTATTAAACAGACCAAGTTGGAGTTATGGCTCTTGAATCGTTAAAATTGTATTAAGTTGGAGCGCGTGATCAGGTGGTAGTGCACCGAACCCATGATCGGAGGGTCGTGGATTCGATCCTCCGTCACGGCTATGTGTTGTTTCAATGAGCAAACATGTCTTAATAAATATTGTGGGTATATCACAGTACGTGTAACCTGTAAAGGTTGAAACATCCGTATGTAAGGAAACAAACTGGCTAGCTCATTTTGTAAAGCAATCGTCAAGTCAGATAATGGTCCCTTGTTATATTGCATATTTGTTTTTTGTTTTTAGCGCCTAACGGGGACCGTGTTAACAAATAACGTTGTATATACTTGTATGTTTATCCAGGTAAGCATTGATATAATCATCTGATACCATTGGTGTTTTATGCAAACTTTATGAAGAAATATGTCAAAGTTGGTGGTTTCCTACCCCCATTTCAATGGCAGGACATAAGGCATTTCACATCTCACTGCTATGTGACTGACCCAAGCAGGGGAGATGGGTCCGTTCTACAGTCTATAACCCTGATGGACAGGTATAGCCCTACCGGCTACCTCTACTGGTTAAATTTTTATATACTTATATGATAATATCCAAATGTATTGTGTCGATCTCTTCTAGTAGACATTATAATGTCCGCATTTTGATATGTGTGTTTTAATGCAGAAATACTTCTCTCGAGAGGTTATAATAATGCTTGCAGATACATAATGGTATTTATAATAATATAAATGTAGGGGCGTTTTTATTAGGCAATCGGGTATAACTTTAGAGTTGTTATCCGTAGTTATATATTAAATCTATCAGAACAGAATGGTGTTATTATTAATTAAGTGAAGGCGTTTATTTAAAAACAACAGGGCGGATGTTATGATAAATTGCGAAGAACGGTTTTATTAACTGTGTCATTGTTTTATTTATTTGTTTTAAACCGTTTTAGTTTACCTAAGTTGTGAAAAAATGAGGTCTACCTGGTTAGAACCAGTGCTAAACATATGTGGATAAATTGTGTTGCTCAAAGACACCACACATAATCATGGCGGATGATTAGACTCACGACCCTCCGACCCAGGGTCAGAAACTCTATCTCTGGACCACGCACTCCATTTATTGTGTTGCTTTAAGAAATGTGTATATTATAATATCATAGTATTAAAATATAACCAAATTGTAGGGAGTGGTCGGTGGAACAAATATTTAAATAAATATATAATAATATGCAGGTCCCGTGTGGCTTTCAAAATACTTAAGTAATATGTATACACATAAAGAAAGTGTTAAATCATAACTTTAATACACACATTAATAGCATAGCAACATAGTTACCATAACATTGCTTTAACATGTAAAAGTCATACGTCAAATGTAATTTTAATTCGACATTGGTTTATACTTTCGTATCATCATTGTGACAGATCTAAGTGAATAGTCGTAACCACGCCATGGACCCCATACAACACCATCGGCGTCCGAATCAAAGTGTCCGAAGAGATATCGCCCGTTCAAGTTGGAACAAAAGCAGGCGTTGTACCACCAGGCTCCTTTATGGTCTGTGGCACAGTTGCCAAAAGTGTAGCTATCGTGATCCATATCGTATGTCGAAAATCTCATACCATTGCTAGTTTGTGTTTTAAAGTCGCAGTTATAAAGTGCATCACCTGCAAAGTATGTAATTATAGTATTTTCCTCTGTGAGACACGCTCAAACAGATAATATTCCAGTGTGTGCCTTTTATGGACCTATCATTGGATTGGGACCTGGGCTTGTACACCAGTAAGAATTATATTGATATATATAGGATTTACATGTACCTGGCACTCATAAATAGTACGTGTATATCCGTTAACCAATTTTCGGTGCCAGAATGTAAATAGAGATATTACTGTTAACAGATACCAATACATTATCAGATCGGCATCGTAACACACTTGCAAATAGCTGCAATGAAAAGACGTTTAAACGCCCGAACATAAAATCTTACGGACAATAATATTGATTTTCTAAATATCATTCTCACGAGTGACGCCGTAATCAAATTTCGAAGAGTTAATAAATTCTTAGGCTGTGCACCCTAGCGTGTCGTTTACAAAACAAACCGCTTAGTGACTTAATATATTATTATATACAATGTACATGTATACACACACACATATATATATGTATATATATATAATAAGGAAAACGTCACGTGATTTATTTTGATTCCGCCAATAATACGAGGGGCAATCAATCAATTCTGTCACTTATAGCCTTCCGTAGAAATAATGCTGCATAAGAACACGAAAAACTCTTGCAATTGTTTGGGGATGTTTATTCAACACACTTGCGAATTCTCAATCTAATTTGAATATAATTGACCAAGATATTCATTGTTGAATTATACACATGCATGTACAGTGACTTTATTTCAATTTTATAATGAAACCTGAAGAAAAATTAGAAACAAGGGCTAACATTAAAGCCCGAGTTTATTTGCAGTTATCGCCAAAACAGATTTTTTCTGAAATGTGTCATATACATGATATTTCTACCGGTGCATTAGGAACAGTTTTCCGTTGGGTTAAGAAATATAAAGGGGGTCAGTATATAACCGCCCAGGTATGCCTGTTGTTGCAGCAACAAAGGAAAACATTGGTGCTTTAGAGCTATGGTAGAATAAGATGGACGGTATACTGTTTCAAAATTAGCTTATAGTCTAGGTATACCAGAAGGCACTGTACATCATATTCTGACTGACTGTTTGAAATCGAAGAAGCTTTCAGCTAGATGGATCCACCACTTGCTGACACCTGACTAAAAGGCCATGCGTTTACAAAATACAAAAATTGAAATGCTAGGACAATTTCTGACTTTCTCACTGGGAATGAAACTTTGGTTTATTATTTTGAGCCCAAACGGCGCATCAATTAAAAACAATGCCTTTGAAAAACTCAGACTGGGCCAGTCTCAGCAAAAAGGCCAAGAAGCGTCAAGAAGGTTATATATGCCATTTCCTAGTGGTCCAGTTGTACAAAATTCCTTGAAAAGAGGGTAGAACAATTACAGGCAAGTTTTACAAAGATAAAGTACTTAAATCTGTCAAAACATTTTATCAACATAAACGCCCAAGTAAAGGTCTGGAAGGCATGCAGCTTATTCATGACAATGATTCTGCCCACAAAAGTAAAAGTGTAAATCTTTCGTTGAGCAAGAAAAAGTTATTCAGGGTCATTAAACTCAGAATTTAAGATTTTCTTGACCATGATAAATACAGTTATAAATAGGTAGAGTACGGTATTCACGTGTGTAATTATGGATTTTTATAGAAGGATGACAAACTTGCTAAATGCTAACAATTCTACTAAATGTTGATAAAATAGCACGCGCATAATTAGTTATTTGGTAAATTAATCATTCAAATTTCACAGGCAAACAATTACTTGTACATAACATATAAGCTGTATGTAACCTTGTTTTATTAGTGTTTAAATTTATTAAAACCATTGTAGTTTGAAGTGAAGTTGTAAGTAATTTTCTTTATTTTAGTAGCAGTTAACAACATTGCAATCATAGGTACTTCAACAATTTTAAACATGATTTACCAGGGAACGGTATCGTTTTCCAGAGAATCTCAATCAGTTGCCTTTTTCTTCTCTCTATAATAGGTCAGCTACCACCATTACGTTTTCCATAGACTTACTTTATAACGTTTTACCGTTTTTATACTATTTCTAACAATCACGAACAAAAAAATCCTATATCATATTAAAGAACAATTATAGACTCAAATGAAAATGTCCAAAAATGGGGTGAAAAGTACTTCTTATCATTTTTTGCCCACTGATCTAGGGTTCCCCCACTTTCAGCATATGGAAAACTAAATTTCACCAATTTTACTCTTCATACAGTTTCCTTAATAAAATGAATTTCGTCAGGCAAATCTATATTCCATTGTGATCATTTGTCAATTTGACATTTACATCCAACCAAAAAAGGATTACTATCAAAATATATGCTCTGAAAATCCCTATATTTTTTTCAGCGAATCAGAGAACTTGTTTCATTGGTAGTAGCTAAACATTGTAAGTCATTTGTATAAATTTTCAACATTGGAGGCTGTCAAGGATAGGGTTTTTCCATATATTGAATACATACCGGCATTTCCGGAATAATTTAACACGGTAAGAACGTAACCATTTTCTTTGTTGCCAATGTGGAAAGACGGATATTCTGCATACTTTGTAATACCGTCAAAATTTTTCATTTCAATTCGAAGATCGTGGTTTGCATTGGATGTTAGTTCATGTATGACGTCATTTCCTGTAAGCATACGTATATCAAGTTAAGTTCCGTTTATATATTCGGATTACTGTTATAATATCATTAAAACAGATCGTATTTATAACATCAATAGTATTTGTTATAAAAATGAATACTAGAGTACCAAATAATTCAATCTATAGCTCACAGCCGTTTAGTGGCATATGTGTATCCAGGGTTCTCAGAACAGAGCTATGATTTCAAATTAGGTTGAATTCAAAGTAGTGTTTAAGAGTAGAGTTTAGTTAAATTAATGTGAACGGTGACAAATATATTTCGAACAAAACCTCAACACGCGGGGGACACCCTTAAGAACGAAATGAGTTCTATGTTTCCAAATGATATCAAATCATGCCACACTGACTCATATTACACACTCAAACACATACGACCGTTGTTGTAAAAGGCAATATATATCTGGTGAAAACGGATCGCTTGTAAGCATAGAATGTAACAATAAAACGAGAAAAGTAGATTCTGTTTAATTGATTCTGTTCACGAGGGGTATCACAACTCATGGCTCTGACTAAAGACTGATGCGTTATTATTGTTACTGTAGAGAGAATCACTAGGTTAGATCCATGCTTAAAAAAACTAAGGCCTGAGCTTATATGAGTGATGATGCAATTATTTAGAATCAAATCATATTAACACTATGATACATTTTAATTACATGTCTATCAACTTCGAGACCGAGGTAAGTATTTACGGTTTAATTTATGTTGCATATGAATCCTGGACATTATGTTATAGTACGACTTTGAGTTGACAATAGACAGATTTGTTATAAAAGAGCTACAAATAATTACAACTCCGGGTCGAGGTACAAAATGACCACAAGGCCGCGAATTTTATCTAAACATCCATCCTGTCGGAGAAAATTATTTTATATTATTTGAGTTTATTAACAACAACAACTGTACCTAGCCAGTATTCGCCATAGGGAGATCCAAAACCATCTTTGTACGCCTGCCAATTTCTGTAAAAATCCACCGAGCCATTATATCGTCTTTGGATAACCTAATGTCAAAAGCATGTTTTATTTAAGGAGATGAATGAATGTATTTTAAATATTATAACAATAATGATTTTACGTCGTGTCAAGATGTAAAGTTAAAAATGTTAAAATATTTAAAACTGTATTATTCCTAATATCTATACTAATAAATTTATCAGCATAACGTCCTTCTGCATAATTATTAATCCCCTGTGTCCATAAAAAAGAAGTGGTGAGTCTCATATCTTTATGCCGATTAATGCAATAGTCAAGCCACGCCCCTTTAAAAAGGTCTCTGGAGAGAACAAATGAAGGTCTGTTAGTGTGGGGGGGGGGGGGGGGGGGACCCATATGGCATATGCAAAATATAAATGACCTCATATGGCATATGCAAAAAATACTTTTTTCTATATGGAGAAAATAAAGTTTAAGATTGCGAGTCTCCAATTGTATGTATATCTCTAATTTTGAATAGGAAAATGGTCAAACTGCATTAAAGGTCATCATGGTGATTCTAAGATCGTGTAAGGATCTTAAAGAGGCTTGAAAATAGATCAAAATAGATCAAAAGTCTCAAAATAGAATAAAGTATTTAAATTCTAATTAAATTTTCGAATAACATATGGAAAAAATCAATAATCTGATATGGCAAAAAAATAAATGGGCCCATATGGCGTATGCAAAAAACCCAAACACCCTAACAAATGTCACTGTTTTTTAAGGAATTCACATATATGGAGTTCATTATATTATATTAAATATTCAAAAAGATGCATATGGAGAGAACAAAAAAAATACGTTTCATTTTCATTATTTTATGGCTTATTATGTGCAGCAAAAGAACACTCTGGTAGACCTGTGATATTGGTGTCTCTGTCATGGCTCACAAATTAAAAGAATACAAGTAAAGAGGTGATATAGATTTATTTGGGCAATAACTCCCAATAGACGAATATTGGGTGTAGTTGATATATAAAAGGACTGAATTGTTGAGAACGTTTTACACTTATTCTAACAATAAAATATAACAGACGAAAATGAAGAAGTAGAATCTAAAGTTCAGAAGCGGAAGATATTGAAACAAATCTTGCAAGATTGAACGTTCCGAACGTCAGTCACATTCGGATTATTTATTATGAGTGTCTATTTATATCTATATATCGTATTTGTAAATGTTAATTTCCATTTAACAACATTTATTGATTTAAACATTCGTGTTTTGACTACATAAACAATGACGTCAGCTACATTGACCTTGTGAAGGCACGCAAGGCAAGCCATGTGTGTAGGCACGCAAGGAAAGCCATGTGTGTAGGCACGCAAGGCAAGCCATGTGTGTAGGCACGCAAGGAAAGCCATGTGTGTAGGCACGCAATGCAAGCCATGTGAGTAGGCACGCAAGGCAAGCCATGTGAGTAGGCACGCAAGGCAAGCCATGTGAGTAGGCAGGTCAGGTGAACTATCGATTATTTTTGTCCAAATCGTTGGGTGGTAAAAAGGTTGAAAGTCTAACGTTGTTGCCTCACTGAAATTCGTCATTTAAATTTATAACAAAAAAGTCACACAAGTTGATAATGAAAACAATACAATAATAACGGATGTGCATGAATATATATTAGTTATTTTGTATTCATACGCAGCGGATAGTTTAATTTCCATTCATATACATTTTTATTATCCAGATTGTAAAAATAAGGAATAAATTCATTATTTCTGTCTATGCATGTGTAAAGAATGTCGAATCACATAAAGTTTGAATAAATGTAGTCCTAAATTACGACGAATGTAGTCCCTCGTATAAAACCGCGGTTATTTTCTATGTGAGCGTGGTTTAATTAATAAATGCCTTAACAGAGTATGTGCGTTTTTTATTCTATGTTATACGGTGTATAAACACAGGGTAACATAAGGACAATATATATATTAGGCAATTAAAATACTTTTTAAAGTTCACGAAAAACGTTTTACCCCCTTTATGTTTAAATAGGAAATCAATATCTTATTGAAAACATTATTACTGTGCGACCAAAACAATTCAGGCATGTGGAACAAAATAGAGATTTAAACGAAGTCAATAAAATGCAAGCCCTAAATACACTACTTTTAACCAGTACATGTATACAAAAAAATCCCATAATATTTTATCTTATTTCATAATTTTGTTTTTATGAATAGATACCGTCCATGCTGTTCCAATCGAGTCAAACTGACAATACACCTGCACTGCTGTACGCGTACTTGCGTCCGGATATATTATGTAAACACCACTAACAGTACCGATGTTTTGTTCTTTTATGCTAGAGCACTCAGATGGAAGTTTGGACGCTAATATAAACAAAGTATAAGTAAATTGTATACATTTCAATGTATTATCACTTACTATAATAATGCAATAAAATATGTTGTATCAATTTCAATAAATAATTGCAAAATACACATTCAAACAAGAAAAGACAACATGATTTTGGGTTATTATTTATATACATTTTTAATTAGCAACTGTATATGATCGATGTATTTCACGAAATCGTCACTTTGTTAAACCTGGCACATTGGTAACCTTATCTAATGTTTATGATCGAGAATACAGGTTCCTTTCCCATTAGGCACATCGTGACATTGTGATGGCACTTTTTTTATGGACGCAAAATAGTATACGTCATGGTTTGCTATATATCATTCATGAGACTTACGGTTCTACTCAAAATACTGTTTAATAGCAAAGAAATGTAATTTGTGATATTCAATCATTGATAAACAGTATGTCTGTGTTTCAATATTTTAAGACAGTATTTAATTTGTCTTAAAATGTGTTATTTAACACATAACATTGAAACACGCACAGATGAGAGAGATATCACAAAAATAAATATTAAAATATTAATTACTCACGCGGCGTTGAGCTGACATGATCACACTTGAGGTCTCGGTTACAGAGTGTAGTGTCATTGCAACAAACGGTGCACTTAGCGTGATGGCCCTCGGACCGACGTCCAAAAATTGGTCCGATTGCGTGGTGGCATATCTGATCGGAAACATTCAAAACTAATGCTATACTACCTAATAAAATAATATAACTCAAAATATCAATAAGATAAATCAATAACAAAACATAATACAAGTTAAACCTACTGTCGTCAGAAGTAAAAAACTACTGTGAACTAGATTGATTTCGATCCATTTATATCAATGTAAAAATATAATTTCATGCTAGATTTAAAACTTTACATCGACGTAAAAGAAGATGTGAAACATCTAAAGAGTATAAGCGATTCCATCAGAAGAAGTATTTGAGACAAGACGTTAAACATTTTAAAGTATTTTTCAAATCTATATTTGCAACGTTGAATCAGAAACACGATAGCTGCTTTGACCATCAGCTGGAGTGCACATGACATATATTATTTACATATTTCTATTTTCTGCAACCGATTTCGCTTTCCTACTTATTAAAGAACTAAAGATACAAACATTAATTAACATTTTAAACCATCGCTACGAGAATTTAAATAGTATACACAGTACTAATCGTAACCACAAATCCCAAATTACTTAAAACAATATCCTATATTGTCCTTATGTTTCAAATATTCGTCTTTTATTTCCACACTGACTCATGTTTTCCGATGATCTTTAAATGTTTTAAAAGCTTAGCATTAATAAGAATTACGTGAAATAATTTTTGTTGACTCTTGCAAGAGTCTAACCATGACATACTATTCGTGTTTCTTTCGAGAAGTTAAACTCCAAAACGTTTTTATTCAAGTTTGTTACATACTTAAATCCCTACAGCAATCGAAAAAAATAGCATGGTATCAATCGTAGAAATACAGAAAAATAAATTCCAAAAAACTCAACTGTCAGGACAGTCCCTCCGTATGTTATATAATATAGCTCTTGTTACAGCCCCTCTATGTTTAATAAACTGCAATGGTTGTTACAGCCCCTCCGTTTGTTATATAATATAGCTGTTGTTACAGCTCCTCTATGTTTAATATACTGCAATGGTTGTTACAGCACCTCCGTTTGCTATATAATATAGCTGTTGTTACTGTCCCTCCGTATTTTATATAATATAGCTGTTGTTACAGCCCCTCTATGTTTAATATACTGCAATGGTTGTTACAGCCCCTCCGTTTGTTAATTAATGTAGCTGTTGTTACTGTCCCTCTATGTTTAATATACTGTAACTGTTGTTACAGCCCCTCTGTATGTTATATAATGTAGCTGTTGTTACAGCCCCTCTGTGTGTAATAAAATGTAGCTGTTGTTATTGTCCCTATATGTGTATTATAAATGCAACAGTTACCGTTGTTACAGCCCTCCGTATGTTATATAATGTATATGTTGTTACAACCCCTCTGTGTGTAATAAACTGTAGCTGTTGTGACCGGCCCTATATGTTTAATATAATGTAATTATTTTTACAGCGCTCTTAGGGCAATGATAACGCAGTTGTTGTTACTGTCTCGCTATGTGTAATATAAAGTAGAATTTGTTAAATCCCTGTGATTGTATATGAGGCAGCTGTAGTAACTACCCCTCTATGTGTAATATAATGTAGCTGTTGTTACTGTTCCAGTAATATTTCTAAAACTGTTTTCTGTTATGTTTTTACATTTCTTTCCCCTAATACAATAAGACATATTTAAAAATAAGGAATATTCTAAAAATGTTAGATTAATAAGCGTTGATCAACAAAAACATCCAAATGTAGCTGACAAAACATTAACAAAACAACAGTTAAGGCATAGACAATTTCCAAATACGATTACAAATGACTACTAGATTTATTGAAATATCTATTTCCTTCAAGAGTCATCCTTTTCGTGAAAATGGGACTATAAAGATAACATAATGTTCACACTATGAAATACAGACTTCCATTACACTATACAACAAAGATATTTCAAACATTACAATGAAGACACTTGTATAAAATATCTTTAAAATACCCAATCGCATGCACTGGATTCCATAAATGATGCAAATGAAGTCATTTACACATGGATGAAACATATTTAACAAGTGTAGTTTGTTGGGGTCACATATGTAACTAAAGCACATAATTTTTTTTATGTAACGAAACGGACACATATGTTACTAAAAGGTCATATTTGTAACTCTTTAGAAAAAAAACAAACGACAAAGCACAATGTAATAAATCGGACACATATGTGACCAAAATAATATGTGTAACTAAAACAGGCATATATGTAACTACTACCATACCATATTTTTGACGAACAACATGTAACATCTCAATGAAGGTGTTTATCCGGTGAAAATTGTGTATGGCGTCGTTTTAAGAAAATTCAATTCACAATTAGTAGACGCTAAGTCCTAATAAGGATATTTTAAAGTCTTAAATAAAAAAAAACTTAGTCTTAATAAGGATATTTAAAAGTCTTAAATAAAACACTAAGTCCTAATTAGGAGAACTGGAAGTCTTCAATAAAATAAGTCCTAATTAGTTGTTTTTTTCTGATATAACATTATGAATTGGCACCGTTTATGATTATACGTTTATTATAAATATATACTGACCAAAACAGCCAACCCGCCATTTTTGATATTTATATTTTTTTTCGGAAATGATAGACATATCAATATGAAATTGTGTATACGACTGTGACAGACGATATTGTATATTGTAAAGACTATATTTTCAATAAAAACAGAAAAAGCACTCATCCGCGTCAGTTTTGGGCTAAATGCTTGATTTTTACGTGCAGCTCGAGTCCGTGCGTTAGTTATAGTGACTGTATAAAGAAAACATAACAAAATATCGCTATCAATATGCATAAGAAGGAGCCGAAATCGGAAATGTTTAATGTTTCCTTAAAGCATGGCCATTGGTTCATCAGATAGGTAAACATCGGTTTAGAATATTTTTATCTGCTTTTTATTCTAAATATTAATCAAATCCATATGTGCAATATTTCAACTATGTTGCAAAATAGCGAATTGCTTTCTGCTCCGATTTACGTGAAGTCATGACGTCACTTTTAGGACCTAGAAAAAATGTCCAATTCGAAAATATTTATGATCAAATTGTTGAAATTTATTATATTTATAGCCGAAAATTAAAGGGCTAAAGTTATTTTCTGAGAGACCAATACGCCAGCTAATGCAAAGTGCACTTTAAGTCAAGCATATTACTTCAACAAGCGAATATATAAGTAATATTATGGTCGTTTTGAATATGTTCATGGTTGAATAATTACCTCCTGCACGAGTTGTTTAACATTTGGGATTAGGCGGAGTGATCGGAAACAGGTGACGCTTGGGCCAGCCTGCACCGTATTCACTGCACCTTAAATGACACCCCTTGCCAAACACTTGGATTCTTTGGCGCACTCTAATGCAAAAGCAGTCGATCTGGGCAGAAATTAGTGAGCAATATTTTAACTGTGTGCCAAATAGAACGCCTGTACGTGTTGTTTAACTTTCTTGTTTTGTGTTGTTTAACATTTTTTTTTTCAAGGTAGTCGGTTTATCGTGTCGTTGGGGCGAACCGGCTTTGCCAGTAGCCTTCACGCACGCAAAAATACACCCCCTGCAATTGTTTTTGGTTCTTTGGTGCACTGCCTGGCGCAAGTAGGCGGACTTGGCAAAATTTAGATAACAAGTTTTTAACTGTGTGTCAAATAGAACGCCTTCACGACTTGTTTAACATTTTGGGATTAGGCATTTAGAGAGCAAGCTTTTGACAATGAGTCAAAACGCCTGTACGAGTTGTTTATCTTTTTTGTTTTGCAAGGGTAGTCGGTTTCTAATGTCGTTGGGGCGAACCGGCTTGGCCGGTAGCCTTCACGGCACACAAAAATACACCACTTGGCAAATTTTATAGGTTCTTTGGTGCACTCCTATGCGCAAATAGGGGGTCTTGACAACATTTAGAGAGCAAGCTTTTAACTATGTGTCAAATTAAACGCTTGCACGATTTGTTTAACTTTTTTGGTTTGCAAGGGTAGTCGGTTTATCGTGTCGTTGGGGCGAACCGGCTAGGACGGTAGCCTTCACGGCACACACAAATACACACCCTGACAATTTTTTAGGTTAGTTGGTGCACTCCCAGGCGCAAGTGGAGAGTGTCGAATAAAACGTCTGTACGAGTTGTTTAACTTTTTTTTGTTTTGCAAGAGTAGTCGGTTTCTCATGTAGTTGGGGCGAACCGTGTCATAATACACTATTCAACGTTAACTCAACATAAATCTACACTCGATGTTCATGGTGTCATGTGACGTGAATTAATACAAAGTTCAACATTTGATAAAGCACTGTTTAATACTTCCTGATCATCATAATGACATATTTAAGCAAATAGTGGTTACCATGCCATGGTCGCCAATTAACACCACTGGCGGACAAATCATTAGACCAGAAGAGGTATTGTCCGTTCAAATTCGAATGATAACAGTGGTTGTACCATCAGCCGCCTTTGGATTCCAAAGCACAATTTCTGCTGGCATCCATGTCGTTATCCATATCGCATGTTGTAAATTCCATACCGTTGGCATGTTGGTCAGTTGTTGAAAGACCATCACCTGCAAAGTACGTTGCGATGTTTGAAATTTATTTCGAGCACGTTTTAAGAAAAGACAAGAGTGTTATATCCTAATTTTCACGACTTGTTTAAATTAGACAAATCACACTTTTACCTTTCTTTAAAAATAAAAGTTTCTCAATTTCACGTGAATATTTTGAATAAAATAAATGATTCTAATAATATATAAATCATGAATTTATACGAAACAGTTCTACACCAGAAATATCGCACACCATAACATGCTTTATGTCACTAAATGACTTAAATTATAACAAAATTAGTGCTTAAATGAACAGGCAGGAGTAACGGAGCTTGGTTAGTCCCTTACCCCATCTGACTTTTTCCAATGTTTTTTTATATTTTTTTTCCAATTCTTTTTTCTTAAAATCTATGTTCAATCCATCATATAGTATATAACAAAACAAAATGTGACGAACATAAAGTTGAGTAAAGGTCTTTTACTTCTAAGAACGGCCACATACCCCAACTGTCTTCAGACACCCGCTGTGCAAAACTATAACGAATATTCTTATACGGTATGCACAGCCACCTGGGGGAGGTATTACACGACAAAATAAGCCCAACACAAAATATAGAGCCAAACGTTCCTGAATAAAACCCTTTTAAATAGGTCTTTAAGGGTTAAAAAGTTTAGTCGAAAATAAAGTGACACAAGTTTTAACGGATTATTGCAAGACTAAACCATCTCAAAACGACTGTAGTCTGGTATGACAACATGTTTAAAGGAAAGTCAACAACATATCCTAAAGTTCATGCTTTAGGATACAGCTCAGTGCGTAAGCCCTACCTAGTAGTACCACAATGAGCCTAATATTGTTTGTGGGTAGAAGGAATATTTGTTGGTAACCTTGAACGTTCTGATTATTTTATAGCAACCTAATTGTTCTTGGCATGCTCCAATATCAGGATGAAACTTGGTAGATATAAAGCAACGACGTGATTTAGTATTTTAAAAAAACAACAACAAAACCTTATTTAAAAAGCAATATGGCGTACACAAATAACAACATACATGTTAAAATAGAACATTTTGTTGATATATCTATGTATGCAGATTAAAGCAATTCTGTGATATGGATCGCTAACTAGCCTACTACATTGTCTATTGTAACTAAAACAACAAACATGAGAAGACAAATGCCTTTAACAAATACCTACTGGGCTGCACTTAGTACAATTTGTTCCCTAGTTTAAGGTTGAGCCTGTGTCCGGGAAAATCAATTTAATCGAACTGTACGAAATCCTGTATATATATCAAATATAATTACAAATACCAGTTCTACTATACCAGCATTACGTACCTGCATTTCCGGAATAGTTCAACAATGTAAGAATGTAACCATTTCGTTCATTACCAATGTGGAAAGACGTATATTCTGCATACTTTGAAATACCGTCAAAATCCTCCATTTCAATTCGAAGAGTGTGGTTTGCATCGGATGTTATTTTGTGTATAATGTCGTTTCTTAATTATATTAAAGACATCAATCTGTTAATTAAATGTCATTTTCGGAAAAGTGAATTTGTCAACACGCCGAATAAGGGCAACTTGACGGCAAACAGCATTTGAAACTCGCGACAACTAGATAATGAGAAGCAAATTCGTCCAGCAAATGATTAAGCTCCGCACAGATGCAAATGATTTACATTTGGAAACGAAATATGAACTGTAAGGTTTATTCAATTATGCACGTTTATACGTCATACTCGAGTGACTACGCTCTGAAGGGGTTAGCGATAATTCGCACCAATCGTCCATTGAGATTGTGAATATAAACATCACTGCACATAAGAAAACCCATCCATTTGGATGATCCTTTTTATAGTGCAAGTATTTAAGCGCAACGACAGTTTTAAATTGAGACAATTTGGGTCTATTTATAATATGTGCAACTAACGTACCTAGCCAATATTCGCCATTGGCTGATCCAAATCCATCTTTGTATGCCTGCCAATTTCTGAAAAAATATCTCTCTGCCATTATATCGTCTTTGGATAACCTAAAATTAATTAAATCGTATCAGACACGTGTTTTAATGGTTTAAATTATTAAACACTTATCATTACCGTTTGGGAAAAAATAACCCAGCAACAACATGTTAATAAAATATGAAATCCCAATATGAGTAAACAGGGATGGACAAGATAAACGATTTTTCCTGAAATAAAAAAAAGAACACATGTAATTAAATACGCCTATAAACTGAAAAGAACAAAACAACATACACATACGCACGCACGCACACCAAAAAGCACTAATGCACCTGTTGACAACTAAACCAATAACGACAAATGTCTACTATGCGATTTTCTATCCTTACTTTCAATTCAAGAATACATACCGTCCAAGCTGTTCCACTCGAGTCAAACTGACAATACACCAGTACTGCTGTACGCGTAGTTCCGTCCGGATATATCGTGTAAACATCACTGACAGTACCGATGATGTGGTCTTTTACGTCAGAGCACTCGGATGGAAGATTGGGCGCTGATATAAACAAAGGTATGTGTTGTATACGGTGTCAATAAATATGTGTAATTAGATATTTTACTTCCATTTTGATAATAAATCTAACTGTTATTGAATAATACATAACAACAAATACAATTAAATATATTTTATTCTTAAGTTTTTCAGTTTTTTGTTCACGGTTCAACATGTCGATCTACTGTCAACTACCAAGAGCGGGCATATCAATTATACCACAAAGCACAATTCCACTACACTTATATTGTTCATGTCAACAGTTCCTGGCAAAATCCTCATTTCCCACGGAAGTACTCTCCCGAATCATCGGTTGAATAGTTCGATCTCTTCCATTTCAATTAAAACGTAGAGGAAATCGTCGGCTGACTAGGGCGCGTACCACGGAAGGGCCTCTCCAATTATTTGAAATAAATCCTAAATGACAACGACTGGAATCACACATTTTAGATGACATCATTTAATCTTTCGCTGTCTGCCATATGTCGGAAGCACCTATCACACCTCTTCATTAAAGTGAACCTTGACGTCATGCATATAATGATGGGACCCAATGAGAAGAAATCTGAAATAAGTAAAGTCAAGGCAGTACAATATAAAACATACCAATGAACATAATCAGAACAACGTTTTCTTTGAAATTAGATACACAGTAACGTTTTGTTAACTCTTCGTCTAAATTTTCCATTATGAATCACTCGACCATATATATATAATTTGTATTCAGTGGTGCTACACACCAGTCTAAAACGTTTGTCAAATGAATGCTATTAAATGTGGACGTGACAGAAGGAATATAAACTTCAATATTACAACATACACTTTACAGATACCACTTTGTTCCAGAAGATTTTGAATGAATGTGACAGTGATATTCTTAACATTCATGTGAGAACAACTCTTTAAAACTAGAAATAACTACGATCTGTATTCCAAATAAGGAGCCCTTATCTGTAAATGATTGCTACTAATGTTAGAGGAAACAAACACAACATATTTCATTTTCTAAAAATATAACTTTATGTTTATATAATTAACTTATCTGCATGGGACAAATCGTTCGTGCTTAAACCGTACATGTCAGAGGTTCTTGTCATCAAGTTCATTTGTGATAGAAAAGTTTGTCCAATTGTACTAAACCAATGTTTGGAGATATCGACAGGAAGCATACATCATATTTAGATCACAACAATTAATGTCTCACTGACTACCACATGTAGTAAATTAAATGTCAAAAGCAACACTCTCACGTTCCACCAGTTAGAATTCTATACAAAAAAATTAAAACCAAAACAGTATCTGTTCTACAATATGAACAACACCAAGACATATAATACAGCATCTTCTTGGAAAAATGAATAAACATTGATGTATTGTAAAGTATTCAATTTAAAAATACAGTATGTCTCATCCTGATATATTTGTAGGTATTACTATTCAATGAACGAGTTATTTATGATACATGTACATCTATAAAATTGTGTCAAATGACTGCTATTGAAATCGCGTAGTGCTCAGTTGTTTTTATTTGTTTTGTAATGTATTAAATAAAAGTTAAAAAACAAAGATATTTTCTATATTATAATTCTAATATATCAAAAAGATAATGATAAACACAACCTTACCACAACTCACTTGTGACAATAATGTTCAAATATTCGAAGCAGTCCACAAATATTTTTAAACTACTAATCGCTTCTTCTAAAACATGTAAGTCTGAAGAACTAACAAGTCTGTTTCAATTTACGTGGTGAGATCAGTCCGTCTTTCAGTGTGTCCATGCCGTTCAGAACATATCCATCAATGCAAATATACATAACTATAATTACTCTACTCTTTCTCAATTACTCGCTTCATTTCTAATTTTCATAAACATATTAAAACTTCTATTCTAATAATATGTAAAGATATTTTTACTAAGCATATTTTGAACTAAGTATATGTCATAGATAAGAACTTTATAAAATTTTATCTTCCGTTCTAATCCATATTTATACTTTTATACTGATTTGTATGTATGTAAATTTGAATGAATAAATATGTTCCTGTCAACAAAATCAGATCCATCATAATGCGTATATACCTATTAACATGACCAAATTATATACATGTCAGCCTGACCAGATTCATTATAATGCGTATATACCTATCAACATGACCAGATTATATACATGTCAGCCTGACTAGATTCATTATAATGCGTATATACCTATCAACATGACCAGATTATATACATGTCAGCCTGACCAGATTCATTATAATGCGTATATACCTATCAACATGACCAGATTATATACATGTCAGCCTGACCAGATTCATTATAATGCGTATATACATATCAACATGACCAGATTATATACATGTCAGTCTGACCAGATTCATTATAATGCTTATATACCTATCAACATGACCAGATTATATACATGTCAGCCTGACCAGATTCATTATAATGCGTATATACCTATCAACATGACCAGATTATATACATGTCAGCCTGGCCAGATTCATTATAATGCGTATATACCTATCAACATGACCAGATTATATACATGTCAGCCTGACCAGATTCATTATAATGCGTATATACCCATTAACATGACCAGATTATATACATGTCAGCCTGGCCAGATTTATTATAATGCGTATATACATATCAACATGACCAGATTATATACATGTCAGCCTGACCAAATTCATTATAATGAGTTACTCACATGACCAGATTATATACATGTCAGTTTGACCAGATTCATTATAATGAGTTACTCACATGACCAGATTCAGTATAATTTACCTGTCGACCTGAACAGATTTACTATAATGTTCATACGTTTTTGTCTCACAAAAATTTAATGATAAGATAAGTGACGTATGTCCCTTATCGTAAAAGTATTAGAAACATAAAAAAGTCAACCAAACCTAACTTGTGTTAGAATACGTACATATATGATAGTGTAGAATTTAAAAGTTCCAGGTCATTATATGGGTATTGTGTGTTTCTACGTCTGCACTGGCACATCTATTAAATTTAGACCAGTGAGTGTGCAGTGCAGATCAAGAGGTACACCAGGTCCATATAATGTATAACCTTTTTATAACGAACGAGTGGGGATCGGAAAGTTCGTAGACATTGCCATAGCTTACTTAAATAAATTATGCAATAAATAAAAAACATACGGCGCTATTTCAAGCATAGCATTTAAACTTGTCGGGACAATTTGATGACGTTGTATTCACCAAAACCCGACGCCAATATGATAAACAAGTGCTTTTGTATCACATTAACTGAGTCATTCCTTGTCTCTTTTTCATGGTCGATACATTTTTGCCACCATTCACAACATTAATGATGATGTCAACGGAATCCAAAGATGATATACTGATAACGCTATTCTGTAAAGCACGTATTCGGCGTCCCGTTTGTTCTTTTTTAATGAGTGATTCCCGGCCATCTCGAAAACATTTGTGACATTTAAACACTAGATATCTAGAAACATTAGATTAATTGTACGCTTTCTTAAGCTGTTTCTCTGTTTGAATAAATCTATGGCCTAGCAAAGCGCGCACTTATTCATTTTCTAATGCCCAGTCGACAAAATGGCATTCCATTGCATCATAATATTGACGTCATTTTAAGAGGCGCATGATTGGTGCCATAATCTTAATGGGTGTAAGCAAGCATACGATACAGCACACATTAATTTTATTTTTTTAAATTAAAATTGAACCCCTTTTTGCTATCCCTACGCTTGTTTGAATAGACGGGGTAGAAACCGACCCGTCTACGTAGATCGACATTTCCATTGTTACAATAGAACATAAACTAAACATGGAATTGTAAAAGTACTCTAAATATAAAGCGACACATGCTCCTTGAGATTTATTACAATACAATGATGAATATAAATGTTATGGCAAGTCTACGAATCTTCTGACTCCCGCTCGTATGTTCACTACACATCAGCGATAAGTCAGATATATGAACAATTAAAATTTTGAACGTATATTATCTATTTTACTTATTTTGCCTTCACTCGTTTTTTATTTATTGACCGTTAGCAAACATACCGCACAATGTAACTGAACAGTATGTTTTTTTTAAAACAATAGTGGAAATTGCAATATGATAACAAAGGCTAATTGAAATTAGTACGCTGACGTAATACCGTTATTTTGTGCGCAAGGAATCTGTTGCTATATGAAATGATAACGATACTTTTGAACAATGTTCAATAACGACTTAAAATGCATCGATACTATTTTTCCGCTCGTTGTAATTTGTTTCTATATATAGAAAACGTTTGAAAAACATTTTTAATGATGGCGATCGGAATGATACAGGGAAAAGTACCTGGATTTCCCAGATACAATGGTATCAATGTTTGAATTCTGACTCTATCCACATACATTTAACTGAGCAAATGTGCAATTTGCTCCTCCATAAAAATTCGCGCTGAAAAGAAGTTCAACATGGGTCCAACTGAATTACATTTATAAGCTTAAGGTTATAAATATTTAGAACTTTATGGACTATTACAAAGTTTAAAAATTGATGCTCGTCAAAAGTCGTAATAATAATAATTTATAAGAGTAAACTCCAAGTGGTGTTGAACCAAACATTTGAGGCTTTGTTATACTGCATAGGTTTACGAAAACTCGCTGTGTGCAATAAATATTCGATTCTCTACTTCTTGTTCAGTCCGCTCTAATACTTAGCAAAGTTCTGTCGGATTGGCCGGATAAAAAGAAGTTCAGAAGTTGTTTCAAAGGACGAAACACGTTCCTGCCAA
This sequence comes from Panopea generosa, assembly GCA_029582155.1. Taxonomy (NCBI): domain Eukaryota; kingdom Metazoa; phylum Mollusca; class Bivalvia; order Adapedonta; family Hiatellidae; genus Panopea; species Panopea generosa. Next base: position 21,526,981 of record CM055905.1, read on the forward strand.
AGCTTTGATTTGACAAAACGGATTTGTAATCTAGAGATAGACTACTGAAATATGTCACTTGGGACTCTTTTAATCTTGAAGTTGTATTTTTGTAAACGCTGATTGGAGAAGAAATTTGAACAAAAATATATTCGATTTCTCCATTAACTCGTCTGCAGCCACAGACTGACTATAGTTCTCGGATATGTTCCAGATTTGTTGTCAAAAAACGTATAATCATACTTGACATCTTTTGGTTCTATTTCTGAACATTAAATGAACTACAAGATGTATTGATAGTATGCTTTATCCAATTATCAATGTGTCATCTATTACGATATGCATGAGCTATGGTTACCCTACTGATGTCATCTTTCATTTGAAGGTTTTATTGATTAGTAATAAGTCTATCAACTAGCTGCTTAAGTGATAGGGGTATTTTTCACATCTCTTTATAAAAAGCATCCAATATTAAGCTAGATTTGACCCCCTTGAATCAGCTAGTGTGTAATATGTATGTAATTGCATTTTTGCTAAAGTACAGAGCAACACATGATGAACAATTGACAAACTCACAAGCTGTATTGCGATTATACATAATATACCTCTTGCTAAAAGCACCGGAAATCCTGTTTACTTTTAATATGGTTATTTATATTATTTATATATATTGTCCTTGTCGACTGTCTGGTTGTAGTATTGCTTCAGGTATAATTAAAAATAAAACATTATGGATATGGTAATCAATAAAATTCAGACCGTATAAAGAACAAACTTTATTGACTCTGATTATGATTGATATAAGCAACATTATTTACATTTCTACTCTAAACGTTGCATGCTAATTGTTCACATATTAACACATCATGGGCCCATATCACTAACGTTCGTTAGTTAACGAACTTCTTTGTGTAAAATTACTGAACAAAACATAGAAAATGCATCTAATGTTTCGCTTACATCATTTAACGCAGTTTCGCAAGCCTTATAAATAATAGTCGTTTTAAAATTTTGCAAAAATATTGCGCCAGTGACACGTTCCAAGTGTCACATTTGGTTCGTACGGAAAAACTAAGACTCACAAATGTTAGTGAAACGGGCCGCCGTAAGTTTTGTATTTTAATTGGTTGTTTAATATATATTTTAATTCCAATCACTTAAAATAATCATTTAATTATTATACTAGGTTTGTTAGGGTCAGGATGGACCATCCCTCAACAAACGGTACAAATATATATAACATGAGTCAAGTAATATGTAATCTGTTATTCAACCAAAAACAAAAACACACACACAAAAAAAAAAACAACAACAAACAAAATAAAGAAATAAGAGTCTAACGTTGCGGATGATAGTTAATGTTGTATAAAGTTTTTAGGAATTTTTTCTCTCATGAGTCTATAGTGGTCGGTTTGATGCTTATGAGAATGTTGTCTTTGTGTTTATATTTATTAAAGGAGTACCTAATCTTTTTACAAGTTCGAGAACATTTGAATTAAAATGGAAGCGAAATTTCACAATTTTAACCTTGATGGATACTAAAGAACCAATCATCAACTGTTATGACTAGACAATGGTTCGTATTTTTGGGACGAAGCATTTAAAATTCAAAATGTTAACCTTTATGTCCCTGTTGCCATCTATATGAATACCAAGACCCTTAGACCCTTAAAATGAACTAAAGTTAAACTATCATGCTTAGACAATGCTTCATATTTCAAATTGAATAAAATCATAGCAGAAATGTGTGAGAATGTAACAATTTTTTGTTTTCCCTTATACTTTCTATGTAAATATCAAAGTCCCCTAACAGAGTCTCAATGATTCTCGTCCGTGTATTTGAACTAATTTTAAATCTCTTTTTGAAGTCATTTAGGATAAATATGGTGAAAAATATGACAATTAATATCAACATAAAATTAGAAAAAGTAATTTAGATATCACTGACAGAAATATAAAATACAACCGCAAACCCTAATACATAACGGGAACTTATTACAAGTACTATACGCAATGTTACTATCCATTACTGCTGTTTAAAAAATAAAAAAAATAGATGAAACTAAAATAATCGAAGAAATATACAAATTAGAAATAAAACTAGTAAATGAGCCTCTAAATGAAAATGTTGTAAATCAAATGAAAACAAAAATGAAGAGCTTGTATACATCACCATTTAACGCACTCAAGAATATAACATACGACCAAAAGCTAAATTCATTAATGGAATAGATAAAAAATAATAAATACTGCTCAAACCTAGAAAATAAAAATCTTATTTAAAGTTATTAATCAATGATCGTAAATTTACCAAAAGAGATGAAATTTTAAAAGATTTTGTGATAATTTCATTCCTTATTGAACTTTTTTAAATGATATTTAAAAGCTATCATGCGAAGGTGTTTTAACAGAAACAGAATGCACAAATGCAAAATAATAAAAGTCTTAGGTCAGATGGCTTACCAATATATTTTTACAAGATATTTTGGTCACACATTAAAAGCTTTTATGTAAAATCTATAACAAGACATACTAATAAAAAGACTATGAAGATGGGGGATTAAAATGATAGAATTGAATGCATATTACTAACAAAACTTCTAAATAGACCGTTTTTTATTTTCAATAACTTTTTAATTACAAACCATGCGACTTTAATATTTGCAACATATATTCTTGACCATTCATTGTGTAATCATTAGAAGAAAACATGGTTTTCCCACGTTCACATTATTGGCCATGAAATACACGTGCATTTTTAATAAATAACTGTGCACGTTTTTTGCAAGATGAAATGTAAGTTTGAAAATCCTAATTGTATGGCCAAACAATATATCTGTTTGAAAAATAAAAACAATTTGATATGGCAAGACTAAGTACGGAAGAAAGGGCGAGAGAAATAGGCATGGTCTAATCTAGGATATTTCATTATATTTTTATCTCCTGTTATTTTAATGGGTTTTTTTAATTATAAATTGAAAACTAATCGAGAATGGCAAAACATCACTCAAGCATCAATTAGACCATACAATCAGTCCATGCGCCAGAGATGTGTTGTTGTGCTTCGAGCCAACGGTGGCCATACAATATAATGACATCTGTATGTTTTAGATCAAAGGGTTAGTCTACATAAATTGTCATTGTGACGTCAATTTTTAATGAAATTTATTGAAATGTAGCAATACAATGCCTTTGCTGATATTGTTATATGTAAAATTTGGTTTACTTATATAGCTTATACAGCCAATTCTATCGGGGTCTAGTTAAAAGTTTTGTTCAGTATCTATATTCAAGAAAAAGCAAGTTGGATCAAAAGAATTTTCATCAAAGAAAAAAACGGAATCTGGAAAGATAATTATATAATTTAACAAATTTTGTCGGTAATTATTATTACAATCAAACATAACATATAAAGATATAACCTATAAATTCAAAAATATATCAGGGATGTTTTACAATGTTGGGCAAACGTAAACTTTAATTCGGAAGTAACAAACTTTACAGATGAAATCATGTGGATTAATTCATTTATACAAAGTAACAATAAAACACTATTTTTAGAGAATAGCTAGATAACGGAATAAAATTTATTATTACAGAAACAAGATCTTTTAAAACTTTAATGTTATAAAACAACTTCACAACCTAAACAATTCAGATATCTTAAAATATCACTCATTAATTGCTTCTATACCGAACTCGTGGAAAGAAAAACTTGAACCGGAAACATACAATGGCAACGACAAAACGTTTTTCATTAATAAGATTCCAAATGTACCACATAAAATTATATATGAGATATGCATTTCGAAAAAAACTACTACTGTTACAAGTAACGCTCAACAAAAACGGAATGACTCCTATGAAAATCTGAACTTGAAAACAATCTTTGTATCACCGATTACATGTACTATTTATTCGAGATCGAGGTTATTTCAATATAACTTCTTGTACAGAATTATACCCACAAATATGTTCTTACACAAATGCCATTTAGTAAATTCAAGTTAAAGTCAATTCTGCAATATGTATGTAGAAACAGTAAAACATATTTATATAAAACAACAACAACAACAAAAAATACATATTCAAAGGGTAAGCAGTGGATTCAATTCCCGACCATGTCGTACCAAATACTTAAAATGTCACTAGAAGCTTCCTCGCTCAGCATTAAGAGGATAGCTCTTCGTCTGATCAGCCAAGTGTCAGTATAACGTTACTGGGTTGGGTATCATACATGTGCCTGCGATATGGTATTCTTTTGTGGCAGTGCTTAGAATACTCTCAAGCAGACACCGTCGCGATACGACTAAAACGTTTTTGCGACGCTAAACACCATACAACAAAAACACTGGAATCGCTTATTGTACAATACTACAAGGTCAAGAATTTTTTAATGAATCCTATCGTCACTAATTTACTAATACTGTACTTTTATTGATAAACATTATGCTAAATATAAAATATATAGGGTACATTTAAAAGGTATACGACCATAATGTCTCTGTTATGTTTGATTATATAAAGTCCAAATGGTCGCGCACGTCGAACCTTTTAAGCCATTCCAATCGAAGATATATACCAAGTCAATTCTTATCTTGTCTTTCCGTAGGATGCAAAGAACTATACATATTCCAACAAGGCATCGAACAGAAAATAATTTTGGACAATATATATATGAAAAACCATTAAGATAAACGACAAAGCATTCCTTGATTCCGGTTATAAACTTTTTTCAGGAACTGCATCGTTAAAGAAGAATCAGGAAAGTTACTTTAAAAAACTCTTGAATTGTATCAAAGTAGTAAGCACACGAATATTTATGATATTAATTTGTGTCGTACCGAGAGTACAATATACACAACATATAACCCACTGCTTTATCCTTGAATATATATGTCGTGGTCTAGGTTGTACTGTCATGGAATTACAGTTGAAAATTAAAACAAAACACACACACGCACGCACTCATGCACGCAAGCACGCATGCAAAACCAAATGAATATTTCGTCTTCAATAAGATACTAAATATATTATATACATACAACTACACACGTGCTATCGCAACCACGTTATAACATGTACACATAACTTTATATATATATATATATGTTATATGTTACAATATTGACATAAAAACTGTCACAAATGTACATCAATCATAATACATGAATAGATGTATGTGTATCAAAACCTATCAATTCTTAACTAATCTAAAATTATATATGACAGAGAGATGTTATATTGGTGAAACATAAAATGTTATACATAAGGATAGGGTGTGGCTTTATGCTTTAATCAAAGAAAGACGAACAAAGTGCAGATACAAAAAATTATATACAAAATATATACACTAGATTTTTTAACAAAATGTGCATCTTATAACAAACTAAATGAATAAAAAACTGTAGTTCAGTCACATTAAAATCATAACATTTTGCATGCAATCGCATGTTCTTCAAATAGCAGTTTGAATTAGCATATACATGCTTTTGTTTTATTATTTTATGTTCAATACAATACCTTACCACAATCTGCCAGCTTCTCGGAGATGCGAAAATTTTTGTAAGATGTACAATGGAGGTGGTGGATATTTCCGTTTTATAAATATGATTTTATATTTAATTTGTAGAAACTTGACTAACAAAATGCCATAAGGTTTCAATCGATAGCATATGTCTTAAATTTAACGTAAAGAAAGCGACTTCTGTTAATGAACGTAATATATTTCATATTTAATAGAAAATATATTTGTCCTCTTAGATTTTTTTCGGTGTATTTTATTCATTTACATTGTCTACTTCAATTTAGCGTTTTCCAAAAATTCGTTCCAATGAACCCTACCCGTTATGGACGTTTTAACATAATATTATTTATATATATTTCTGACACTCTCTAATGCATCTTCTTTCGTGATAGTTGCCCACGACGAGGGAATATCGTCAACTTTGTACTGATAATAGACAGCGAGTTTGTCTTTAAAAGTATGTATAAACCAAAGCCAAACTTTGCAAGTTTCTTCCACGTCGGAGGATGGTTCAATTTCCCAGGTATTTAGGTATTTTCGAAAGTCTCTATATTTGTGAGTTTTCGAGGCACACTTTCCATTACCATGGTTACATATATATTTAAATACATTGCACTTATGCGTAAGCTCTGATTGAATATCAAAATTACAGGACGATAAAGATAATTGTTCCGTCTTTGTATTACGCACACCATTAACTCCTGATGGCCTATGTTGTATGCAGTTATGAAGATATGGACTGTGGTCAGCGTTCTTCGAACAGGGTTCTCCACAAAAGACACAGTTCTCTGCACAACCCCATACTTGGCTAAAAACAGTTGTGCATGGGTTTGTTTTTCTCCATTTAATTCTTTTCATAGAATGTGTCTGAAATAATTTTAAAACAGAGGTTTTAACTGGAGAAATCCTTTCCTCAAGGTATGTTTGAAAGTTGACAAAGTCATCAATAGGTTCCAACCCAACATCTCGCAATCGTTCTATTTCAATATTACATTCCGTCAGAGAATTGGAAAATATAGTTAACCAGTCATTGATTGAATCGGACGAAGAACAACAATCACTCGCGTAGTTAATTGCTTTTGCGACATCAGATACGATTACGTTTATTTCAGTTGAAGCTAAATCAACATACCTGTGTGATTCGGAATGGAACAAGTAATCGTTGCATTTTTGCATGAAATAAGTACGGGCATGTGTTTCAGGAGATCGTATGTAATCTTTGAAGTCATTAAAGTTGCTTGTGTTTACTAGACTAGTTAAAAGCTCACAGATCAAATTGTATTTTGAATTCGGCAAATGAGATCGCAGGGAACTTTCAACTTGTAATGTTAAACGTTCTGCAACTCTTTCAGACACAAATAATTCAACTTCCGTCCAAAATAATTTTGCTGCTGTTGCTTCAGCTTTTCTGTTTTCTAAAAAATCATCGAAACGCAAGCGTACTTGCTTCTTATATTGCTCCATTTGTGCTTCAATGTTATGCGATTTCCTATATGTTACGTTATGCAGCTGGAAGACACGCAGTGCATGGCAGCTGATAAAAACAAGAATTTTTACTCTGAACGAAGTTTTCAATTTTAATTTATCATTTCGTTTTACATCAGGACAAAGACTTAAAATGTGCATATTAACGTCGTCCAGAAACTCTTTTACCAGCATCGGTTTTACTTCTTGTTCTCTTTGAAGGTATCCCTCGATTTTCAAATCAGTGCTCTTGAAACATACGCAAACAATGCTTTTTAATTCTTCAAGATTAGTATGGAATGGACTAAATGCAACCAACCTCGTCTTCCACGATGCAGGAGATATATCATCTTCATTTAAACTAGTTTCACTGAAACACCCATTTAATTGGTCTAGTTTCATTTCTTTACGGAGATTGTTGCAACCGTTTAGTTCTTTATTTAGAATAGGTTGGTCTGTATTGAAAATTGAATATAGTTTTTTAATAAATACTGTTTCCATTTTTTCACCTGTACTACTTCGTTTCTTGTCCTTTTCAGGGTGTATGTCTTGGACAAAATCTTTCCATATTTTTTCAAAATTATCATTTATTTGATCGTGTGTCAAACGCATTTCCTTCGAATTAGCTGCAAGTTTTACTGATTCACGACGTAACTTCTCTTCATGTTGTGCTCGTGAACATGAAACCACTATTTTAACATTTCGCTGACTTTTTAATTCTAATAATTCCTTTTCAACAGTAACTTCCAATGTCTGTGAGAGAAGTATCATGTTTGACATTTTAGCTTGGTGCCAGTGGTGTATGATGTCTCGATAGTTGCAAGTTTTGAAAAAATCATCGAGCTTCTGCTTAACTTCATTAGTCTTCCTAGTCAGTAGTAATGAACATTCATCACGTGTGCTTTCATACGTAGTTGTGAGCGTAGTTTCGTTTTGACATTTGTTCAATTTATTCTTTGACATTTCTAGTATATCACTTCTCACGAAACTCTCTAATGTCCACGCTAAACTGCTACATTCCGATTCTAGAAGTAGATACGCTTTTATTTCTAAGCTGTTTTTAAAACTGAAAACGAAATTCTCAGCTTGTATTCCTTTCCACAGATCTTTGACGTGATGTAATATATCATTCATAGATTTATAACAAACACCATTATCCTTTGTCATTTGCATGATACAGGCCTTGAGGTCACTAACCTTTGAACTGTATCCAATATTTGTTGCAGCCATTGGTGGGTCACCCTGCCACAGATCTGGTAAATACCATATGTGACTTGATTCATCGAAACCTATTACCTGATTAAATGATGTTATGTCGTTAATGTTTTCTCCTAATGCTGCGTCTTCAGTAATTTTATCTAAATTTTCTACAAGTTTTTGAACTCCATGTTTCATTTTGTCTGCGGCGTTTACTGCTGCAACATTTTGTTGGGCAAACATACATGTTTGCTTTAAGTCTAGATGTTTATTTGCTGCTTTCAATCGAATAAAGGCATGTACTGTTATTTGAAGTATATCATTTATATCATTCGTGTTTTCTCCTTTGATATTTAGTAATGTTACGTCACCAAGACCAATGACAAGTGTCGCCAATTCGTTGTCACGGTCTTTGCTTTGGTCAAGCAGTTCTGGTGCCTTCAAACCTTCTGAATCAATCACCATTACATGGTCAAACGGTAAATTCGCTGATTTGTTTACATGTACCAACTGTATGTACACACCACGCGTACATCTTCCAGCACTGACAGAAAACTGTAAACCAAACATACTATTTAGCAATGTTGATTTCCCAGAACTTTGTATACCGAGTGTAGATAAGGTCATGATCTTTTTTGAATCAGCTAACGTATCAACTGTAGTTAATACAGCGTTAACCCAGTCTGAAGGAATATTGCCTGCATCGCCATCTAACAATTCAAATGGCAGTCCATACAATATAAGAGTTGCCATAGATTTTGAGATGTCATTTCTCTGTTGTTTTGTTGACGACAAAAATGCTTCGTATATTTGGCCTAATTCTCTAAAGAGGTGTTCTATACCAAATGAAGCATCGGAAAGCTTTTGTTCCAATTCTTTAACAACTCTTTCTTTTTCTAAAAGAATTCCAGTGTATTTATCCGGTTTGCTTTTCTGAAATTTTAGCTCTTTCCAGGCTTTATTGTAATGGTTTCTTAAATCAGGCAATAAACACATAGACATATTATCGAGAAACTGTTTTGTCCATTCAATGAAGTATAAAACAGTACTTCTTCTTTTGATATTTGATGTTAAAATTTCAATAAAGAGTAGCATAGTTTTAGATATAGTTTTTGTTTGTTTGCTGCGAAGCGCTAATAATTCTTTTTTTTTGGCTTCTGTGTCGTCTACAGTATTTATTGAGTGATGTAACTGCCTTTTCAATGTGCTCCATTCTCTCCAGTATTTGAACTGTAATGGTGTTATGTTTTGCTTCCATTGTTCTTGAGGACGACACATTTCAATACTTGAAAATATAGATTCAGCTAGATGCTTCCCTCTGGTACAATCAGGACACTCTTCGTCAGACCTTATGTTGAATTGAGGATGACTACTAAAGATGTGACTTAGTTGTCTAGCAGCAGATATTTGTTTTAAATAAATATTTAAATGATAACGTAGGGTTTGTTGCATCTCTGAAGTATTTATTTTTCTCCCTTGCTCCCGTGTTAACACAGAAACAATGTTTTTACCCTGCAGAGATTGTTCTTCTGTAAGTTTCCTAAATGTTTCGTTTACTTCATTGTCACTTAACTGTTTCGAATAAGTAAGTATAGCTATAACGTATTCTAAGTTTTCAAACATATTTACGATTTTTTTGTATTCATTTTGTAGTGTCTTTACATCGAGAACAATTACGAAAATAGAAGCGACATTTTGCAGAAATCTGAAATAATTTTCTTGGAAATCAGTCAATAAGTCTCCTCTAACGTTTGCAAATGTAACAACTTCCTCAAATAAATCTGCTTTGTTTCCAGCCGGCAAATACCAAAATGCCTCAACATACCCTAAACTTAAAGTTCTATCAAACATACCTAAAGGGCAATCTGCATTATAGAATGTGTCATGTTTCTCGTTGGAAAGTATGTTGTTTTGTAGAATCGATTTGGAAAACTTTGGTCTGCCGAAACGAGCAAAGGTTACAATTTTAGTTGGTTGGTCAAGCATTTTGTTTTCGGTTGATTTATTATTTAAATCCACCCATTCAACCAGAAGGGATCTAAGCGGCCAAGTGGAAAGTGTGATAGTGTTAGAGATGGGTTCGATATAGAGTAAGGGAACTGCTAATTTACACATAAACATTTTTGTGTTCAAAAACTGCTTAAGCATAGCATCACAACAATGAAATATTACAATAAAAACATCAAGCGGACATAACCTTTTCTTATTTTCATTGTTTGTATTGTTACAGAACACATTGGATACAATCTCTTTGACGGTGCTATCTCTGGCATCTTTGTTTACCATAATGATCCTATGTAAAATGAGCCATGGAAGGTCTGATAAGGACTTCTTGCTTTTTGCATCCTGGTACAAGTCAATCGATCTGACATCTTGAAGAGTAATTTTACAAGGATACCATTTCCTTAATTCTAAAATAGTCAACACTGTGTCTATGTTTCGACCAATAGGGTTTGCACTTGTAACAGCAGGTAGGATTGTATCTGTTAACAGAATGGAGGAAAACTGATGTTATTGGAAAGAAAAAAAAGCAATAGTTATTATAATATTAATCGATTCTAAAATGGTATTAAAGTAGCAAAATCACCAAAACTTAAATAATACTTATTATATACTATTTAACTTAATTGATTAATATAAACACCGGTAGATAAATATACATTTGGTGTGTATTTTTACAACGATTTTACAAATTTTAAATGTATTGCAGACTGTCTTGGAGATGAATAGACAAGACATACAGACTAAAGAAAGAAAACATAGCATTGACACATTTGAAATGCAATTAATTATTTAAAACAGGCAACAAAAATTCAAATTAAGATATTGTAAAGTTCAAAGGCATATTAAATAAAATGTTTCAAAACGAATTTTGTCCGATCATGGGCAATCTATAACGTTACCATGATTAAAACTGTTTATATCAAACGACGTATGACCGACATTCTTTATTTTATTTTTTAGAATAATTACACACACACTGCCTATATTTATAGATGTATAGACTACATATTTTCAGAACTAGTCCTAAGAATTAACTTACATTGTGAACTCCATGCGAGTTATTTTATGTATAATTTCTAGATTAATATAAAAAAATCGGTTGTCGGTTTAACATTTACATAAAAAAGAAGATCACGTTATTCTTCAGAGTCCAAATTGTTAAAATGCTTTTTCAATATGATATTTATTAATCGATAGTTCTTAAATACATACTTTGAGGACGTGTGCTTGATTGTAAAGGTACTGATGCATTCTCAGCGGAACGTTTTCTGTCAGCAGCAATTCTGTTCTCAGCAGCACTTGTGCTCTCAGCAGTACTTTTGTTCTCAGCAGTACTTTTGCTGTCAAAGCAAGTTTATAGTATGTTTTAACCTATTTTTAAATATGGTAGTATGTGCGTGTCAGTTTAAGTCAGTTTATACAATTGAAATTGAATTTCAGAAGGCTCATATTTTCACATTATTATTCAGTTAAACTAGATTTCATTCATAAACAGTTTACATTCATATTTGAATGTATGTCAAAGCTTTGTAAACAGCTGTGCAATAATTAAAAAAATGCATATATTTTTAAGAATAAAATCGATCGTCTTCAAGTTCGTTAAATGGTTATCACCACACCTACTTTTTACGTAAATGTTTACAAGGGAAAAAAATCCCGCTGATATTAATACTTATATTTATTTATAAGTAATACTGATGCCGGAATAATGTTAGATAAACTACATATATACATGTTAATGTGTGCTGATGTTACAGTGTTACAACTTCAACTGGTGATCTAAATTATATTTGCAAACTGATCGTTCATTTGGAAACAAGATACCTAATACTCAATTGTTTAAGAAGAACAATGTTTCAAATTTCTCAATTTTAAAATCTTTGGACACTATTCAGTATATTATAGAAATCCGATACTCCTTATCGAAACAAATCTAATTGACTATGACTAGACAATGCTTCAATATCAAATTGCACAAATGGAGGAGGAATTGAAATTTTTTCTACTCTCTTGCAGTGATTTTTGTAATACATGTACTTCAAAAAAAACTGTAGAGAGTCCGTATATATCCTATCCCCATATTGTGTGCAATCCATTATTCTCGGAGAGTAATTTATACTAAATATGTTTATATGTGACAAATTGGCTCTTTGAAATTTCATAATTTCAACCCTTTTGGGTACCGGACTTTTACCTGTACTCAACAAATCTCAAAGTGAATAATATGTTTACATACATGGACGAAAAAATGAGAATGTTACACTTCCCATAGCAAAACTAAAATCCCCCTTTCAGGTCTATTATCCTTACACATTGTACAAGCTTCAATTAATGATTTATAAAAAGAAAATACGAACACATATTACAGACCGGATTTTGAGGAGAGTATTTGCGGTCCCTCCTGGTCTTTTAATCATGTTGAAATAAATCAATCTCTTTGTAATGCTTGCATGGCAATAAATTCAAACCGTTTCCATTTCAAAAACATCTTAATTTATTATTTATTATATTATACGTAAAGCAATACCTAAATTATCCCTAACTGGGGAGTAATTTTTAACCCCAGGGGCACCATTTATACAATATAATAGGACTATATGTGGTGATCATTTCTAACTAAGCATTTTAAGCGGGCCTTGAGAACACCATTTTTACGTTGTTATACTATTTTAGTAACGACCGCCATCTTGAATTTAGGATTAAAGAAAAAATAAATAATGAAGTTTACCATCTGAAGTTTGACTGTTATAGGTCTAGTTGTTTTAAAGAAAGTGTAGCCAACGGGTGACAACTGATGACGACGGACGATGGACGGTAGACAACGGACGACGGCAACGGGCCATCACATAATTCATTGTGACCTTTGGCTGGTAAAGCTTCAACAAAAGTGGCCACATTGGCCCTATATCGCTCACCTGAGTCAACAAATGTATTATGTTCTTATAGTGTGTTAAATATGGAATGGAGTATCGGCTGTCTGGGACAAGGATTTGGAGAATTCGAATGCTGTTTTGATAATTATTCTGTTTTAAACGGTGTTTCGAATAGGAACGATATAATGATATACACACTTTATATGTATGTATTTTTTTTTTAAATTTGAAGAATTAACATGACTGAAGTCTTACCTCCATTGAGTTTCACTATGTCCTTGATTTCCATTTTCTGAAATTGCAACATATTCAGATAAAGTTAAATTATCAAATATATAGCATTGTAGTTGCAACTTTTGTCGGTTGTTTAACAGACGCAAAAAAGCGAGTTTGCTATTTTTTAATGTTGCAACGTAAGTTTCAAATGGATCCATTTACACTTCATAACTATTATTCATAACATATTATAATAAGAATCATTAATAAATGTTAAAAAAGAGTCAATGTACAAAACTTGTTCACATCTAACGGTCGGATTCGCTACCCAAACTTTGCCGTTTATATTGACAAATATTAATGTAGTTAGAAAAAAACTAAAAGTTTTCAATGAATATGCTAAGGAAGATTAAATAAAAACAGATATTAAAAGTCTATTGGATGCGTATTAAGGCTAGGCTAAGGTATATAATTAACCAATGACATTTCTTCAGTAAAGTGACTAGTAACACGTAAGCTTACTATGCAAATGTTTGAGCTTACTAAGCGTATCAGTTAATTGTAACAGAAATGTCAATATCTAAGTCTCAGTAACAACTGAATAAAATGAGGTACCTAAAAGATAAAAAATATATTTTAGTAAATGTCAGCGCCAAGCAATATATACAACAGAGGCAAAATACAATTTCATTTGAATCTTGCTGACATTTTGTACCGATTGTTTTAATAAACAGTCAATGATGATTAGCATGTACAAACATATTAATGTATAGAAAACAGCAACATATTGTTATTTGTCTTCCATAAAAAAGACAAAATAGAGGGAAAAGTCGTTTAATGCGGCATCAACAATTCAACACTGAATTTATGCGTTTCAATTTGCGTCTCAGTTACACTGCTGAGTTCAGTGCAAATCATTTAGCTCTTAATTATGGTATAAGTAGTACTACCTGAGTTTAGAGCAAATCACTTAACTCTTAACTAGGGTATTAGTAGTACTAAGTGAGTTCAGATCAAATCACTTAGCTCTTAACTAGGGTATTAGTAGAACTGAGTTCAGAGCAAATCACTTAGCTTTTAACTTGGGTATAAGTAGTACTGACTGAGTTCAGAGCAAATCACTTAGCTCTTGACAAGGGTATTAGTAGTACTAAGTGAGTTCAGAGAAAATCACTTAACTCTTAACTAGGGTATTAGTAGTACGTACTGAGTTATGAGCAAATAACTTAGCTTTTAACTTGGGTATAAGTAGTACTAACTGAGTTCAGAGCAAATCACTTAGCTCTTAACTAGGGTAGTAATAGTACTAACTGAGTTCAGAGCAAATCACTTAGCTCTTGACTAGGGTATTAGTAGAACTTACTGAGTTCAGAGCAAATCATTTAGCTCTTAATTTGGGTATAAGTAGTACTAACTGAGTTCTGAGCAAATCACGTAGCTCTTAACTAGGGTATTAGTAGTACTAACTGAGTTCAGAGCAAATCACTTAGCTCTTAACTAGGGTATTAGTAGAACTAACTGAGTTCAGAGCAAATCACTTAGCTCTTAACTTGGTTATAAGTAGTACTAACTGAGTTCAGAGCAAATCACTTAGCTCTTAACTAGGGTTTTAGTAGTACTAACTGAGTTCAGAGAAAATCACTTGGCTCTTAACTAGGGTATTCTTAGAACTGAGTTCAGAGCAAATCACTTAGCTTTTAACTAGGGTATTAGTAGTACTAACTGAGTTCAGAGCAAATCACTTAGCTCTTAGCTTGGGTATTAGTAGTACTAACTGAGTTCAGAGCAAATCACTTAGCTCTTAACTAGGGTATTAGTAGTACTAACTGAGTTAAGAGCAAATCACATAGCTCTTAACTTGGGTATAAGTAGTACTAGCTGAGTTCAGAGCAAATCACTTAGCTCTTGACTTGGGTATAAGTAGTACTAACTGAGTTCAGAGCAAATCACTTAGATTTTTACTTGGGTATTATTAGTACTAACTGAGTTCAGAGCAAATCACTTAGTTTTTGACTAGGGTATTAGTAGTACTAACTGGGTTCAGAGCAAATCACTTAGCTCTTAACTAGGGTATTAGTAGTACTAACTGAGTTCAGAGCAAATCACTTTGCTCTTAGCGAGGGTATTAGTAGTACTAACTGAGTTCAGAGCAAATCACTTAGCTCTTAACTAGTGTATTAGTAGTACTAATAAATTTTCAAACAATCTTGACATCTACGTATTATCACCTTTGCTTCTATGCATATGTATTCAATATGAAATGATGAGACGAATATGATTTAACAGTACCTATTGTAAAATTCTATTTTCACAAACTAACTCATTCAGGAATTTATTTATAAATAAGTTTAAAGCATTTTTAATTTCAACTGGAAATTCGTTCGATACTTTTGTTCCATAATATAGAGATTCGTGCGTATTAAAAACTAACATATTGATATTTTTGTGTAGTCTTTTTTGGAGCATTGCACGAATATTCATTAAGCCGTACAGAGGGTTGTGAGGGTGTTTCAATTTGTAAAGTTAATGTTAAAATAATTTGAATAATGATACGGTTATTTAGGTCAATTTTGCTTTAAGTGCAATGATGAAAATATGTATGTACTTGACAAATGTCTTCCATAAGGGTGAAGTATAATTTGCAGATTTTAAAAAAGAAATTCATTGCCGGTACAAATTAGATACAAGATAAATGTTAACATATCTTAATGTTCTACAGTATGACGGAAAAGAAATTCATGTAAGTTTCAACAATTATGCAACTTGTCATTTAATGCATGACAAGAAGTTTTGTTATAGAATGAAAACTATTGGGTTATGTTATTTAATTTAAAAAATGTTAAAGAATTGGAGACATCTGTCGGTTATTCTAAATTGATTAAACTAATCAATCATATTAATAAAAACACCATCAATTATTAAATTCTTTGCATACATTCGAGATATGCAGTTAGACATTTTATACAATGCAATTTGATCTACCGACTGAGATAATTGGGCCCGGCATTTTTTCTTAAATTATCCCAAATGTAAGAACATACGGATTGAAAGAATAAAATCTAAATCAACTTGCGATTAATTATTACAAATGTTATATAAATCTAAACTTAAAACCATAGCCTGTTTTATTATTTTTGTGTTTTTAAGCTGGGTGAGAATTAAAGCAGTCATCAGAACTATTTACTCGTAATGGTAGGTAATGGTAACGTGTATTTATATGTACACTTTTGTTTTTCAACATTGAACTATCCAATGTAAATACTGTCACATATTGCAAGATAATGTATAACCTAAATTCTTGTGTATTGCAATTACACGTGTGGATATGGGAATCAAATAAGAGATGAATGTATTTCCTCTGTTTTTCTGACATCAAAAGGATGCAGCAATGGGTTCTACGTCAAGAAATGAACGAAAGGTCATCGCTAGAATAATTATATATTATTCGGATGTTTCAAAGAATTCGGACCTTTACTTTAGCCATACAATCATTGATAGGGTGTCCGAGATTTAGTGAGTGATCTTACTCAATACAGCAATCATAAAATATAATCATATGTTATTGCATGCATATGTTAGGTATGAAGAACCAATGAAGCTGAAATACTATATACATGTACGTTTCTGAATAGTAAGACCTACGTACGGTGCGTTCGTTATGCTAACAGGACTGAAAAATATTTTGTTAGCTGGACAAGAACATTTTAGAGACGTAAAATCCTGACCGATGGAAATACTTTTGATATCATTTCGTTAATACAGCTTGAAGAGAACAAATAACATCTCTAAAAGAAAAATGTGTGTTATTAAAAAAAAAAAGGATAAAAAAACTTACCTGTTCCTGGTGAAAACACTTTTATACGGTCCCCTACTCTTTGTTCATAAGAATCAGGTGTAGCTGAAATGAAAAATGGAGGTTGTGACTGTTTTTCATACAATTGTATCTGATGAGAACTCCTCGAGTTCATAATACTCTAATATATTTATAATGGTCTTTTTCTTTTAGAGAAATATCAGACATAAATATTGATTTTTTTCTTATATTAGCCATACGCTTGCATTGACACAAGTGGACATGAAATAGGAACGAACATGAATTTTAAGCTTGAAGTAGTTTACTTGGTTATCTGATATCATAGGCGTGAAGCAAGGTGAAACACACGCTTGGAAAAATGGACCAAATGTTATATCTAAAATAATTATTTATTCTACTTGTTTGTTTGAACGAATTATAACCGATTGAATATTGTTTGAGATCATTTAATTAATACAGCTTGAACAAAAACTCAGTTTCTTAAAGAAAAAGTATTTACAAAAAGACAGAGAGATAATTTACCTGTTCCTGGTGAAAAAGCTTTTACACGTTCCCCTGCATTTTGTACAGAGGAATCAGGTGTAGCTGAAATGGCAAATGGAGATTGCGACTGATTTTCATACGTCAACTGTATCTGATGTGAAGTCCTCGAGTTCATAATCTCTTATACTTTTGTAATTGACTTTTTCTTTTAGAGAAATATCAGACATAATTAATGACATATTTCTTTTTCTTTTATTAGCCATACGCTTGCATTTACACAAGTGGACATGGAATAAAAACGAACATGAATTTTTAAGCTTGAAGTTGTTTTCGTGTTAATCTGATATCAAAGGCCCGTAACAAGGTGAAACACAAGTCTGCAGAATGGACCAAATGTAATCTCTAAAATAGTTATGTATTGTAATATTTTGTTTGAACAAATTTGACCATATTTGAGTGATATAACCATGTAATCTTTGATAGGGTGTCCGAGATTTAGTAGGTGATTTAACTTAATACAGCAATGTTATAATATAATCATATGTCATTGCATGCATATGTTAGGTTTGAAGAACCATTGAAGCTGAAATACTGTGTACATGTGCATTTCTGAGTAGTTGGACCTACGTACGGTGCGTTTGTTATACTAACAGGACTGAATATTGTTTAGTAAGCTGGACATGAACACTCTAGAGACGTAAAATCCTGACTGATGGAAATACTTTTGATATCATTTCGTTAATACAGCTTG
This sequence comes from Panopea generosa, assembly GCA_029582155.1. Lineage (NCBI taxonomy): Eukaryota > Metazoa > Mollusca > Bivalvia > Adapedonta > Hiatellidae > Panopea > Panopea generosa. The sequence continues at coordinate 21,545,289 of CM055905.1, forward strand.
AAGAGAACGAATTACATCTCTATAAGAAAAAAGTGTGTAATTGAAAAAATGGGGATAAAATCTTACCTGTTCCTGATGAAAACGCTTTTATACGGTCCCTTACTCCCTGTACAGAGGTATCAGGTGTAGCTAAAATGGCAATTAGAGATTTTGACTGTTTTTCATACAATTGTATCTGATGAGAAGTCCTCGAGTTCATAATACTCTTATAAATTTATAATGGTCGTTTTCTTTTAGAGAAATATCAGACATAAATAATGATTTTTTTCTTATATTAGCCATACGCTTGCATTTACACAAGTGGACATGAAATAGGAACGAACATGAATTTTAAGCATGAAGTAGTTTACTTGGTTATCTGATATCATAGGCATGAAGCAAGGTGAAACACACGTTTGAAAAAATGGACCAAATGTTTTCTCTAAAATAATTATGTATTGTACTTTTTTGTTTGAACGAATATTGACCGATTGAATATTGTTTGAGATCATTTAATTAATACAGTTTGAGGAGAATTGAATCTCTAAAAGAAGAAAAGTATGTAATTGCAAAAAAGAAGAAAGATAATTTACCTGTTCCTGGTAAAAAAGCTTTTACACGTTCCCCTGCATTTTGTACAGAGGAATCAGGTGTAGCTGTGATGGCAAATGGATATTGTGACTGTTTTTCATACAATTGTATCTGATGAGAAGACTCCGAGTTCATAATACTTTAATACATTTATAATGGTCTTTATCTTTACAAATAACAATAAATGAACACATATTTTATTTTTCTTAAATTAGACAGACGTGTATCTCAGTAGTAATGCTACATGAATCTAACCATGCTTTGTTACATACCAACAGGCCATGCACTAATAGTGTTACATCAAAGCTAAACTTGTTTAAAAAACAGGAGACTGAAATTTGTGTTATATCACTTTTACATAATTTGTGAGAATTTCTGAGGTGTAAGCCGTCATCTGACATTTTTACTCGTACTGGTGACTCAGTTACGTGTATTTATATGTACACATTGAACTATTCTGTGCCAAAAATGTTAAATATTGCAAGATAATTGATAACATCCATTTTGTGTGTTGCATTTATACGTGTAGTCATGGGAATAGCGAACAGTAGAGTTTGAGCTGAAAATATGTCTTGTGATTTAATGACATTCTAAGACAGGACAAGGGGGGACATCTTATGAATTAACCATACGTAATCTTTAGAATAATTACATAAATGTGTATTTTAACAAAATATTCTAACAATTATTTTAGCCATATCACCATGGTGTGCGAAATACCTGCCCAATAGAATATACATGTGTCTCTGAATCATGGAATTCCAGAGCTATAGTCATTTCAATATAGGCAGTCGTTGATCACTTTTGTTAAAATGATAGGGAAACGAGTAGCTGATAAAGAGGAAATTAGGACTTATATCAAAGTGTGTACTAAACTCAACTGTGATAATTGTTATATTTTTTATTAAACATGTTCGCATCTTTGACAATGCCCAGCGTACACCTCTGTCATTGTAACGGATGATTTTTTTAAGGCTTAGAATTAAAATTAGAATCAATACAGTTATTGTTTAGTGTTCTATCTGAAGAATTATCAATAATTGACAGTACCCGATGGTGGTTCTAGTTGTACTGAATCAATGCATTCTGGTGGAAAAAACATAATAAACCCTAACTATTCCTTATGATATGTCTGTCATTAAATTGCAACATAAACACATACCACATTTATTTTATACATAATTATACAAAAGTTTCTGGCAGGAAGTTGTCTGGATATTATATACGGCCATTCTTGTCTGCCGGTTGTGGATATCTACACTTTTACTGGCAGCATCTATTTCTATCTAGCCTTAGGGGCGGGATTAAAATCTCGCGCTGTGACGTATAGAACCATCCAGAGCGTAACGTATAATATATGTGACAAAAATAATATAATTTAACGTCTTAAAACCGGTTGTGAAATATAAGAATTTAGCTAAACAAATCAATGTGTTTGGTTTGTAAGAAAAATAACCATTCATAACTTTTTAGGTTCAGATAAAGCCTTGTTCCCGCCAAAGCAGTTGTCCTTCAGGACTGAAATTTTATCCAGACGTCAAACCAATGTTTCATTCATATATTTCTTATATTATGTACGTTGAGAATTAATCTATCTCATAATATGTCAATAGAATGGCCATTATCGTTTGGAGCAGAAAAACAAAAATACTTAAAATAGCATATTTTATTGCTTGCACATATTGAATTTGTGAAGTGAGTGTAGTTAAAATACAATAGACTTGCACTTTTTCAATAGTAACATCTGCGCTATGCCAAAAGAACTGAATTATGTTTTGTAACCTGAAAATGCTAGAGAAGTAAAAAATTGACCAATTGAAAAACGTATTATAGCACTTTGTTAACTAGCTTAATAGGGATTCAATATCTAAAAAAGCATATAATGGCAAAATAGGAACAAAGACTTACTTGTTCCTGTTGAAAAGGCTTTAATGCGATCCCTTACAGTTTGTACTTGTGGGTAAGGTGTAGCTGAAACAACACATGGTGATGTCACAATGGCAGGAACGGTTGATATTGGATTTGGTGAGTCTGACATCTGACATTCTTAATGGATTTAACAATTAGTTAATTAACTGCTACAATGATGACTTTCTCAGTAACTTTATTCATCTCAATTGAAATCTCAGTGTGAATTATTTGACTCGTTTGACATTTACCTTTTTAGTATCCTACTATATAGTACAATAGTTGGTAGGCGATCTTCGTTACAACTACATTAATTTTTTAATAGAAGCATGCACATCACGTATACGATCTTTGATTTCTTTATAATCGGTTATGACAATTAATGTCTGAGTCACTATCTTTAAAATATAGAACTAATTGCAATTGCCGTTCCTGATATCAAAACAGGGATTTGTTCTATATAAAAACAAGACAGATTAAGAAACACACTGATGTGCAATGGATATGAAAGGTGTTAAGTTTGGCATTCATGAATGATGCATTTTCAAGGATTGGTTTCTATTCTTCGTATTAACGAATATTGTTACCATAACATAAATGAGAATGTATTAAAAGTGTGTTTTAGTGGACAATTTTTCATACTAAATGTTACAATTTAATATTTTATAACAATTTCAACATTTCTTAGTTGAACGTTGAAATCATGACATTGTCCACAGGTTCAATTTTTTTATGCAGAAAGCAGACACAAATTAGGCAAAAATGCGGACTATTTTCACAGCAAATTTGCAGTCATATTTTGTATGGAAATCCCTACATTTTTGTTCGTGCCAAGCTTCATTAAGTAGTATTCTAATGTGGACAATAAATATCAAATATAAAGCTTCAAATCTTTTGTTTGTTATTATTCTATTTGTTATAGATTGTAAAGTCAAATACATAAACAAATCACGACTTACTTTTTATGAGTAGTTTGAAACGATTAGGAGGTAGTTAAGTGGTATCGGTTTAAGAGGGCTATATTTTCACTTAACAACTAACATCCTAAAGAGTCGCCAATAGGCCTGGCGACTAAAAAAACATAATAATCAGACGTCAAATGATATTATCGTAAATTAAATTTCAGTTAATAATGTTTATTGGACTGACGTTGATAATTCGTAATAGAGTTTACCCGTTTGTGATGACAGAGAATCAAACTGACCCCACGCACTTTGAGTTGATGTTGCAGATGAAGGTACTAATGGTGATACACCTGCTTCAACGGTATATTCTACTGGCATCGATTGTGGTTGTTGTGGCATCTTAGATTCTATATGTAAGTGAGTGTGTTAATATTGAACTATATCAAATATAGAAATAATGAATTACAAATGTGTACTAAAGTTTGAAATTAAAAACAGCAATCTGATTGAATTTGCATCTATTTCATTTTGATAAGTTCGATATAGTTTGTATATTATTAAAATGCGTACTTAAAATTTCACTTGATGAATATAGAATGAATCTATGAAGAGCCATCGGCCTCCCGCAAGCAACTGGCAAACATTTTCACATATTTTATCGCGAGTGGGACTTGAGTGAGTGTTTAGTGGCATAAGTGATCTTGAGACAGCGCCTTGGACCAATTGGCCACAGAGGACTCCTTCGTGCGATATACTAGTTTGATATAATTACAATTAATAAAGGAATAAAAAACAGGCATTGCTAAAAATTGGTTAAAATATTATGACATTTTAATGAAACACAAATAAACCTTTAAGCTGACTAGATATGTTCAACAAAATCATATAGTTACTTAAAGCATATCAATCAAACGTTTACTTCGCAATTGCACTGAATTGAAAAATATTTTAAAACAAAACAACTAGAGAAAATAAAGTAAGTATGGTTATTATTTATATGAAATAGTATCCTAAATTTACCTTAACACTTTGTTTTGTCTATTATTGAACAATTTGAATTTGGTACAGCTTCTATATGAATCACGTTTAAAACACACTTATGGTTTACCTATTACCTTTACTATTACACGCCTGGTAATCTCCAAAACCATAGGTGATGCAATAAAATGTTCGGTAGCATTTCCGGTGATGGTCCGGCCACAAGAAATATTGACAAAAAGGTGAGTCGGCTTTATGGTTTTTGTACTTTTCTTGTGTATAAGAAAGAAAATAAAAGACAGGGGATAATGCTGTACGATAAATTCATGAAGACCCTGTTCACGCATACAGTTTCTTTTCAGATACGATACTTTGTTTGTATATTATCACCTCTGGAAACGAAGCAGACGTAGCGAATTTTGTCAATTTTCGGCATGACAAGTGCTTACCTAGTGATTTTATATCCAGTTGACCTAAGGATTGTAACTTAAATTGGCTTTTAACTGCTAATTGTATATGCTCGATAAGGTATATCATTACATAACACCACATGCACTTCAATTTCGAGAGCAAATGGAGTGTGTACACAGTATTATGGTTCGGAAATGTATTGATTATTCTGTGAGGCATGTTATGGTTCGACTGCATTGAAACCCAACGTTTTAAAACATTTTTTTTTTTTCAATCTATATCATTTTAAGACTAATAAAATGGTAAAAGTAATGTTGAAATCTCATTTTCACACATGTTTTAGAAAATAATAAAGCAGGTGAAAGTTACTGTAGGCTGTTTCTTTGATGTAGCCTTATATCTCTATGAAGGTGAAATGTGACATATGTTAATAAAAATAATAGCACTTTTTATAAAATATGAAGTATGATCCGATGTACAGGGTGCATTGTCTATTGAGCAGAACGACCGACCGACAAACAACCAGAAAAAGAAACCGACTCACTGTTTTAAACTCCTCTCATGCACTGTTATAGTAGAGACAAACATACAGACACAATAGAATAATGCGATAATTATGCATAAACGTCGATACGATATACATCACTTATGTTTAACTTTGGTATACGGCCAATCCTGACAAGAGAATGATTAACAACACAGTCATAAAAGTTAAATAAATAATAAAGTTATTAATAATGATAGAGGTATAAGACCAAGTACACGATATTCCTAATCGAAGTGAGTGAGGTAAGGTATACGACATTTTGTGTTTTAATTGTATTGGTTTGAATTTGGTCAGTCGTGTACATATCTCTTTTATCTGTTCAGCATAATATATCGTCAGATGCTTAAGATTTGGTTGCAATTCATTATAAACCGATACATTATCTGATATCAAAGTCATGTCAAAAGCATTCACCTTTTTAATTTATTGAATAATATTACTGCACAAGCAATGTTTGGGTCTATTGTTAATCTTCGTAAGATTTAACGGAGTATTTCATTATCATACTAAGATAATGTTTTATCTTAAAAACCACAACTATGCAGCCTTCCTATGCGTATTACAAAAAGGGATTTGGCTACGCGACTGTTAAAATTAACATTGAAGACCACCTAACTTTGCGGTCAATATTTCTTGTGACCGGCCCATCCCCGGAAACGCTACCGAACATTTTATTGCATCACATTTATGTGATGATTTGGGAGAATAACAGGCGTATATTATGATGTCGCTTTATCTTAATTTCTTTTTCACTTGGTTACAAAGTGGACATTGTTTACGATCTTTTATAATATTTTCACAATAGAAAAAAAAAATTGATGATACGACGCTTCTAAACATTTCATTCACACCCTTATTTTATAGTATGTGTTTATATAACAGGTAAAATGGCACACATGATTTGTGTACCAGATTGACAGAATACATACCAGAGGAAATACCTGATGGCATAGGATTCCTTTTCTTCGGTTTTGGTGCAACTGGTGGTCTGATGAAAATAAATGTAGAAAATTCATACTTCTTTTATTATACAATAGTAAGTATATTTTATTGTAGCTCATCCTAACCGAAATAAATAGTTACATTCCACATAGATTTAGACTATATGTTTTATGATAACTATCAAGTTTAGAATTACAGTGTCTCAGATGTCAATACTGTGGTAAATTTCCTATGATATAAGTGTGAGAAAATGTTGACATCTCGATGGGGTGCATCTCGGGTCATATATATTTAAACAAATAATTCTTTGCTCAATATATATAATGTCGTTCAATGACGTTTTTAACCATTAGTTTCAAAAGCCGAGGGAGGGATATCTTTAAATTTGTCGTTAACAGTGCCGGTCGTAGTTTTTGTGAGGATGGTTGTTATTCCGTATAATAGGGGTACGAGAAATTTTAAATTGGTTCAAAGTTATTAAAAGTTGGATAAAATAAACAGGAATGTTTTTATTTTAACTTAATTTGATCTGATTTGTTGAAACTGTTAATTGAATAAGTGCGAAATTAAAAACTTTACTTACGCCCGATTCGAAGGATTTTGTTTTGACGCCGATGATTCTGAAACAATGAAAGCAATTTCGCATCATTAACAAGCTTATTAACCTTAAAGGTGTTCAAATCGGTAAATCGTTTTTACCATGAATAAGACAATCACCAATGATATCATTTTATCTTTCCATGATTTTACCGTGCAGCGGATCTTGAATATCAATATTAGTGTGTTGTACTACTGTCTGATCCGATAGCGTAATGGTAACGGGTTTAACTGTCAACCCAAATGTCGCGAGTCCGAGCTGTATTTATGTTGATTTTTTTTGTTCAATTTAATTTGCCGTAATAGTATCAGATTGTACTGTATTAATTTGTTCTTTTTAATTTTGTAAGTGTTGGTAGTAACCTCTTCTCTATATACAGCATTTCACCACACCATAGTTAAAAATCATCTAAAACAATTCTGTCTGATCGTGGCTTCCGAGGAGCCTCCGATGCCGGTACCGACTTGCTGCTGCAGATAACAGCTGACGTAATGTGTACGTGTGCATATGAATAGAACATTGTCAGTAAATTTCGTCCCAAACGTTGATTTAAACAAAAAATCGTTGCATTTTATTAATTAAGTAGTCGTTTAAACGGACAATAGTATAACACAGTTGATATATTTGTATAAAATACGGTATAGATTATTGCGGATCGTATGGTCCAGTGGTAGAGCACCGCGCCCATCAGAACTATTTACTCGTAATGGTAGGTAATGGTAACGTGTATTTATATGTACACTTTTGTTTTTCAACATTGAACTATCCAGTGTAAATACTGTCACATATTGCAAGATAATGCATAACCTAAATTCTTGTGTATTGCAATTACACGTGTGGATTTGATATGGGAATCAAATAAGAGATGAATGTATTTCCTGTGTTTTTTTGACATCAAAAAGATGCAGCAATGGGTTCTACGTCAAGAAATGAACGAAAAGTCATCGCTAGAATAATTATATATTATTCGGATGTTTGAAAGAATTCGGACCTTAATTTTAGCCATACAACCATTGATAGGGTGTCCGAGATTTAGTGAGTGATCTTACTCAATACAGCAATCATAAAAAATAATCATATGTTATTGCATGCATATGTTAGGTTTGAAGAACCAATGAAGCTGAAATACTATATACATATACGTTTCTGAATAGTTAGACCTACGTACGGTACGTTCGTTATGCTAACAGGATTAAATCATGTTTTGTCAGCTGGACGTGAACATTTTAGAGACGTAAACTCATGACTGATGGAAATACTTTTGATATCATTTCTTTAATACAGCTTGAAGAGAACGAATTACATCTCTAAAAGAAAAAAAGTATGTAATTGACATAAAAAGGATAAAAAAAACTTACCTGTTCCTGGTGAAAGCGCTTTTATACGGTCCTCTACTCTTATATCAGACATAAATAATGATATTTTTCTTATATTAGCCATACTCTTGCATTTACACAAGTGGACATGAAATAGAAACGAACATGAATTTTTAAGCTTGAAGTTGTTCTCGTGTTTATCTGATATCATAGTCCCGAAGCATGGTGAAACACAAGTCTGCAGAATGGACCAAATGTTATCTCTAAAATAATTATGTATTCTACTTGTTTGTTTGAACGAATTATAACCGATTGAATATTGTTTGAGATCATTTAATTAATAGAACTTGAAGAGAATTCAGTCTCTTAAAGAAAAAGTATGTATTTGCAAAAAAACAGAAAGATAATTTACCTGTTCCTGGTGAAAAAGCTTTTACACGTTCCCGTGCATTTTGTACAGAGGAATCAGGTGTAGCTGAAATGGCAAATGGAGATTGCGACTGATTTTCATACGTCAATTTATCTGATGAGAAGTCCTCGAGTTCATCAACTCTTATACTTTTGTAATTGTCTTTTTCTTTTAGAGAAATATCCGACATAATTAATGACATATTTCTTTTTCTTTTATTAGCCATACGCTTGCATTTACACAAGTGGACATGAAATAGAAACGAACATGAATTTTTAAGCTTGAAGTTGTTCTCGTGTTTATCTGATATCATAGGCCCGAAGCAAGGTGAAACACAAGTCTGCAGAATGGACCAAATGTAATCTCTAAAATAGTTATGTATTGTTCTTTTTTGTTTGAACAAATTTGACCTTATTTTAGTGATATTACTATGTAATCATTGATAGGGTGTCCGAGATTTAGTAGGTGATTTTACTTAATACAGCAATCATATAATGTGATCATATGTTATTGCATGCATATGTTAGGTTTGAAGAACCATTGAAGCTGAAATACTGTAGACATGTACATTTCTGAATAGTTAGACCTACGTACGGTGCGTTTGTTATACTAACAGGACTGAATAATGTTTTGTAAGCTGGACATGAACACTCTAAAGACGTAAAATCCTGACTGATGGAAATACTTTTGATATCATTTCGTTAATACAGCTTGATGAGAACGAAATACATCTCTATAAGAAAAAAGTGTGTAATTGACAAAAAAAGGATAAAAAACACTTACCTGTTCCTGATGAAAACGCTTTTATATGGTCCCCTACGCCCTGTACAGAGGTATCAGGTGTAGCTGAAATGGCAGACATAAATAATGAAATTTTTTCTTATATTTGCCATACGCTTGTATTTACACAAGTTGACATAAAAAAGGAAAGAACATGAATATTAAGCTTGAAGTAGTTTACTTGCTTATCTGGTATCATAGGCATGAAGCAAGGTGAAACACACGTTTGAAAAAATGAACCAAATGTAATCTCTAAAATAATTATGTATTGTACTTTTTTGTTTGAACGAATATTGACCGATTGAATATTGTTTGAGATCATTTAATTAATACTGTTTGAGGAGAATTGAATCTCTAAAAGAAGAAAAGTATGAAATTGCAAAAAAGAATTTACACGTTCCCCTGCATTTTGTACAGAGGAATCAGGTGTAGCTGAAATGGCAAATGGATATTGTGACTGTTTTTCATACAATTGTATCTGATGAGAAGATCCCGAGTTCATAATACTTTAATACATTTATAATGGTCTTTATCTTTACAAATAGCAGACATAAATGAACACATATTTCATTTTCTTAAATCAGACAGACGTGTATCTCAGTAGTAATGCTAAAGGGATCGAATCATGCTTTGTAACATACCAACAGGCCATGCAATAATAGTGTTACATCAAAGCTAAACTTGTTTAAAAAACTGGAGACTGAAATTTGTGTTATATCACTTTTACATAATTTGTAAGAATTTCTGAGAATGCAAGCCGTCATCAGACATTTTAACTCCTAATGGTGACTCTAGTTACGTGTATTTATATGTACACATTGAATCTGCTAACCAATAAATGAAGATATTCTCAGTGTAGTGTCTAATATGTTGCTATAGGCCCTGTCTTACGGATCTCACAACCAGGTTTCTATATGTCAACCAATAAATGAAGATATTCTAAGTGTAGTGTCTAATGTTTAACTATAGGCCCTATCTTACAGATCTCACAACTAGCTTTTTTGAATCTGCCCACCAATAAGTGAGATATTCTCAGTACATGTATATTGTCTAGTATGTAAATATAGGCCCTGTCTTACAGATCTCACGGCTAGATTTCTTGAATCTGCAAACCAATAAATGAAGATATTCTCAGTAAATTGTCTAATATGTAACTATCGGCATTTGCTTACAGATCTCACGGCTAGATTTGTTCAATCTGCCAACCAATCAATGAAGATATTCTCAGTATAGTGTCAAATATGTAACTATAGGCCTTGTCTATAGATCTCACGGCTAGATTTCTATACGTCAATAAATAAATGAAGATATTTTCAGTGTAGTGCCTAATTTTAAACTATAGTCCCTGTCTTACAGATCTCACGGCTACATTTCTATATGTCAACCAATAAATGAAGATTTTCTCTGTATATTGTCTAATATTTCACTATAGGCCGTCTTACAGATTTCGAGGCTAGATTTCTTGAATCTGCCAATCAATAAATGAAGATATTCCCTGTATAGTGTCTTATACGGTATTTAACTATAAGCCCTGTCTTACAGATCTCACGGCTAGATTTCTATATGTCCACCAATAAATGAAGATATTTTCTGTTTATTGTCTTATATTGAACAAATGCCCTGTCTTACAGATCTCATTGCTAGATTTCGTGAATCTGCCAACCAATAAATGAAGATATTATCATTGTAGTTTCTAATTTTAAACTATAGTCCCTGTCTTACAGATCTCACGGCTACAGTTCTATATGTCAACCAATAAATGAAGATTTTCTCGTATATTGTCTAATATTTCACTATAGGCCGTCTTATAGATCTCACGGCTAGATTTCTTGAATCTGCCCATCAATAAATGAAGATATTCCCTGTATAGTGTCTTATATTTAACTATAAGCCCTGTCTTACAGATCTCACGGCTAGATTTCTATATGTCAACCAATAAATTAAGATATTCTCAGTATAGTGTCTAGTATTTAACTATAGGCCCTGTCTTACAGATCTCATTGCTAGATTTCTTGAATCTGCCAACCAATAAATGAAGATATTCTCATTGTAGTGTCTAGTATTTAACTGTAGGCCTTGTCTTACAGATTCTTGAATCTGCCGACCATTAAATGAAGATATTCTCAGTGTAGTGTCAAATATGTTACCATAGGCCTTGTCTTACGGATCTCACGGCTAGATTTCTATATGTCAACCAATAAATGAAGATATTCTCATAGTAGTGTCTAATATTTAACTATAGGCTCTGTCTTACAGATCTCACGGCTAGATTTCTTGAATCTGCCAACCAATAAATGAAGATATTCTCAGTATATTGTCTAGTATATAAATATAGGACCTGTCTTGCAGATCTCACGGCTTGATTTCTTGAATCTGCCAACCAATAAATGAAGATATTTTCAGTGTAGTGTCTAATATTTAACTATAGGCCTTGTCTTACAGATCATCATCAATTACTAAATTCTTTGCATACATTCGAGATATGCAGTTAGACATTTTATACAATGCAATTTGATCTACCCACTGAGATAATTGGGCCCGGCGTTTTCTTAAATTATCCCAAATGTAAGAACATACGGATTGAAAGAATAAAATCTAAATCAACTTGCGATTAATTATAAAAAATGTTATATAAATCTAAACTTAAAACCATAGCCTGTTTTATTATTTTTGTGTTTTGAAGCTGGTTGAGAATTAAAGCTGTCATCAGAAATATTTACTCGTAATGGTAGGTAATGGTAACGTGTATTTATATGTACACTTTTGTTTTTCAACATTGAACTATCCATTGTAAATACTGTCACATATTGCAAGATAATGTATAACCTAAATTCTTGTGTATTGCAATTACACGTGTGGATATGGTATGGGAATCAAATAAGAGATGAATGTATTTCCAGTGTTTTTCTGACATCAAAAAGATGCAGCAATGGGTTCTACGTCAAGAAATGAACGAAAGGTCATTGCTAAAATAATTATAAATTATTCGGATGTTTCAAAGAATTCGGACCTTAATTTTAGCCATACAATCATTGATAGGGTGTCCGAGATTTAGTGAGTGATCTTACTCAATACAGCAATCATAAAATATAATCATATGTTATTGCATGCATATGTTAGGTTTGAGGAACCAATGAAGCTGAAATACTATATACATGTACGTTTCTGAATAGTTAGACCTACGTACGGTACGTTCGTTATGCTAACAGGACTGAATAATGTTTTGTAAGCTGGACGTGAACATTTTAGAGACGTAAAATCATGACTGATCGAAATACTTTTGATATCATTTCTTTAATACAGCGTGAAGAGAACGAATTACATCTCTAAAAGAAAAAAAGTATGTAATTGACATAAAAAGGATAAAAAAATTACCTGTTCCTGGTGAAAGCGCTTTTATACGGTCCTCTACTCTTTGTTCAGAGGAATCAGGTGTAGCTGAAATGACAAAAGGAGGTTATGACTGTTTTCCATGCAATTGTATCTGATGAGAAGTCCTCGAGTTCATAATACTCTAATAGATTTATAATGGTCTGTTTCTTTTAGAGAAATATCAGACATAAATAATGATATTTTTCTTATATTAGCCATACTCTTGCATTTACACAAGTGGACATGAAATAGAAACGAACATGAATTTTTAAGCTTGAAGTTGTTCTCGTGTTTATCTGATATCATAGTCCCGAAGCATGGTGAAACACAAGTCTGCAGAATGGACCAAATGTTATCTCTAAAATAATTATGTATTCTACTTGTTTGTTTGATCGAATTATAACCGATTGAATATTGTTTGAGATCATTTAATTAATACAGCTTGAAGAGAATTCAGTTTCTTAAAGAAAAAAGTATGTATTTGCAAAAAAAAACAGAAAGATAATTTACCTGTTCCTGGTGAAAAAGCTTTTACATGTTCCCCTGCATTTTGTACAGAGGAATCAGGTGTAGCTGAAATGGCAAATGGAGATTGCGACTGATTTTCATACGTCAATTGTATCTGATGAGAAGTCCTCGAGTTCATAAACTCTTATACTTTTGTAATTGTCTTTTTCTTTTAGAGAAATATCCGACATAATTAATGACATATTTCTTTTTCTTTTATTAGCCATACGCTTGCATTTACACAAGTGGACATGAAATAGAAAGGAACATGAATTGTTAAGCTTGAAGTTGTTTTCGTGTTTATTTGATATCATAGGCCCGAAGTAAGGTGAAACACACGTCTGCAGAATGGACCAAATGTAATCTCTAAAATAGTTATGTATCGTTCTTTTTTGTTTGAACAAATTTGACCTTATTTTAGTGATATTACTATGTAATCATTGATAGGGTGTCCGAGATTTAGTAGGTTATTTTACTTAATACAGCAATCATACAATGTGATCATATGTTATTGCATGCATATGTTAGGTTTGAAGAACCATTGAAGCTGAAATACTGTAGACATGTACATTTCTGAATAGTTAGACCTACGTACGGTGCGTTTGTTATACTAACAGGACTGAATAATGTTTTGTAAGCTGGACATGAACACTCTAGAGACGTAAAATCCTGACTGATGGAAATACTTTTGATATCATTTCGATAATACAGCTTGAAGGGAACGAAATACATCTCTATAAGAAAAAAGTGTGTAATTGACATAAAAATGATAAAAAAAACTTACCTGTTCCTGATGAAAACGCTTTTATATGGTCCCCTACGCCCTGTACAGAGGTATCAGGTGTAGCTGAAATGGCAATTAGAGATTGTGACTGTTTTTTCATACAATTGTATCTGATGAGAAGTCCTCGAGTTCCTAATACTCTTATAGATTTATAATGGTCGTTTTCTTTTAGAGAAATATCAGACATAAATAATGAAATTTTTTCTTATATTAGCCATTCGCTTGTATTTACACAAGTGGACATAAAAAAGGAAAGAACATAAATATTAAGCTTGAAGTAGTTTACTTGCTTATCTGGTATCATAGGCATGAAGCAAGGTGAAACACACGTTTAAAAAAATGAACCAAATGTAATCTCTAAAATAATTATGTATTGTACTTTTTTGTTTGAACGAATATTGACCGATTGAATATTGTTTGAGATCATTTAATTAATACAGTTTGAGGAGAATTGAATCTCTAAAAGAAAAAATGTATGAAATTGCAAAAAAGAAGAAAGATAATTTACCTGTTCCTGGTTTAAAAGCTTTTACACGTTCCCCTGCATTTTGTACAGAGGAATCAGGTGTAGCTGAAATGGCAAATGGATATTGTGACTGTTTTTCATACAATTGTATCTGATGAGAAGATCATGAGTTCATAATACTTTAATACATTTATAATGGTCTTTATCTTTACAAATAGCAGACATAAATGAACACATATTTCATTTTCTTAAATCAGACAGACGTGTATCTCAGTAGTAATGCTAAATGGATCGAATCATGCTTTGTAACATACCAACAGGCCATGCAATAATAGTGTTACATCAAAGCTAAACTTGTTTAAAAAACTGGAGACTGAAATTTGTGTTATATCACTTTTACATAATTTGTAAGAATTTCTGAGAATGCAAGCCGTCATCAGACATTTTAACTCCTAATGGTGACTCTAGTTACGTGTATTTATATGTACACATTGAATCTGCTAACCAATAAATGAAGATATTCTCAGTGTAGTGTCTAATATGTTGCTATAGGCCTTGTCTTACGGATCTCACGACCAGGTTTCTATATGTCAACCAATACATGAAGATATTCTCAGTGTAGTGTCTAATGTTTAACTATAGGCCCTATCTTACAGATCTCACAACTAGCTTTTTTGAATCTGCCCACCAATAAGTGAGATATTCTCAGTACATGTATATTGTCTAGTATGTAAATATAGGCCCTGTCTTACAGATCTCACGGCTAGATTTCTTGAATCTGCAAACCAATAAATGAAGATATTCTCAGTAAATTATCTAATATGTAACTATAGGCCTTTGCTTACAGACCTCACGGCTAGATTTCTTCAATCTGCCAACCAATCAATGAAGATAGTCTCAGTATAGTGTCAAATATGTAACTTTAGGCCTTGTCTATAGATCTCACGGCTAGATTTCTATACGTCAATAAATAAATGAAGATATTTTCAGTGTAGTGTCTAATTTTAAACTATAGTCCCTGTCTTACAGATCTCACGGCTACATTTCTATATGTCAACCAATAAATGAAGATTTTCTCTGTATATTGTCTAATATTTCACTATAGGCCGTCTTACAGATTTCACGGCTAGATTTCTTGAATCTGCCAATCAATAAATGAAGATATTCCCTGTATAGTGTCTTATACGGTATTTAACTATAAGCCCTGTCTTACAGATCTCACGGCTAGATTTTTATATGTCCACCAATAAATGAAGATATTTTCTGTTTATTGTCTAATATTGAACAAATGCCCTGTCTTACAGATCTCATTGCTAGATTTCGTGAATCTGCCAACCAATAAATGAAGATATTATCATTGTAGTTTCTAAATTTAAACTATAGTCTCTGTCTTACAGATCTCACGGCTACAGTTCTATATGTCAACCAATAAATGAAGATTTTCTCGTATATTGTCTAATATTTCACTATAGGCCGTCTTATAGATCTCACGGCTAGATTTCTTGAATCTGCCCATCAATAAATGAAGATATTCCCTGTATAGTGTCTTATATTTAACTATAAGCCCTGTCTTACAGATCTCACGGCTAGATTTCTATATGTCAACCAATAAATTAAGATATTCTCAGTATAGTGTCTAGTATTTAACTATAGGCCCTGTCTTACAGATCTCATTGCTAGATTTCTTGAATCTGCCAACCAATAAATGAAGATATTCTCATTGTAGTGTCTAGTATTTAACTGTAGGCCTTGTCATACAGATTCTTGAATCTGCCGACCAATAAATGAAGATATTCTCAGTATATTGTCTAGTTTATGAATATAGGACCTGTCTTGCAGATCTCACGGCTAGATTTCTATATGTCAACCAATAAATGAAGATATTCTCATTGTATTGTCTAATATTTAACTATAGGCTCTGTCTTACAGATCTCACGGCTAGATTTCTTGAATCTGCCAACCAATAAATGAAGATATTCTCAGTATATTGTCTAGTATATAAATACAGGACCTGTCTTGCAGATCTCACGGCTAGATTTCTTAAATCTGCCAACCAATAAATGAAGATATTTTCAGTGTAGTGTCTAATATTTAACTATAGGCCTTGTCTTACAGATCATCATCAATTACTAAATTCTTTGCATACATTCGAGATATGCAGTTAGACATTTTATACAATGCAATTTGATCTACCCACTGAGATAATTGGGCCCGGCATTTTCTTAAATTATCCCAAATGAAAGAACATACGGAATGAAAGAATAAAATCTAAATCAACTTGCGATTAATTATTACAAATGTTATATAAATCTAAACTTAAAACCATAACCTGTTTTATTATTTTTGTGTTTTTAAGCTGGTTGAGAATTAAAGCAGTCATCAGAAATATTTACTCGTAATGGTAGGTAATGGTAACGTGTATTTATATGTACACTTTTGTTTTTCAACATTGAACTATCCAGTGTAAATACTGTCACATATTGCAAGATAATGTATAACCTAAATTCTTGTGTATTGCAATTACACGTGTGGATATGATATGGGAATCAAATAAAAGATGAATGTATTTCCTGTGTTTTTCTGACATCAAAAAGATGCAGCAATGGGTTCTACGTCAAGAAATGAACGAAAGGTCATCGCTAGAATAATTATATATTATTCGGATGTTTCAAAGAATTCGGACCTTAATTTTAGCCATACAATCATTGATAGGGTGTCCGAGATTTAGTGAGTGATCTAACTCAATACAGCAATCATAAAATATAATCATATGTTATTGCATGCATATGTTAGATTTGAAGAACCAATGAAGCTGAAATACTATATACATGTACGTTTCTGAATAGTTAGACCTACGTACGGTACGTTCGTTATGCTAACAGGACTGAATAATGTTTTGTAAGCTGGACGTGAACATTTTAGAGACGTAAAATCATGACTGATGGAAATACTTTTGATATCACTTCTTTAATACAGCTTGAAGAGAACGAATTACATCTCTAAAAGAAAAAAAGTATGTAATTGACATAAAAAGGATAAAAAAACCTGTTCCTGGTGAAAGCGCTTTTATACGGTCCTCTACTCTTTGTTCAGAGGAATCAGGTGTAGCTGAAATGACAAAAGGAGATTATGACTGTTTTTCATACAATTGTATCTGATGAGAAGTCCTCGAGTTCATAATACTCTATAGATTTATAATGGTCTTTTTCTTTTAGAGAAATACCAGACATAAATAATGATATTTTTCTTATATTAGCCATACTCTTGCATTTACACAAGTGGACATGAAATAGAAACGAACATGAATTTTTAAGCTTGAAGTTGTTCTCGTGTTTATCTGATATCATAGTCCCGAAGCATGGTGAAACACAAGTCTGCAGAATGGACCAAATGTTATCTCTAAAATAATTATGTATTCTACTTGTTTGTTTGATCGAATTATAACCGATTGAATATTGTTTGAGATCATTTAATTAATACAGCTTGAAGAGAATTCAGTTTCTTTAAGAAAAAAGTATGTATTTGCAAAAAAAACAGAAAGATAATTTACCTGTTCCTGGTGAAAAAGCTTTTACATGTTCCCCTGCATTTTGTACAGAGGAATCAGGTGTAGCTGAAATGGCAAATGGAGATTTCAACTGATTTTCATACGTCAATTGTATCTGATGAGAAGTCCTCGAGTTCATAAACTCTTATACTTTTGTAATTGTCTTTTTCTTTTAGAGAAATATCAGACATAAATAATGATATTTTTCTTTTATTAGCCATACTCTTGCATTTACACAAGTGGACATGAAATAGAAACGAACATGAATTTTTAAGCTTGAAGTTGTTCTCGTGTTTATCTGATATCATAGTCCCGAAGCATGGTGAAACACAAGTCTGCAGAATGGACCAAATGTTATCTCTAAAATAATTATGTATTCTACTTGTTTGTTTGATCGAATTATAACCGATTGAATATTGTTTGAGATCATTTAATTAATACAGCTTGAAGAGAATTCAGTTTCTTAAAGAAAAAAGTATGTATTTGCAAAAAAACAGAAAGATAATTTACCTGTTCCTGGTGAAAAAGCTTTTACATGTTCCCCTGCATTTTGTACAGAGGAATCAGGTGTAGCTGAAATGGCAAATGGAGATTTCAACTGATTTTCATACGTCAATTGTATCTGATGAGAAGTCCTCGAGTTCATAAACTCTTATACTTTTGTAATTGTCTTTTTCTTTTAGTGAAATATCAGACATAATTAATGACATATTTCTTTTTCTTTTATTAGCCATACGCTTGCATTTACACAAGTGGACATGAAATAGAAACGAACATGAATTCTTAAGCTTGAAGTTGTTCTCATGTTTATTTGATATCATAGTCCCGAAGCATGGTGAAACACAAGTCTGCAGAATGGACCAAATGTTATCTCTAAAATAATTATGTATTCCACTTGTTTGTTTGATCGAATTATAACCGATTGAATATTGTTTGAGATCATTTAATTAATACAGCTTGAAGAGAATTCAGTTTCTTAAAGAAAAAAGTATGTATTTGCAAAAAAAACAGAAAGATAATTTACCTGTTCCTGGTGAAAAAGCTTTTACATGTTCCCCTGCATTTTGTACAGTGGAATCAGGTGTAGCTGAAATGGCAAATGGAGATTGCGACTGATTTTCATACGTCAATTGTATCTGATGAGAAGTCCTCGAGTTCATAAACTCTTATACTTTTGTAATTGTCTTTTTCTTTTAGAGAAATATCAGACATAATTAATGACATATTTCTTTTTCTTTTATTAGCCATACGCTTGCATTTACACAAGTGGACATGAAATAGAAACGAACATGAGTTTTTAAGCTTGAAGTTGTTTTCGTGTTTATTTGATATCATAGGCCCGAAGTAAGGTGAAACACACGTCTGCAGAATGGACCAAATGTAATCTCTAAAATAGTTATGTATTGTTCTTTTTTGTTTGAACAAATTTGACCTTATTTTAGTGATATTACTATGTAATCATTGATAGGGTGTCCGAGATTTAGTAGGTGATTTTCCTTAATACAGCAATCATATAATGTGATCATATGTTATTGCATGCATATGTTAGGTTTGAAGAACCATTGAAGCTGAAATACTGTAGACATGTACATTTCTGAATAGTTAGACCTACGTACGGTGCGTCTGTTATACTAACAGGACTGAATAATGTTTTGTAAGCTGGACATGAACACTCTGGAGACGTAAAATCCTGTCTGATGGAAATGCTTTTGATATCATTTCGTTAATACAGCTTGATGAGAACGAAATACATCTTTATCAGAAAAAAGTGTGTAATTGACATAAAAATGATAAAAAAAACTTACCTGTTCCTGATGAAAACGCTTTTATATGGTCCCCTACGCCCTGTACAGAGGTATCAGGTGTAGCTGAAATGGCAATTAGAGATTGTGACTGTTTTTCATACAATTGTATCTGATGAGAAGTCCTCGAGTTCTTAATACTCTTATAGATTTATAATGGTCGTTTTCTTTTAGAGAAATATCAGACATAAATAATGAAATTTTTTCTTATATTAGCCATACGCTTGTATTTACACAAGTGGACATAAAAAAGGTAAGAACATGAATATTAAGCTTGAAGTAGTTTACTTGCTTATCTGGTATCATAGGCATGAAGCAAGGTGAAACACACGTTTGAAAAAATGAACCAAATATAATCTCTAAAATAATTATTTATTGTACTTTTTTGTTTGAACGAATATTGACCGATTAAATATTGTTTGAGATCATTTAATTAATACAGTGTGAGGAGAATTGAATCTCTAAAAGAAGAAAAGTATGAAATTGCAAAAAAGAAGAAAGATAATTTACCTGTTCCTGGTAAAAAAGCTTTTACACGTTCCCCTGCATTTTGTACAGAGGAATCAGGTGTAGCTGAAATGGCAAATGAATATTGTGACTGTTTTTCATACAATTGTATCTGATGGGAAGATCCCGAGTTCATAATACATTAATACATTTATAATGGTCTTTATCTTTACAAATAGCAGACATAAATGAACACATATTTCATTTTCTTAAATCAGACAGACGTGTATCTCAGTAGTAATGCTAAAGGGATCGAATCATGCTTTGTAACATACCAACAGGCCATGCAATAATAGTGTTACATCAAAGCTAAACTTGTTTAAAAAACTGGAGACTGAAATTTGTGTAATATCACTTTTACATAATTTGTAAGAATTTCTGAGAATGTAAGCCGTCATCAGACATGTTTACTCCTAATGGTGACTCCAGTTACGTGTATTTATATGTACACATTGAATCTGCTAACCAATAAATGAAGATATTCTCAGTGTAGTGTCTAATATGTTGCTATAGGCTTTGTCTTACGGATCTCACGACCAGGTTTCTATATGTCAACCTATAAATGAAGATATTCTCAGTGTAGTGTCTAATGTTTAACTATAGGCCCTATCTTACAGATCTCACAAATAGCTTTTTTGAATCTGCCCACCTATAAGTGAGATATTCTCAGTACATGTATACTGTCTAGTATGTAAATATAGGCCCTGTCTTACAGATCTCACGGCTAGATTTCTTGAATCTGCAAACCAATAAATGAAGATATTCTCTGTATATTGTCTAATATGTAACTATAGGCCTTTGCTTACAGATCTCACGGCTAGATTTGTTCAATCTGCCAACCAATCAATGAAGATATTCTCAGTATAGTGTCAAATATGTAACTATAGGCCTTGTCTATAGATCTCACGGCTAGATTTCTATACGTCAATCAATAAATGAAGATATTTTCAGTGTAGTGTCTAATTTTAAACTATAGTCCCTGTCTTACAGATCTCACGGCTACATTTCTATATGTCAACCAATAAATGAAGATTTTCTCTGTATATTGTCTAATATTTCACTATAGGCCGTCTTACCGATCTCACGGCTAGATTTCTTGAATCTGCCAATCAATAAATGAAGATATTCCCTGTATAGTGTCTTATACGGTATTTAACTATAAGCCCTGTCTTACAGATCTCACGGCTAGATTTCTATATGTCAACCAATAAATGAAAATATTTTCTGTTTATTGTCTAATATTGAACAAATGCCCTGTCTTACAGATCTCAT
This sequence comes from Panopea generosa, assembly GCA_029582155.1. Classification (NCBI taxonomy): domain Eukaryota; kingdom Metazoa; phylum Mollusca; class Bivalvia; order Adapedonta; family Hiatellidae; genus Panopea; species Panopea generosa. Next base: position 21,566,910 of record CM055905.1, read on the forward strand.
TGCTAGATTTCTTGAATCTGCCAACCAATAAATGAAGATATTCTCATTGTAGTTTCTAATTTTGAACTATAGTCCCTGTCTTACAGATCTCACGGCTACAGTTCTATATGTCAACCAATAAATGAAGATTTTCTATGTATATCGTCTAATATTTCACTATAAGCCGTCTTACAGATCTCACGGCTAGATTTCTTGAATATGCCCATCAATAAATGAAGATATTCCCTGTATAGTGTCTTATATTTAACTATAAGCCCTGTCTTACAGATCTCACGGCTACAGTTCTATATGTCAACCAATAAATGAAGATTTTCTCGTATATTGTCTAATATTTCACTATAGGCCGTCTTATAGATCTCACGGCTAGATTTCTTGAATCTGCCCATCAATAAATGAAGATATTCCCTGTATAGTGTCTTATATTTAACTATAAGCCCTGTCTTACAGATCTCACGGCTAGATTTCTATATGTCAACCAATAAATTAAGATATTCTCAGTATAGTGTCTAGTATTTAACTATAGGCCCTGTCTTACAGATCTCATTGCTAGATTTCTTGAATCTGCCAACCAATAAATGAAGATATTCTCATTGTAGTGTCTAGCATTTAACTGTAGGCCTTGTCTTACAGATTCTTGAATCTGCCAACCATTAAATGAAGATATTCTCAGTGTAGTGTCAAATATGTTACTATAGACCTTGTCTTACGGATCTCACGGCTAGATTTCTATATGTCAACCAATAAATGAAGATATTCTCATTGTTATGTCTAATATTTAACTATAGGCTCTGTCTTACAGATCTAACGGCTAGATTTCTTGAATCTGCCAACCAATAAATGAAGATATTTTCAGTGTAGTGTCTAATATTTAACTATAGGCCTTGTCTTACAGATCATCATCAATTACTAAATTCTTTGCATACATTCGAGATATGCAGTTAGACATTTGATACAATGCAATTTGATCTACCCACTGAGATAATTGGGCCCGGCGTTTTCTTAAATTATCCCAAATGTAAGAACATACGGATTGAAAGAATAAAATCTAAATCAACTTGCGATTAATTATAAAAAATGTTATATAAATCTAAACTTAAAACCATAGCCTGTTTTATTATTTTTGTGTTTTTAAGCTGGTTGAGAATTAAAGCAGTCATCAGAAATATTTACTCGTAATGGTAGGTAATGGTAACGTGTATTTATATGTACACTTTTGTTTTTCAACATTGAACTATCCATTGTAAATACTGTCACATATTGCAAGATAATGTATAACCTAAATTCTTGTGTATTGCAATTACACGTGTGGATATGGTATGGGAATCAAATAAGAGATGAATGTATTTCCTGTGTTTTTCTGACATCAAAAGGATGCAGCAATGGGTTCTACGTCAAGAAATGAACGAAAGGTCATTGCTAAAATAATTATATATTATTCGGATGTTTCAAAGAATTCGGACCTTAATTTTAGCCATACAATCATTGATAGGGTGTCCGAGATTTAGTGAGTGATCTTACTCAATACAGCAATCATAAAATATAATCATATGTTATTGCATGCATATGTTAGGTTTGTGGAACCAATGAAGCTGAAATACTATATACATTACGTTTCTGAATAGTTAGACCTACGTACGGTACGTTCGTTATGCTAACAGGACTGAATAATGTTTTGTAAGCTGGACGTGAACATTTTAGAGACGTAAAATCATGACTGATCGAAATACTTTTGATATCACTTCTTTAATACAGCTTGAAGAGAACGAATTACATCTCTAAAAGAAAAAAGTATGTAACTGACATAAAAAGGATAAAAAAATTACCTGTTCCTGGTAAAAGCGCTTTTATACGGTCCTCTACTCTTTGTTCAGAGGAATCAGGTGTAGCTGAAATGGCAAAAGGAGGTTATGACTGTTTTTCATACAATTGTATCTGATGAGAAGTCCTCGAGTTCATAATACTCTAATAGATTTATAATGGTCTGTTTCTTTTAGAGAAATATCAGACATAAATAATGATATTTTTCTTATATTAGCCATACTCTTGCATTTACACAAGTGGACATGAAATAGAAACGAACATGAATTTTTAAGCTTGAAGTTGTTCTCGTGTTTATCTGATATCATAGTCCCGAAGCATGGTGAAACACAAGTCTGCAGAATGGACCAAATGTTATCTTTAAAATAATTATGTATTCTACTTGTTTGTTTGATCGAATTATAACCGATTGAATATTGTTTGAGATCATTTAATTAATACAGCTTGAAGAGAATTCAGTTTCTTTAAGAAAAAAGTATGTATTTGCAAAAAAAAACAGAAAGATAATTTACCTGTTCCTGGTGAAAAAGCTTTTACATGTTCCCCTGCATTCTGTACAGAGGAATCAGGTGTAGCTGAAATGGCAAATGGAGATTGCAACTGATTTTCATACGTCAATTGTATCTGATGAGAAGTCCTCGAGTTCATAAACTCTTATACTTTTGTAATTGTCTTTTTCTTTTAGAGAAATATCCGACATAATTAATGACATATTTCTTTTTCTTTTATTAGCCATACGCTTGCATTTACACAAGTGGACATGAAATAGAAACGAACATGAATTTTTAAGCTTGAAGTTGTTTTCGTGTTTATTTGATATCATAGGCCCGAAGTAAGGTGAAACACACGTCTGCAGAATGGACCAAATGTAATCTCTAAAATAGTTATGTATCGTTCTTTTTTGTTTGAACAAATTTGACCTTATTTTAGTGATATTACTATGTAATCATTGATAGGGTGTCCGAGATTTAGTAGGTGATTTTACTTAATACAGCAATCACATAATGTTATCATATGTTATTGCATGCATATGTTAGGTTTGAAGAACCATTGAAGCTGAAATACTGTAGACATGTACATTTCTGAATAGTTAGACCTACGTACGGTGCGTTTGTTATACTAACAGGACTGAATAATGTTTTGTAAGCTGGACATGAACACTCTAGAGACGTAAAATCCTGACTGATGGAAATACTTTTGATATCATTTCGATAATACAGCTTGAAGAGAACGAAATACATCTCTATAAGAAAAAAGTGTGTAATTGACATAAAAATGATAAAAAAAAAACTTACCTGTTCCTGATGAAAACGCTTTTATATGGTCCCCTACGCCCTGTACAGAGGTATCAAGTGTAGCTGAAATGGCAATTAGAAATTGTGACTGTTTTTTCATACAATTGTATCTGATGAGAAGTTCTCGAGTTCTTAATACTCTTATAGATTTATAATGGTCGTTTTCTTTTAGAGAAATATCAGACATAAATAATGAATTTTTTTCTTATATTAGCTATTCGCTTGTATTTACACAAGTGGACATAAAAAAGGAAAGAACATAAATATTAAGCTTGAAGTAGTTTACTTGCTTATCTGGTATCATAGGCATGAAGCAAGGTGAAACACACGTTTGAAAAAATGAACCAAATGTAATCTCAAAAACAATTATGTATTGTACTTTTTTGTTTGAACGAATATTGACCGATTGAATATTGTTTGAGATCATTTAATTAATACAGTTTGAGGAGAATTGAATCTCTAAAAGAAAAAAAATATGAAATTGCAAAAAAGAAGAAAGATAATTTACCTGTTCCTGGTTTAAAAGCTTTTACACGTTCCCCTGCATTTTGTACAGATGAATCAGGTGTAGCTGAAATGGCAAATGGATATTGTGACTGTTTTCATACAATTGTATGAGAAGATCATGAGTTCATAATACTTTAATACATTTATAATGGTCTTTATCTTTACAAATAGCAGACATAAATGAACACATATTTCATTTTCTTAAATCAGACAGACGTGTATCTCAGTAGTAATGCTAAAGGGATCGAATCATGCTTTGTAACATACCAACAGGCCATGCAATAATAGTGTTACATCAAAGCTAAACTTGTTTAAAAAACTGGAGACTGAAATTTGTGTTATATCACTTTTACATAATTTGTAAGAATTTCTGAGAATGTAAGCCGTCATCAGACATTTTTACTCCTAATGGTGACTCCAGTTACGTGTATTTATATGTACACATTGAACTATTCTGTGTCAAAAATGTTAAATTTTGCAAGATAATTTATAACATCTATTTTGTGTGTTGCATTTACACGTGTAGTCATGGGAATAGCTAACAGTAAAGTTTTGAGCTGAAAGTATGTCTTGTGATTTAATGACATTCTAAGACAGGACAAGGGGGAACATCTTATGAATGAACCATACGTAATCTTTAGAATAATTACATAAATGTGTATTTTAACAAAATATTCTGACAGTTATTTTAGCCATATCACCATGGTGTACGAAATACCTGCCAAATGGAATATACATGTGTCTGCTGAATCATGGAATTCCAGAGCTATAGTCATTTCAATATAGGCAGTCGTTGATCACTTTTGTTAAAATGATAGGGAAACGAGTAGCTGATAAAGAGGAAATTAGGACTTATATCAAAGTGTGTACTAACCTCAACTGTGATATAGTTATATTTTTTATGAAACATGTTTGCATCTTTGACAATGCCTAGCGAACACCTTTGTCATTGTAACGGACGATTTGTTTAAGGCTTAGAATTAACATTAGATTCAATACAGTTATTGTTCAGTGTTCTATCTGAAGAATTATCAATAATTCACAGTACCCGATGGTGGTTCTAGGTGTACTGAACCAATGCATTCTGGTGGAAAAAAACATAATAAATTCCTATCTATTCCTTATAATATGTCTGTCTTTTAATTGCAACATAAACACATACCACATTTATTTTATATATAATTATACAAAAGTTTCTGACGGGAAGTTGTCTGGATATTATATACCGCCATTCTTGTCTGCCGGTTGTGGATATCTACACTTTTACTGGCAGCATCTATTTCTATAGAGCCTTAGGGCCGAGATTAAAATCTCGCGCTGTGACGTATGGAACCATCCAGAGCGTAACGTATAATTTATGTGACAAAAATAATATAATTTAACGTCTTAAAACCGGTTGTGAAATATAAGAATTTAGCTATACAAATCAATTTGTTTGGTTTGTAAGAAAAATAACCTTTCATTATTTTTTAGGGTTCAGATAAAGCCTTGGTCCCGCCAAAGCAGTTATCCTTCAGGACTGAACTTTTATCCAGACGTCAGACCAATGTTACATTCATATATTTCTTATATTATGTACGTTGAGAATTAATCTATCTCATAATATTCAACAGAATGGCCATTATCGTTTGGAGAAAAAAAACAAAAATACTTAAAATGGCATATTTTATTGCTTGCACATATTGAATTGTGAAGTGAGTGTAGTTAAAATACAATAGACTTGCACTTTTTCAATAGTTACATCTGCGCTATGCAAAAAGAACTGAATTATGTTTTGTAACCTGAAAATGCTAAAGACGTAAAAAGTTGACCAATTGAAAAACGTATTATAGCATTTTGTTAAATAGCTTAATAGGGATTCAATATCTAAAAAAGCATATAATGGCAAAATAGGAACAAAGACTTACTTGTTCCTGTTAAAAAGGCTTTCATGCGACCCCATACACTTTGTACTTGTGGGTAAGGTGTAGCTGAAGCAACAAATGGAGATGTCTCAATGGCAGGAACGGCTGATACTGGATTTGGTGAGTCTGACATCTGACATTCTTAAAAATATTAACAATTAGTTAATTAACTGCTACAATGATGACTTTCTCTGTAACTATATTCACCTCAGTTGAAATATCAGTGTGAATTATTTGACTCGTTTGACATTTACCTTTTTAGTATCCTACTATATAGTACAATAGTTGGTAGGCGATCTTCATTAAATCTACATTATTTTTTTAATAGAAGCATGCATATCAAGTATACGATCTTTGATTTCTTTATAATCGGTTTAGACAATTACTGTCTGAGTCACTGTCCTTAAAATATAGAATTAACTGCAATTGCCGTTCCTGATATTAAAACAGGGATTAATTCTATAAAAAACAAAACAGATTAAGAAACACACTGATGTGCAATTGATATGAATGTGTTAAGTTTGGCATTCATGAATGGTGCATTTTCAAGGATTGCTTTCTGTTCTACGTATTTATGAATATTGTAACCATAACATAAATGAGAATGTATTAAAAGTGTGTTTTAGTGGACAATTTTTCATATTAAAAGTTACAATTTAATATTTTATAACAATTTCAACATTTCTTAGTTGAACCTTGAAATCATGACATTGTCCACAGGTTCAATTTTTTATGCAGAAAGCAGACACAAATTAGAGAAAAATGCGGACTATTCTTACAGCAAATTTGCGGTCATAATTTGTATGGAAATCCCTACATTTTTTTCGTGCCAAGCTTCATTTAGTAGTATTCTAATGTAGACAATAAATATCGAATATAAAGCTTCAAATCTTTTGTTTGTTATTATTCTATTTGTTATAGATTGTAAAGACAAATACATAAAAAAATAACGACTTACTTTTTATGAGTAGTTTGAAACGATTAGGAGGTAGTTAAATGGTATCAGTTCAAGTGAGCTATATTTTCACTTAACAACTAACATCCTAAAGAGTCGCCAATAGGCCTGTCTACTTAAAAACATAATAATCAGACGTCAAATGAAATTACCTTATATTAAATGTCAGTAAATAAATTAAATGTTATTGGACTGAAGTTGATAATTCGTAATAGAGTTTACCCGTTTGTGATGACAAAGAATCAACATGACCCCACACACTTTGAGTTGATGTTGCGGATGAAGGTACTAATGGTGATGCACCTGCTTCGACGGTATATTCTACTGGCATCGATTGTGGTTGTTGTGGCATCTTAGATTCTGTATGTAAGTGAGTGTGTTAATATTGAACTATATAAAATATAGAAATAATGAATTACAAATGTGTACTAAAGTTTGAAATTAAAATCAGCAATCTGATTGAATTTGCATCTATTTAATTTTGATATAGTTTGTATATTATTAAAATGCGTACTTAAAATTTCACTTGATGAATATAGAATGAATCTGAGAAGAGCCATCGGCCTCCCGCAAGCAACTGGCAAACATTTTCACATATTTTGGCGCGAGTGGGACTTGAGTGAGTGGTAAGTGGCACAAGTGATCTTGAGACAGCGCCTTTATTATTTTCTAAAACATGTGTAAAAATGAGATTTCAACATTACTTTTACCATTTTATTAGTCTTAAAATGATAGAAATTGAAAAATATAAAATGTTTTAAAACGATGGGTTTCAATGCAGCCGAATCATAACATGCCTCACAGAACCATCACATACATTTCAGAACCACAACATCGTGTACAAAATCAATTTGCTCTCGAAACTGAAGTACATGTTATTTAATACAAGACTTTTTTTCGGGAATATACGATAGGCAATCTATGTTGATTTGTGTGTTCAATTTAATTTGCCGGAATGGTATCTGAATGTATTGTTTTAATTTTTTTTTTAATTTTGTAAGTGTTGGTAGTAACCTCTTCTTATATGCATTGCGAGTATACGGCGTCTCACCATAACCAAGTCAAAATCATCTAAATCGTAGCTTCGAGGAGCCTCCGATGCTGGTGGCGACTTGGTGCTGCGGATTACAGCTGACGTAATGTGTACGTGTGCATATGAATAAAACATTGTCAGTAAATTTCGTCCCCAAACGTTGATTTAAACAAAAAATCGTTCCATTTTATTAATAAGGTAGTTGTTTAAACGGACAATAGTATAACACAGTTGATATAATATATATATAGATAAATAAATCTGCTATCATATTACACACCCTTCATACGGAAGGTTCCATCTAAAAATAGAATGACGTAGTTTCAAAATAGCGGATTCGGTTTTATACTTAATAGTACCTTTAATTAGTTGAACTGATATATTATACTAACAGTTATAAATATATAGTAGGTGGTTGAGAGAGAGAAAGAAAGAGTGTGAATATAAGAGATAGAGAGATTGTATAAGCTGAGAAAAAAAAGAAGTATATGAACGTCTCCTATCCATGACAGGCATATTCTAAGATAGTATAATTTATATTTTACACAAGACAAACTAGCACACAGAGGCTTGCACATTTTTCTTTCATTTGTTTTCATATTTATACCAATATATATGCGTGTATTTAATAAAATTATGAACACAATCCACACAAGTTATATCTTCTATAGAACTAGTTTCACTTCCATGCAATAGTAGATTATTATATAACGGATATAATGTTCGTGTTGTTGGAAACAATACGAGTCTTTTATTGATAGATCTAGGACATTTAAAAAAGCAATGTTCGGAATCTTTTCTTACCTCCTCAAACTATGATAATGTGGGCCATATGTTTTAAGATAATAAGTAATAGATACCAAATACTTGAATTATTTTTTTGTGTCATATTCTGTCATCCCAGGACATCGATAGTTATCCTCATATATATGCTATTTGTGCAGCTTAAGTAATTCTTTTATAAACACTAACTTTATAACATATACCATAAATTAATCTACCTATTGTTTATGTCTTTAAATTTCACGGAGTGTTGTGAAACAGTTAATTATTTATTGTTATCGAAAATCAAAACAATGTACACATGCATGAATCACAAAAATGGAAGTGTTTAAATTCGACCCGAATATGTACACTACACTTTATTTAGTGTCTTTTTGTATATAAAATATTTTAATAAAATGCACACATAACTTGTCATACACAGAATGTCTTATTTTTTATTTACAACTATAGGTCACCTATTAAACTATTTGATTGCGCGTGTCAATTCCACATTGCGTGTGCCTGTCTTACTGACCTACACGATGGGATAAGAGGCGATAGTTATTGGCGTAGTAATTTACCTGGTTATTCGTAAGCGTAAATAATAATATTGTTTGCACTTTTTTCTGTATTTGATTCAAATAAATATCATATATATTAACTAAATATATACACAAAACACATATTGCAGCTAACAACTATCTTTAAAGCGTATTTTAAAGGGACAATTTCTTCATACGCTATAAGCCATGGAATTTCGTGTGTGTGTTTGTGTGTGTTGTGTGTGTTGTGTGTGTGTGGGGGGGGGGGGGGGGTGTTGATGGCTGTACACGGTATGGGAAAACAAAAGAAGGTTTTAAAACAAGTGGGTTTCAATGCAGCCGAATCATAACATGCCTCACAGAACCATTACATACATTTCAGAACCACAACACCATGTACAAAACCAATTTGCTCTCGAAACTGAAGTACATGTTATTTAATACAAGACTTTCTCGGGCATATACGATAGGCAATCTATGTTGATTTTTTTGTTCAATTTAATTTGCCGTAATGGTATCAGAATGTACTGTTTTAATTTGTGTTTTTTTTTTAATTTTGTAAGTGTTGATAGTAACCTTTTCTTTATATACATTGCCTGTATACAGCGTCTCACCACAACCAAGTCAAAATCATCTAAAACAATTCTGTCTGATCGTGGCTTCCGAGGAGCCTCCGATGCTGGTGCCGACTTGCTGCTGCGGATTACAGCTGACGTAATGTGTAAGTGTGCATATGAATAAAATATTGTCAGTAAATTTCGTCCCCAAACGTTGATTTAAACAAAAAATCGTTGCATTTTATTAATTAGGTAGTTGTTTAAACGGACAATATTATAACACAGTTGATATAATATATATATATAGACAAATTAAATTGCAAAAAATCTGCTATCATATTACACACCCTTCATACGGAAGGTTCCATCTAAAAATAGAATGACGTAGTTTCAAAATAGCGTATTCAGTTTTATACTTAATAGTACCTTTTATTAGTTGAGCTGATATATTTACTTTTTATTCTTGTAAAAACAATGTCGAGAAATAGTTATACATACTGAGTTTATTCTATGTATTGTTTTATAATAGTGTTATATGTTAATTATATGTGTAACCGATGTTACTGTATTTGTTTTTGAGGTTCATTTTAAGACATACTGGAGCAAGATTCAGATACTTTAGCTTTTATGTTTAGTTACGTTACACAATCAGGGAATATGCTAGTGTAAATATCTACATAGATTCAGGCTCATAGAGTTTCATCATTTAGATGATTTTGTTATTGCTGTATCTGTAGGAGAATTTCAATTAACACGTATACATTTATTGAAGTCATGCAGTCATAAATGTCTAACCTGCGAATGTAATATACATTTTAGGCCAAATGTTTGCACGGTATACAAAAAATGAAAAAGGTAAAGCAAAGAAATCATATTGTCTTTATTTAAATATTTCCAACTCCATTCACTGACTCACACTAATCTAAACTGAAAACGAATTGACAAATACAAATTTTATACACATTTTAGTAACACCACTTTCAAATTAGTTTAACACGCTATTCTCCATTACAGTTAGACCGTGTGTGTTCATCGTTGAAGTACACATATTTGTATAATATACGGTATAGTTTATTGTGGAGCGCATGGTCCAGTGGTAGAGCACTGCGCCCATGATTGGTGTGTCGTGGGCTCGGTTTTCCGCTATGGCTATGTGTGTAGTCCTTGAGCTGGACACTTTTCCACGTATGCTTAATACTGGTTCTAACCAGGAATGCTTTGAGCGTGATTTGCATAAGTTGTAAGATCTTGTTTCACAATCGAAGTGAAATAAAAAAGTTTAAACTAGTTTATACAAGCTTTGATATGATAGTGGCTTACTAAAATGTGTATACAATCTTTATTTTTGTAAATCAAATTCGTTAATTTGTGGGTCAATGGTTTGTGTTAGAAATTAATATGTTCAATGTTATTTATTTTCTTTGGCCATTTCATGTTTTGTAATATGTGCAAAATGTTTGGCCTCAAGTACATACTTGCTGTTTTTTTTCCTGTCAAAGGCGACATCTAGCATTGGGTGTTAATGGATATTTAATAGATTTTCTTCAGAATGTTGGAATTAGGAAAACAACTTTTATCTTAATATAGCATACCCTTATATTGTCACTTAGCTCTTATTGCCTATTTAAATATACTAACATATTGTATATTGAAAAGGAATGTCCTTACTTGGTCTACGCGACCAGGTTAAACTCAAATACATTACCAGCTTAAAATTAAATGACGTTTCATATATAATAAGTCATATGATTTCTTTTTGTTTCAGATTTGATATGTATATTTTATTCGTTTCTGCCCCATCGTGTTGATTATATATTGTTATTATATTTGATGTGCATTAGAATCAGCCTAATGGCAAGGTTTTCAGTTAGTAAGTGTGATATATTGCTTTTTAAAATAGGGATTTCGTTTCACTCTAATTCAAAAATCGTATTTTGTCATGTTTTTCGGTTTAAAATCATTCCTGTATTATTTGTAAATAACAATGGGATACATTATACTTATTTAAAAACAAATATTTATATTTCATACATGTTTAGCGATTTCCCTTACATACTGTCTTTAAACATAAACTATACGTTTTAAGAGTTTTAACCCGGAACTATACATTGTACATATATTAGAAATGGAAATGTAAACGGTTATACATTGCTGTAATGTAACAGTTTGTATTGCAAAAGTTGTTAAGACTCTTATATAAATTGAATTCAAAATGATATTCGCTTGAGCAGTAACTATTTAAAATAAATTTGTGTGCTTTTATACAGCAATTTGCTGTTTAATAGTTGCACACATAAACAACTAAATTCGTAGAATCTCAAACATGTTTGACACAATTATTTGTTATGTGCAGCTGTGTGTTCATTTTGATATGCTTAATACAAATGCGTATACATTACCCAAATATTCTGCACAGGCTTGTTTGATTCGTAAACGATGGCCTATCTTTATACCCATAGTTCGGAAATCTTCATCTGACAGTTGCCCCACCTGGTCGATACTGATCTAAAATGAGAAAAAGGTACATACATGTTCAGTCTTAGTACTGGTACCGGTGCACCGTTATTATATCGGTGCACCAATATATTTGTTTTAACGGTGCACCGATAAAATAAACCGATAAAATATATCGGTGCGCCGTTAAAAGTGGGAAGGAAACACATCAACTTACGTCAAAACTGGCATGAATCTCATTTACAATTTTTTTTTCTACTACTAAAATGAACAAAATCCCAATCTGATTACACAACCTGATTTCTTTCATTTTTCTCTTATATCACTCTCCTTTTCCACTTTATTTCCCTCAATCTCTCTCCTATTCCCTCCTTCATTATATGTATCACTCTTTATCTGCTCCAAGCCCTAATTCCATTTTTCGTCCTTTCTCCCTTATTAACTTTCTTTTTTTTTCTTCCCTTTAACTATTTTATTTTCTTTTTAACTCAGTTTTTCTTTCCTCTTGTCTTTCTCCCTACAAAAAGTCCACATTATTTTTTCTTTCTTTTTTGGTGTTTATTGATAAGATCCCAGACCTGGGTCTGCATTCAAGTTTCGTCCGTCTTTGAACTGCTATTCTGAATTTTGATCTACGATCTCAGACCTGGGTTTGCATTCAAGTTTAGTCCGTATTTTAACTTTTATTTTGAATGTTGATCTACGATCTCAGACCTGGGTCTGCATTCAAGTTCAGTCCGTCTTTTAACATTTATTTTGAATGTTGAGCTACGATCTCAGATCTGCGTCTGCATTCAATTTTAGTCCGTCTTTTAACTTTTATTTTGAATGTCGATCTACGATTGCAGATCTTGGTTGTTATTCAAATTTCGACTTTATTTTTGACTGTTGATCTACGATCTCAGACCTGGATCTGCATTGAATGTCGATCTACGATTGCCGATCTCATAGCAAACTTCACGCAACTGGCAGGTCAGTACTTTTTTAATTATGCATGTGTAAATAAACCGTAAATAAATAATAGTTGTATTAATTTACGTTGATAATGAATACAGTAATCTATTTGCCTTTGAGCAAAACACATATCATTTTAACATAAAATTACATTTTGAACATGAGATATTGCATACAAAATTTAAATACGAAGTCTAGATACACTCTCTAAACTGCACACCTTTGAAATACTTGTATCAAATATAATTTATTCTGTTCATTGTTTCCATGATCATCTCATCTTATCAAATAGCTAGTCAATTTTTTGCACAGTAAAGTTTAGTTGTGTCCCATAGCATTTTGAATCGTAAACATTACATACCCAAATTACGCGACTGTCTGCTGAACTTTGAACTGAATGTCTACTGAACTTTAACAGAGAGTTATTAATATGCTACTACACGATATGGAAAAACACCCGGTAATACATATATTGTTAACGCTAGTTATAACGCGATATTTTAGAACACAGATTAAACTTAACATTTTTTTCTATCATATTGACAGAAAGACGAAATTCAAATACGATTGACAATTTTGTCTCAGATTACCACCATTATACAAACAGAATGCACTTCAATCATTTAAAAATATCTTTCAAATATAAAGACGTATTTAAAGGTTTGCATAAATACATGCCATTTTATAAACCAATCTAACTGAAGATGACACACTCAATAGATATCAACAGGACACAGTGGGGACATTATTTACAATGAATGAAATTTACAATGAAATGAGAGAGAGAGAGAGAGAGAGATTAATTTGTTAATTTAAATATAGTTTTTGTGTTGTTTTTTTCTTGTATATATCTTTTTTAAAGTATTGTCTTGAAAGACAAAACTAGGGAGAGAGAGGTATATAGTTATATTCATTGTTTATGATTATATTAATTAATAAATTAATTATTAAATTGAATTATAAATCATACGTGTTTAATCCTCAAAAATAGCTACTTTTCATTAATAGTCATTGATTATTGTATGCACTTTATAATTCCCGTTATGAGTAATATTTTAATAACAATCCCGCAGTAATTAATATGTGCGTTTCAAATTATCTAATAACTTTCCAATATTTCATTACAAATACCAAATAATAAATTATATTATTTTCAAAATTAATGTGGGGCCGGATTTTCCATGCTAAATGGGACCGGAAATTCCAATGACGTTTCATCCAGGGGCCGGATTAGTAACTGGGCCGGATTTACATGGGGCCGGATATTCCATAACTCTAATTCTTCCGCTGGATTCCAAAACAATATTCTCATTTCTGACTACCTCTACGACAGCTACTGAACTTTGGACATTATGGTTGTCAATAATTAGAACAACAGGTTGGGCTTTTCTGAAGTTTGAGGCACAAACTGTTACACATTCATAAAATGACTTTGATACAATACCCACTATGGTTAACAAGAAAAGCCAAAATCCAGGTATATAACGATGATTGTTCGGAAACGCGTCGGTCGGTAATATATGATCAATTCAGAGAGAAACATATTATAGGGAACGGTTAGAAATTAAATAACCGCTTACAGTTAGATAGTATTTAAGTGCATCTCTTTTGTTCCCCTCAGTTTATTAATGAACTGGAACCCGAGCTTATTTATTGCACGGAAGCGACGAATCATTCATATAAAATTAAAAATAAAATTACTTCTTTAATAACTGTACTAAACAAATAACCCAATAAGTGGACCGTGACGTATTAGCGCGTGCTTACTACACTCGATACAGTTTAATTGCAGACATCAGTATTTATTAAAGAAATGAAACAACTAAATAACAATGCATAATGTTAGTCAAGCCATAACTTTTCTTATCTTGTTAATGAACGTCACCTAGATATATAACACTTCATTACGCCCAAACTGTATAATAAAAAATATTCAGAGAGTAATGTTGTCTTTATTTCTACCGTTGTAATGTTATGATGATGATAGAGTGGTGCATCTCTATGTTCTATATATTCTTTTCCGAATCTGAGACTCATTTGTGTATTTCCGAACATTGGCGGAGATACAGTCGGAAAGAAACCGAGTCATTACGGAATTAAAAAAACTGTAAACAAAAGTTTTAGCAATACTATAAACACATTTCATTGCAATCAATTCTGTTATCATCAACAGCAATTGTGCATTTCGGAAGTTTAATTTAATATAATTTACTAAATAATGGTTCGATGCTTGATGTTTTATTTTTAGAATATGTATAGTTTGCATCTGTATGTTACAGCATAGTCATAGTAACAAATCGTAACGAATGTATGTTATTAAACAAAAATATTAACATTATCTTGAAAAAGAAATAAACAAATGTCACATATGTATATATACCTCATTTTCTTTAAATATGTTTGCATAACTGTCTTGACCAATCTCCGAAAGAAGGCTGCCAATATCTTTCAGACCTAAAAGTGCAACATTGTTATTCATGGTAGTAATAAGTAGAACAAGGGGGGTGTGCGAAATGTATTGTGTATTTGCCCTCTAACCATTAATAGCTAACTAAATCGCTAATGTCTTCATTTCATACTCTCAGAGTACTCTCCACGGTTAGAATTACACAATTTTAGTCTGTGGATCCATTTCCGGAAAGCGTCACAGTAGTTTGATTGGGTTATACTACGAAGACACTTGTTTTCGGCAGAACCAATAGCATGTCAATTTGGGGAAGAGAAAGTCATATGGGGCAAGGTATGGGGAGTAAGGGATGTGTGGCAACACTGATACTTTCTCAGACTTCAAAACAATGACATAAAAGTGCGCTGGGACAGTGTCATGCAAGAGGCAAACACGTTTGATTACAATGACTGGGCGATGTTTTTCGTAGTACTTTTTCAGTTTCTTCAGTACAACATCACGATGATACCTTTCAACCACACGTTTGTTTATACATACCTTTGTTTACCGGTACCTGTATTACTAAATCTTCAACAGAAAAAAAATTGCATAAGGACTTTTCTTTACATATAGGTCCGTTTAGCAATGACTGACCTTCTGCCATACTTTGTGGCCAATATTTTGTTCCCAACCTTTTGCTTTGGTTCGAAATAGTGATCCCTGGTTTCGTCACCAGTGACAAAAGTTGCAAATTTCTTTTTGTTATATGCAGGGGGGATTTTAAGCAGGTTTTTTTTCTGGCAGTTTAAACAAGTGCCTTCTTTTGGTCGTAAGTCAACAACTGAAGCACCTATATAACAGAATTTTCCTAACTTTCATGATTTGCCACACAACGAAATGACCTGAAGATTAAATGCGTGTTATATCACGCACTATATTGCGCATCATTTCGAACAATTTCTCTAATTATTTTCCCAACGATTTTCTTAATGTTGCTGTCTTTGGTCGACCAGATTTTGCTGTATTTTTCAGACTCTACACCAGATTTTCTTTTTCCATCTACGAACTGTCTCATGAGACACTTTCTTCAACCCATAAACACGTATGACATCAAAAGCTTTGCAGATAACCGAGTTTAGTGCAAATTTTGATATAAGTCCGAATTTCCTCATTATTTGCTACTCGTTTCCCAACTATTTTTACAGCAGTGGTCAACGATAAAATGCCAATATTGAAATGACTATAACTCTAGAATCCCGTGGTTCAGCAGACGTATATATATACCATTATGTAGGTATTAAATAGGTATTAAAATACCACGTGGAGTTTGCGCGAATTATAAATACACAATACATTTCGATCACCCCTCGTATTTAGTTCTATTACTTCGATAAACGTATGCTTCCATACAATTAAATGTGGATATTTGATCTAATATGTTGAATTGATTGAGCTGAAATCATATGTTTACCAATTTTTTTACTTAAACAATGGATCACACATTTTACACATTAAAACGCAACAATGATAACTATATGAACGAATATAAACGATCTGATTTATGAATTGATTCTTGTCTGTATTATCACGATAACAATATATATATGCTAGCATTTTAAATTCAAATTTAACCAAAACATAAAAAGTTTGATAATAATCTGTATATTGTATATTAATACCATTATGCTATACAAGAAGAATGTTTCAATATTTAGCGTTACGAGGGTCACGTGTAACAGACGATTAAGTAAACTAATCACTCTTTTTCTTGACACCTTCGAAGAATAATACGTTCAGTTGGATATCCATCTTTGCAAATAACTGATAACTTTACCACTTAATTCGGTGGTAAGAGACGAATGACAATGAAAGACAATGCCACATATCAACCATCTCGGAGACTGTGACTGGGAGGGGATTCTAAACCATGACCCCTGGGTTGATAATCAGACGCGCAACCGACTAAACTAATCGGGCCTGCTACAGAAATAGAAGTATTACAAGTAGTATTTAGATTAACGATACTTGAAGCAGAAGATGCAATAGTATAAGTTATTGTCGTAAAATGGGTACTATTGGTAGTAGTAGCAGCAGTAGTAGTAGTAGAAGTAGTAGTAGTAGTAGTAGTAGTAGTAGTAGTAGAAGTGGTAGTAGTAGTAGTAGTAGTAGTAGTAGAAGCAGCAGACACAGTAGTAGTAGTAGTAGTAGTAATAGTGGTAGTAGTAGAAGTAGTAGTAGTAGTTATAGTCGTAGTAGTAGTAGCAGTATTAGTAGTAGTAGCAGTAGTAGTAGGAGTAGTAGTAGTAGAAGCAGTAGCAATAGTTGTAGTAGTAGTAGTAGTAGAAGTAACAGTAGTAGCAGTAGTAAAAGTGGTAGTAGTAGTAGTATTAGCATTAGTAGTATTAGTAGTACAAGGAGTGATAGTAGAAGTAGTAGTAGTAGTAATAGTGGTAGTAATAATAAGTAGTAAGACTAGTAGTAGTGAAAGTTGTAGCAATAGAAATAGTAGTAGCATAAGTAATTATAGCATAAGAAGTAGTAGTAAGAGATAATAATAATAGTAGTAGTTACAATGCGCTCAAAAATAAAAAGAGAAAATCCAAAAGTGTGTTTTACTCCTACAATTGTACTTTAAGTTCGAATGAGACCAATAAAAGGACATATTTTTATGATATTATGTTGTTATGCAATATTTTACAAGAGCAATTTTCTCTTCTAGATATTTGGTTCAAATGCACGTGTTTGAAAGGATGAATCTTTCAAAACTGTCAAGTAGTAAAGAAACTTCTCTTCAGAATAATATTTAAAAGCAGAGTTGTCCCAGAAGAGAAAACTTCTCTTTTGGGATAGTCTCGTTGTAATTGGGTAAGTGTGCAGAACAGGAGAAATATCTCGTTAACAAAAGAAAAGAAGAAATTTCTCGCGAGCAACATAAGAGATGTTTCTTTTCTGGGGATATTACTTTATAAGAGAATTTTTCTCTTCTAGAAAAAGTGTTCAAATGCACGCGTTTGAAAGAATAGGTATTTCAAAACTGTCAAGTGGAAAAAAAACCTTCTCTTCTGACAGTATTGTCTTTAAAAGCGAAACCATTCCAGAAGAGAAAATTTCTCTTCTGTGATTGTCTCGTTGTAATTGGAGAAATATGCTGAACAAGAGAAATGCCTCGTTGAGATAAGAAATGGAGAAATTTCTAGCTAGCAACGTAAGAGATATTTCTTTTCTGCCGATTATATTTTACAAGAGAAATTTTCTCTTCTAGAAATTTAGTTCAAATTCACGCGTTTGAAAGAATGAATCTTTCAAAACTGTCAAGTAAAAAAGAAAAGTCTCTTCAGTATATCCGAATGAACGAGTGCACTCAGTAGCGCACGAAAAGTTCTGTTATCAGTTTTCTTACTGTGTCTAGCGTATACAGCGCTTCTGAGTGCACTCAGCGTATCTGAGAGCATTCAGCGTGTCTGAGTGCACTCGATCTATTTCATGCGTTCAGGAGTGCGTTTATTATTCAAAATCCAGCGTTTGCTTACGGTCCATGTCCGCTCCGTCTGCGCTCAATCTGCGCTCCGTTCGCGCTCCGTCTGCGCTACGCTCGCGCTCCGCTTACGCTCTGAGTGCACTCCGTTTGCGTGTAATTGGGGTACTTGAGCGGTTTAGGGTCTGTAGCACATGAGCCTGTGGTACAGCATTGGACCATGGATCAAGGGTACAGGGGTTAGATCACCTGCCATGTGTAGCACATGAACCTGTGGTACAGCATTGGACCATGGATCAAGGGTACAGGGGTTAGATCACCTGCTATGTGTAGCACATGAGCCTGTGGTACAGCATTGGACCATAGATCAGAGGGACTGGGGTTAGATCACCTGCCATGTGTAGCACATGAGCTGTGGTACAGCATTGGATCATGGATCAAAGGGACAGGGGTTAGATTACCTGCCATGTGTAGCACATGAGCTGTGGTACAGCATTGGACCATGGATCAAGGGTACAGGGGTTAGATCACCTGCCATGTGTAGCACATGAGCCTGTGGTACAGCATTGGACCATGAATCAGAGAGGCAGGGGTTAGATCACCTGCCATGTATTAAAACTAGATTACTTTTTAGCTCGACAATTTTGTAAGTTAGATTTATAACTCTTATTTGCTTTGATTCGTCATCAGTTTCAATCAAATTGGACTTCGAATAGTTCAGCGCCCTATCCCTCCGACAACTTTTGTTGAAATGAAAATTACATTATTTATTATGGAAAAGCAAAAATATATGTTTATCAACAAAAATAAATGCATTTACACGATAAATATATATTAAGGCTAGTTGTCAAAACCGGGTCCTGCTAGCTCAGCATCTGATTATCAATCCAGGAGTTAAGGGTTTGAATCTCCACCCGGCCATACTGTCCATGATTACTGATACTGGACATTGCCTCTCATTTTTAATCATTTCACGCAGCTGATTAAAGCTGGAAAATTATCAGTTACTTCTGGATATGGGTGTACTGGGTATATAACTGTCCAAAATCCCAAGAAAAACATTAACTGGTCGCTGGTTAGTCCTAAATGGCATGAAAATGATGCTAAAAATTCAAATCAAAAACTGGTTTTCCAAAGGAAATGTCAAACTTTAAACTTAAACTTTCAAGAAAATTATGATACAATCTGGTTAAAAGTCCAGCATATTATTTTAAATATAAAAATCGATATGAAAGTGTTTAAAGAATGTGAAATATAAATCTATGTTTAAAAACTTATGTAAAATAGACATAATATACTAGTGCAATAGTATATAAATACTTTGAAATCCTACAATTACCTCCTGAACCACCTGTCTTAGTTCGCGTTCTTAGTAGTCTTTCTTCACCATTCTGAGAAAAACGCCAACTTCCTTTCAGACATGATGGATCTGCCGCCTCTTAGATTTGTACTGAAATGAATTGGAAGAGTGTCACTAAAAAGACTTACCATCCATATTATTTTACATTACACCATATTTAATAATAACCCTATGTATTTCCTTCTATTGATAAACTGTCTGGCTGATAAACATAGGTTTATTACGTCAATGCAAGTTTATCAGGTATTGTACATGACATCAATATGTATAATTATACATTTTCATCTGCACTGAATCTCTACAAGCTATTACAAAAGTTTGATGCTGATTTTTCAATTTTACAAAGAAAGACAAATTAGAAATATCAACATGATAAAGAGATACATGAATAGGATTTTACGGCATACCAACACATAGGTTATTCAACGCCAACAGGAACGAAGATCCCAGGTTCACTCTACATGTACAAAAACAACAAATTAACATCCAGATTAAAAAAAATACATCAACATATGAATATACAGAATGAACCTAGAACCTTGATACCTGCAGAACTGCAGAGTTTCAGCAAATTCTATCGTATTTCTCAATTTGTCGCTTCTTACGATATGCATAAGCCACAGTGATCCTATTCTTGCCATCACTCATGGCTCCCTGGAACAACACTGGTGTTGATAATTTAACCACAAAAGTGAACATGACAAAAAATGATAAAATGAACATGACACTCATTCGGAGGATTCCTACACCTCTGTAGAGATCGACATTGATTCTGTTCTTAGCTGGAACCACACGGGCTTCATAGAATAGAAAGGCTATTGTACTCGCCCCAGTGGAGGGATTGGTTTTTCAGGTTACAGTTATTTATCAGGTAAGATAACTGTGCAACACCTCATTGGATATGAATGAAACTTCACATGTGTGTTCAGCAACATCATCGGAACCAGGTCTTCTAAAATCATTGTTTTTCAGTTTTTGGACCGATTTCTACTGTTCAAAACCTGTTTTCTTTTCAAAATTAATAAAATATCGGTCCAGATATTTTCTGTTGGTAAAATAAACATTATCATGCTTTGCTAAGCCTTGCGGCAATATCATTTGATTGTTTTGTCACCCACTGCGAAGGAGGTCAATTTTGATTGTAGGGGAGTTTTTCGGAAGAGTCTATCGCTATGTAACAAGCATTTAATGTGTGATCAGCGACCCATATATTGGTTCATCAAAACGGTTGCGTTTCTTTGATATACGGCTAGCCGTAATGTGTTAACTTGTTGTTTTATTCAATTGGTCAAAGTTGGGACTTTCGGACTGAAACTGGCATGCGTCATTTAAATATTTAATAAAAACGTGCAGTATAACTTGTTTGTTTGAGATTTCTTAACAATAACTTTAATTATAATATGAATGACATTTATTAAAGAAAGTGATCAAACCTGGACCGATTTTTTTTATGTTGGACCGGAATTGTTTGCGTCATTCATAACGTTTGGAAAAATAGTTGTCCACAGAGTACAGATCTGTGCACCATCAACGTACTTTGAACTAAATAATTAATATAAGATTTCATACCAATTATATATCTTTGGCTTATCCATTAATTTGATATATTTCCTCACTATTACTACATTCGCAATCCAACAACATGCTTCAATTTTCAAAAAGAAATGACATAAACATATCACTTTCAAGGACTTGAAATCATGTATGTTTCACCCTAACAATATCCCTTTGATGTTAGCCGACGCACGGTGACGTCACAGTCATAAAATTGATTTTTTAATGAATTCATAATAATATAATAGATGACAGAGTTGAAAGCATTAGTATGCAAATTTATATATATTCATTTATAGTATAGCGAGAATAATACTATTATTGGCTAGTCTGTTTAAACGTCACATTCGATAAAAAGTGTTTTAATGTGGCATTGACATGAGATGAACAGAGACTATGCCCGGTATACACGATACTTCCAGTTTACATCCTGAATATATTTTCTGCATGAAAATTGTCTTCCATTTGGTTCTTATTCCTGAAATAAGTGTTGTGTTAGAACAGCATCAAAATAGTTGAGTATGCTGTCGCTCCAAGAGCTCTTGTTATATTTTATTTCAACTAATACATATATATTTTGCATGCAGGTCCTTTGATAATATTAATAGTTAATCTTTGTGTTGAGCGCTTTTCTGCATATGTTTAGTACTGGTTCTAAGACTTTTTTTTTGTAATAACTTGTTTCACAACCAAACGATTTTTGATTGATTTATTAAATATTTAGCATCATATTTTTGCCATCGTGGGTTAACAGACGATCAGTTAACCTAACCACTGTTTCCTGAGATCCTGAAAGATTAACCAGAACTCGAGCACACCCATCTCCGCAATTAACTGATAACTTTCCTACTTGAATCAGCAATGACAGACAAATTATGAGACACAATGCTGTAAATGGAACATTTCAGTGGTTGTTGCCGGGCGGGGATTCGAACTCGCGACCCCTTGATTGATAGTCAAACACGTAAATGCGTAAGAGCTTATTGGGCCCAGAACAACCGAAGGAAAATATAAAAGTTTAAATTAATCTTGCTATTCCTTCTATATTTATCAACTGGTTATGGTAAAACTTGTTAACAAATACAAGTATGAAATTCTGTTGTGCATACTGTCATCACTAGTAGCACTACTGGCATTAGTCCAAACTCATGTCAACAACTTTAAATACACAGCCGGGGCAATTGTGTCAATTAACAATTTACTCTTTTTTTTTTACAAATTATCGAGCTAAAAACTTTAAACAAATTATTAAAGTTCATACCTTCAAACTGGGTAAGTCAATCTTCACCTTTAAATTCATCAACCAGTTTCTCTGTCCCATTATAACCTGCAAAAAGCAATTCATGTTTGAAATAAAAAATTTGGTGCATTTTTATTTTTCTCTCGGAATTTGCTTGTGTGTGAAGTTGTATTGAGGGAAATGGTTGTGGTGAGAGCTTGTGATATTCCTCTATGTATGCTGCACAACTGGGATTTTGTAGTAAAGTTAATAAAGAGTAATTATCAGCCTAATTTCAACTGACATAATTAACTTATTATTTTTTATGTTTTGTATTATTACTATAATTTTTGAGTAATATGCATATTTTTCTGATGATTATTTTTTTAACTGGTGATGATGGGAGCTTTTACTTTTCACTTGTACGTATTTGTTTATTCCAGTAATAAATCTAATATTTGCCATAATTACAACTTTGTTAATGTTCCATAAAATACATAAATTTGTGGTGAATGAAGTATGTACTGCAGCATCAGGCACACATTGCAGATGACATCATCTACCTGTATTATAAAGATGTGTATACACTTACAATGCATAGTTGATAAACATACATGTATATAATTGTGCATATATTCATGGCATATATTTATGGAAACAAAAAAACAAAAAAGCCATTCATGACAATGACCTAGATCTGTAAAATAAAGTTGTTCAACACTGGATACTGCTTAATGATGTGACAATATTCACAAATGTGCTAATGATTTGATCAATTCTTTTAAGGAAGTATATCAGTATATAACATTTTATATTATACTTGTATAAATGGTGCTTCTATTTGCAAGTATAACTTGTTTTTCAAGATACTATTTGAAGGTGTTAATATGACTGACTATTTGCAGCATTTTTGAAGTAGGAAGCCATTATTATATTGTCTGAAAATCAAGGAAGCTGAAATAAACATGTAGAAGATAACATCTGTTTTACCGGTAATCCATGTTTATTTGAATTTCTCTATCATGTGCCCATAAATGATCTTAAAAACAAATGGATGCCTTTGAATAGAGCACAGTGGACATATCTTGCATAAGGAACTATCACACACCCCAAAAAGGGTTAAGCAGGGAGGTAATGTAATGGGTGTTGGGCAAATACTCAAGCTTATGGGTTCCATCCTCATCTTCACATTTCAGGGGAAAAACTTTCTATACCAGTTCTACCCAAGAAGAAGTTTCAAGAGCTCTTCAGATAAGCTTCATTTGTAATTGAGCTATGTAAGTTTTAACTAAAGGGTTTACTTTAAAATGACTGGTATCCTGTAAATGCTGAGCACCAAGGAAGCTTTCAGAAGCATTCTTTGGCATGTTCAACCTGGACAGATATAAAACAAAGATTCACACTGTGGTGCAGACTCTACCACTAGACCCAGGCTGCAGTGTTAGATTTGTTAGTGGAGGACCAAGACACATACAATTATGTAACTTTAACATCCGTTTGTTTTGTGCGTGTAAAAGGGGACACTTTCTCACTAAGTGTTCTAAACTTAAAATATTTTTACATCAATTGTGAAATTAGACTAACAGTAGGTGAATAATAGAAAGAAAAAATAAATTGTTCATGAAAAAAACAACATATAACATTGCTTGGCATGTAACTGCAACCAAACTTCGTGTTTGGAAGGCCAAGAAGTCAACATCTCTGTAAAATACGGTGTTTTTCAGCATTGATGAATTACAATTGGCATTTTATGAGAAGAAAAAAGTATAATTTTGTTAATAATCAATAAAAAATACCACAAATGATTTGAAAGAAATGCTTTCCTGTTAAACAATTTTGCAGACGAAGGTTTTTTGTTTATTTCCTGTTGTTGTTATTTCCGGGTTGGCGACAAAATCAGAGGTACTCCAAAAAGACTTGGCTGAAATTTTAGAGATAAAGAGCTACTTATGCACTTTTTGTCGACAAACACATGCTAGATTTTATTCAAATATTTTATTAAATTAAATAGAACTAGTTTTTGTGCAAACAAATATTACCAAACATAAAATTGGATACCGCCTTTATTTCAGTAGCATACACCCCTATCCCCCCGCACCCCCCTGCATAATACAGATAACAATTATCAGCTGATGAAACAAAATCCATGTCGATATTCGGATATTTCAGGGGCTTAAATTTTAATGGCAGGTCTGGGACCTTCAAGCAAATATTTTGCAAAGTTCACAAGAAGTTTTGCAGAAATAGATTTACTGCTTGTACTAGTTGGAAGGCCAATGAATAATTATGTAAAACAACATAACTAATTTTAGCTCAAGTAAAATAAGGGCTTGAGTCGCCACCACAAAAAACCAAATGTCCTGGACCTCAAACTTGCACTATTTTTATCCCATTCTTTATTCAAATATAAATTATGACATATGACAAGGATTTATGACGATTATATACCCATATCATAGTCTTAAAACAATATCTTAATGATTAGTATTCCATGTAAACATGTATAGTCCTAAGAAGGTAATTTTTTATTAGATTTGATTTGATACAGAGTGTAAATTTTATGTCATCATGTGGTAACAGACAATCAGTTTAACTAACCACTCTTTCTTAGGGATTCTGGAAGGTTAGCCAGTACTCAAGTATGACCATCTCAGCAAGTAACTGATGACTTTCCCAATTAAATCAGCAACATGGGACAAATAACAATGAGATGCAATGACTTATATCAATCATCATGGTCACTTAGTTTTGACCCCTGGATTGATAGTCAGACGGGCTACCAACTAAGCTAACAGTACCAAACTTTTAAATAAGACCTATGACCTTAAATGTTCATTGTGTTTTGTGACGTCACATTTATCATTACTAGTAATCCCTCCCCTTATTAAGTTTTATTTGATAGCGCCATCCATGACTAAATTCAACAAGCCAAACTGCAGCAAGTAGTAATCTTATAAATAAATAACACAGTCAAACCAGTGCAAGTGGTTACCTCTATTAAGCAGCCACTTGTCTTAAGCATATAAATTTTCTATTTCTAATTTCTACGATTTAAGAGCAAATTAACTAAGCATCAGCCTGTCTTAAAAGGCCACTTTAGCACCTTCCCTTGACTGGCTGCTTTAGACAGGTTATCTCCCTGAAAGTCATATGTGAGTTGTGAATGCTGCCTGTGAACTTCCATGTTATCTCCCTGAGAGTCATTAATATTAATGTATAATATATGTAATGTATATTATCTTTAATATATATGTATAATATATGTAATATATATGTATAATATATGTAATATATATGTATAATATATGTAATATATAATATCTGTTATATATATGTTAAATATATGCAATATATAATCTCTGTAATATATATGTATAATATATGTAATATATTTGTATAATATATGTAAAATATAATCTCTGTTATATATAATTATGTTAAATATATGCAATGTATAATCTGTGTAATATAAATGTATAATATATTTAATACATAAGAATAATATATGTCATATATAATCTCTGTAATATATATGTATTATATATGTAATATGTGATCTCCGTAATATATATATATATATATATATATATATATATATATATATATATATATACACATATATAAGTAATATATAATCTCTGTTATATATATGTATAATATATGTAATATGTGAACTCTGTAATATACATGTATATGTAATATATATAATTCTGTAATATATCAATATATCATTTATATATTCATACTTTTTTTTTCTTTCACACAACTAGGATATTCTATTTCATTTACTGCCTTCTGAGAATGCTAAGCACGACATCAATACTAACAGATATAAAATAGAAGATTAAAAAATAAAAAATTTCATAAATAAACAAAAGTAGGTAAAAAACACATTTGAAAGTAAAAGAAACAAGAAACAAGGAACCGATGGATGCTCCCCAAGTGAGTGTTTGACTCTGTACCATATTCCCTTAGTGCTGATGGCTATTTGGTTGAAAAATACCAAACTGCATAGCAGCACAGCAGGAACAATATGTGGCTCTGCACTTGACAGAACTCGTTCACAAATCATTAAACTAAAATGACACTACATGCATATCCTAGCTAGTTTAACAAAATTAAAACCAAAGGTTGTAGCGAAATAGCGTCATGAAGACAATATGCACATCTCCACTTGGTAATCATGCATCCTGGCAAGTTTCATAAAATTCCAACCAGAGGTTGTAGAGATATAGAGCGACGAAAAGTTTGGTCAAAGACAGAATGAAAAGGCCACAACTCCATGAAAAATCATCAAACTGGAACACAAACATAGCAAATTTCATAAAATTCCAACCTGAAGTTGTAGAGAAATAGCACTGACAATAATTTGGTCACAGACACAATGAAAGGGCCATAGCTCTGTGAAAGATCATTGAACCGGAACACAAAGATATTATGCGCATGTCCACTTGGTAGTGATGCATCCTAACAAGTTTCATAAAATTCCAACATTGAGTTGTAGAGAAATATCACGGACAAGAATTTGGTCACAGACAGAATCAAAGGGCCATAACTCCGTGAAAAATCATCGAACCGGAACACAAAGACATTATGCACATCTGCACTTTGTAATAATGCATCCTAGCAAGTTTCATAAAATTCCAAGATTGGGTTGTAGAGAAATAGCCTGGACAATAATTTGGTGACGCACGGATGGACGCACGCACAAAGCGGCGACTATAATAAATATTATGCTTTCCCCCTTTGGGGAGCATAAAAAGTTATGTTTGATAAATTATAATGTTTACTTCTCATGAAACCTGCTGCTTATAGTATTCTTACTTTTTTAGATGTTCTATGTAGAATTTTTTTGTCTTTTTAATACTAGAATTCTCTCCTTTTATCAACAGTATTTGTAGTTATATAACAGCAGTTAGCGCACCTAATCATTGTTACTGGGATACCGGCAGGTAACAACTACAACACACATTTTATCTTTGCAAATCACTGACTACGTCCCCAGATATTCAGAGGTGGAAGATTCATAGCCTTAACCCTTTACTTACAGATGCCTTTGGACACCTCTAATATAGAATTATTGGGTAAATTATTTTATATTAACTGACAGAGTGGAAAACAGTGAAGGAAGTGGATTGCTCCTTACGAGCAATCTGAACTCTTCCTGCACTGTTTTCAAAGGCCTTCTGTGATTGGTGCGGGAAACGCAGATCTATGGAGTAAAGGGTTAACAAAATTCATGGCCAATCATTACAGAGATTGTGGCCACACAGGGACTCAAACTCATAACCCCCTGGATCCTGGATTGGCTATTGGCTTGTTGTATTTCATATGACATATAATATATATATATATATAACTAATAAATCCATCAATCGAAAAAGTGTTATAGAGCTTATGCTTTTGTAACACTTGCTGTTCATTATTTTTACTGATTTTTTTCTGTTTTTTTTAATGGGGTTAACACCACTTTTAACATATTTCAGGTTATATATGTCATATCCAGTTTTACTGTTGAGACCTCAGAATGAATCTTAGTAGAACCATCGCCCTTCCACAAGTAACTGGCAAACTTTCTCACGTAAACCTTTTGGAGGGAACAGGACTTGAACCTACGACCTTAGCAGTGAGAGGTAAGTGATCTTCAGTCAGTGCCTAAGGTACGGAGGATCCTATTTTTACTGATAAACAATATATAGCCTGTACTAAACTCACATTTATTCAACTTTCATTATGAGATAATTGACTACTTCTTTAACATTCTTAACATTTAATACATTTAACCAGTTGGCTGATGACACAATGTAGCCAGAAATCATTAATAAACACAGCTGACTACAAACGGTGGGTACAAACACAGAATTCTGGGACATTTTGCCATACAACAAATATTGGGAATCTCACCGCTACACTCATGTGTGGGCAAACAAAAAGCAGGAAGACACAATAAACATATCACATGATGAAAGGATATAGAAATGTTTTTAAAAAAATATCAAAGCAGTAACTTTACTTAACCATTTTGTGATGTGTTTAAGAAATACAATATGAGGACCTGGTACATTCATCAGTAATATCTTAACAAAAGAAGATCACCATGTGTGATCACCTGATGAAAACTGATGCAAAATGTGTACACACCAAAAATGACAATGTGGAAAAAGTTATGGGTGGACGGCAAACAAAGGGTGATCAGAAAAAGCTCACAATAAACCTTTCTATCTTGCGAGATGTTGTTGTTGTTGTTCACCATTTCTTTCATTAATTTTTCAGTCATATCGTGACGGTGTCTACTTGAGACAGTTTTTTAGTCACATTATACTGACACCAGGCTGAGTAGACCTAGAACTATCCTCTAAATGCTGAGCATCAAGTGTTTTGTTCATTTTTTATATAAAAACTATAGTAACTGTGCTATTAATGAAATATATCTGTAACTTCAAAAATTGAAACAATATTTTTTTTTAAATGAAATTAAAATACACTATTAACAGAAGTTACTACATGTGAAAAATGCAAACACTACTTGAAGGAACACTATATATTATACATGTACATTTTGTTCATTGTCTATATTAATCTGCCTGGCAATGTTATACTTCTGTAAATTATTATATTTTAACTCACTGGTTGTTCTAAATGATACTACCCATATATCAAGATAAGAACAATGTTTAATATTGAGGATAAAAAGTAATAATTCCACATTCAATACATTACATGTAACTGCATATCCAGTTTTATTGGTTGATGAAGACATCAGAATGAATCTGAAACCAATGTCCTTCCACAAGTAATCATAGATATGTGACAAGAATTTCTGGATCAAGGAGGACTCAAACATTAATAAGTACAGTCAAACCTGCCTTAAGCAGCCAGTCAAGGGAATGAGCAAAAGTGGCATTTTAATACAGGCTGTTATTTAATACAGGTAAATTTGCTATGAAAGCATAGAAATAGGAAAAGTAAATGTGGCTGCCAAAGATAAGTAACAGCTCATAGGACGTACCCGCTTACACAGGTTCGACTCAAGTTTTTATTAAGCAAGCTAACTCAAATAAATGTATCCATCTTCCATAATGCCCTCAAATCATGTTTGTAATGAATATGATGTATTCCTTTTTTTCCTTCAATAATTAGGTAAAGCTATTCATTCAATGTCATGACATAAAATTTGTGTAAGGTGTTGACCCCAATTATGTGATTTATCCTTGTGCCATTGCAGTTTTAAGTGACCTTTGACCCTGTAACTGTTTTCAATATGTTTTTATCTTTTTCAAATAGGGTTTAAAGGGAATATAATCATCAGGATTTTTTTAAAATTTTAAAATTGGCTAAAACATTTTTTTCCAATATAATGCCTCAGGCCTAAATAAAAATAGTGTTTGTTTCCCCTTGCACGACCGACCCACGAAAAAAGCACCGACTGAAAAAAATTTATTTGGGAAAATTTCTGAGTTTTTATTTTTAATTTTCGACTGCTCCGGGCTTGTCTTAAAAATCGGACAAGCGAGTTTTCACAATACACAGGTCTGCAAATAACTCTATTCTATACAACACATGTGAAACTGTTGCTTATAGACTGAAACTAATCAATAGAAACAATTGACCCCCGCAGTGTTTACCGCATGCCCGATTTTGCGACTTCGGAAAACCGCTCATGCATATTCAATTTTCTATTTTTATTCCTCTAATGTGATTGGGGGATAGCTTTGAACATGAATTAATCTATTTTAAATAACAGCTATGATTGGTCGGATATTTACGACAACGGTACACAGAGCGTTAAGTTCTGGTATTTTAATAAATATTTCGTAGATTTACAATAATTGGAACTGCATGTATGTAAATTTTCTTCTGTGACCAGGGGCCAGCAAAAGCACTCGTCCTGACGACTGGTTTTTGTCTGCGGACGAGTGATTTTTGCCAGTAGCTAGTCCGTCGGATGAGTAAACCTTTTGGCAGAGATCGAAAAATAAACAATCTGAAAATTGTAAAAAAGGTAATGATCCAAAGTCGTTACGGTATTTATTCTTTCTATATTTCATTGCTGTAAATATAATTTGTAAATTTGACATTTAACGATCATCAACGATAACTTTATCATGCAATTTCTTGTCGAGTCCCAAGGACATTTTCTTTAGAAACCATTTGGCATAATTTTTTATAAGGTATCGAAAAGCGCATGCGCAGCTTTTTAATACCGGTTTAAAAATCAGACTTTTCGGTCTTCGGAATATTTCCCGGTCTCCGGAATATTAACAGTCTTTTTGCGTTTTACATGTTACGGAGGCTTGAATGCATTTACTTTTTATGTTTACCCCAAGCTGTTTGTATTCGGAGCAAAAGCGATATATAAACATCAACAAACTTAATGTTTATTGCATGATCATAACGGTTAAAGCTAGTGGTGTACTTACTGTAAATGAAGTAATAAAACTATTTAAGGTAAGATAAGGTCACAATGTGCTTCCAAAATAGACACTATTTCACTATAACTTTTTTGGACAAGTGAGTTTTCCATACAGATGAGTACTTTTTACCAGTCCACTTGCCTGACAGACGAGTGCTTTTAAAAGCTTTTCCCGACCCCTGTTGTGAAAACGTGAACGTTGATATTTAAATCGAGTATACGGTAAAGAAAAATGTGTGGTTTCAGCGTATAATTTTCTTTGGCAGTCATGTCATGATTTAAATATAGTATTGAAAAAACAATTAAGATAAATTGTCTTTTTAATATTTGAAATATAGTTTACTAGTTGCACTTTTCTAGATCATAGACTGCCAAGTTCTCTTGGATGAATTGAATAGCTTTGTAGGCTTGACATTGCCATTGTTGTGTGTTATGACATTTAGTAATCATAAGAAAAGAGAAAGGTATTTAAAATAATTATTCGAATTAACACCTGATCCCACACTGCCACAGAGTGACAGAACAGATATGATAGTCAATAAAGAACAAAGACAAAATACAGCTTAATAAGTTGGTCATACTTATAGAGACAAAGTCAGTTCTCACTGAATTTCTCTCACTTCTCCTGGTCTTGTTCAAACTCTAAAACTTGTGATTTACACATGCATAATGTTATAGGGAGCTAACCTTACATAAATATTAATACATTTAGGTTTAATTATTTTATATTTTACTGCAAAGTGTATTGGTAATAAAAATCTTGGCAAGTGATCTTTGATCAGGGGCCGTATTCCAGTAGGATCTTAAGTTCTTCCTCAAATTTAAGAAAATCTTATTTTTATTTCCTTAGCTAAGAAAATAAATTACTTAAACTTATGTCGTATTCCAAAAGCATCTTAAGATTTTCTTACGTAAGATATTTTTTATTTTAAGAAATAATCTTAAGTTATTTTCCATTTCCGGTTTTCATAAATATCGGTTTTTCCACCGCTCAAAATAGTAACGCAAGTCTAAAAATACATACACGAGCGCGCGTGCGATTGCAGACGAATCTGTTTACAAATATGGCGACTAGTGGAATGAAGAAACCCCGATCATCGAACTTCTCCCTGAATGATTGCCTCGTCCTGGCAGAGGTAATGGGCGAGGAAAGTAGTGTGGAAGGTTTATCCTTCCACGCTTACTTAAAGCATAGATTTACGAACAGTAAGTAGATTGTTTATCTTTGTAAACATTTAAACCGATTACTCGGAGCTGCGTTAGCTGAAAGTTTGTCTTTCTGTGTGGAATATCAAACCTATTTTTTCTTGCTTTCCTGTCACTATTCCGTTTGGATTTAAACTGTTCACAGATTTTACATTACCATTGCTGTTTGATAGAGTTCCTTTTGTTTTTGACCTTTTTGCAACGATTATTGAAGCAGATGGATAGCAAAATATTTCTGCACTCAAGACATTGCCAATTTTCTATGACAGCCTGTGAAATTCGCAGTGGTCCTATTATCCCTGACCAGTACCATTTGGCTCGGATCATTGTAAACGTTCCTTAGGCTAGTCTTATGCTACATGTAGAATATAGCATAACTGAACTAATAACATTCAGGATTTTCGGACTAGTGAATTTTAAAAACTTACTATAAATTACTGCTATGATAACCTTGAAATACATCTTCTTAGCATCACCTCTAAAATATACAATGTTTACTATTTTGCAGCTATAACATCAACATCTAAGCGGGAGAAATGGACAATTATTGCCTCCAATTTCAAGGCAAGGGCAGATGTGCCCAGAGATGTCCCTTCCCTACAAAAGAAATGGGACAATTTGGTGCAAGTCAATAGAGGCATGTATATGGACTTTACGCAAAGTCAACGGATGACAGGTAAAAAAAAACAGGTCATGGAGAGATAAATAAATGTACATGTTACGTTCATTGCTATCAACTCTTAAGCCTGGTTTTGCTGCCATGCACATCTGATATGCTTTATTGACTGAATTCTGTAACCAAGTTATAAAACAGTAACAAACATGATATTATTCCATTTGAAAAATGAACTTGGATAGCTTCTATCTTCAAGGTTTCTATTCGTTTCTTTATGATTTCACTGTCCATGTTCAAGTTGGTTTTAAAATATTAGTTGACCAGATTTGTCTGCTGGACTGATCTCAAAGTTTTTACTTACATTCTGTAGCTCTCTTAAAACAATATACATACATGTACTATGTGTATATATAGTGTTGCCTTTAAAATTTATTTAAAAAAGGATGAACAGATGGAGGGATAGTTTTGGGGTATGAGTAAGAGAGTCTGACACGTAAACAGTGATGGCACTGAATATTCATTTAAGAACAGTTTAATGTACTTATATTTTCAGGAGGAGGTCCAAACCAAAAATCACTTACCCTACTGACAGAGGCAGTGATGGATGTGGTTGGCAGGACAGCTGCCAACACGTTAGGGGTAGCTGCTTGCAGCATGGACTCGAGCATGCTGCTGCTTAACCAGCTATAGTAAGTTTATCATTATTCTATTTATTCCATGTAAAGGTTTTTTCCTGATGTTCAACTGTACATGACTTAATGATAAGGTTAAAGCATATGCACATCAAGTGTGATTTTTTTTCTGAGTAAAAAAAGTTGTGTGCTACAAATAAACTTGATAGTGTGCAATTTATTCCTCATTATTAATTGTTTCTATTCGTGCATTTATGACTAGTTAAGTAAATTCAGCAAGCGAAATACCAACATTAAAATCGCACTAGCAGAAGTCTGAATCACCCTGACAAATCTTTTTAATCCCACTGGATGACTTCGGAATAATATCACAACTGTGAATATCATTTAATAAGTCACAATGAGAGATTAATTCATTTTATTACAGTTTCATATAAAAAGTATAATACTGTATTATAATAAATGTAATATTTTTTTTGTATAACAGTGCCACTACCTCTTCAACCTCTGTCAGCAGGGAGACACTGAGCAACACTGAGTCAAGGTATTCATATTAAATTTTATTACTTTGACTATGGGCATGATATTTTCATTAACATTTTCCATTAAATGATAACAGTTTTTATGAAAGTATTATTCACTGTCGTTGGTGGTTGACAAGGTATGTCACTGGGCATGTGATGCACTATATTTCTAAGGGTTGTGGTCAATACTATGAACACTATATTGTCATTCAATATTTCAATTCTCTTTCACATAGTTAGTACATGTACACAGGGTTTATCAATTTACCTTATGTCCTTAATATCACAAAGTTATGGTTAAACTAATGCAGAGTATCAAGCTTAGTTCACCAAGCTTTATATTCTATCATTGAGCTATCATAGTAGCAAAGTATTTCCCAAAACTCATAGACTTGTCAATTTTCCTACATGTATGTAAGTATACTTTATTATTTATCACACAGTTCTATTTAACAAATCAGCCTTTTTTGTCATTCCATCTATGATCTTTAGGTCTCACCCACCAAGTGACAAATTAGTTAAATTAGGATTAATAAAGAAACCCATGATTCAGACAAACTAGTAGCTTATGTACAGGTGTGAAATAAAACCCATTATTATAATGTTTAGTCTAAATCACATTTCTACAATAACAAAGCAGTCTTGGGAGAATTGACACAAATACTTTAAATTAAAAAAATCTGTAGTATGATTGTTATGAATTTACAATTAAATTTCCTTGTAAAATTTACCCTTTCCCACATATAGACGCTTTCTGATGCCTATGCAGCAGACGCCTTGAAAACAATGTGACAAAAGGAGTAATTGCTCAAAACAAGTATTGTATCTATTTGCTACAATGTTTTCAACCTTTTTCAGCACTTATACCTAAAGTAAAAGAGAGTTTTCATATTTTTGCCTAGAAGTTATCAAAGTCGCCTGCTGCAGATTTGTCGTATGTGGGAAAGGTTAAATGAAATCTATATAAAAATACCAACATTTTGATACCAAACATGAATATATAGATCAATATTCACCAAACTACAATTATTTAAGGTAAATGTGCCTGATCATAAATTACAAAATAAGACATTTAAGGGTATTACCTTGCACTTGTAATTTGAATACACTGAAATCTCTAAAGCAACCACTAAAAGAAAACATATGGTGCTTGTTTGCACAGATGGCAGATTTCTACATTACTCATGTCCTGTATTAACCCTTTCCGGCATATAGACGCTTTCTGACACCTCTGCAGCTGACAGCTTTTTGAAAACATAGTGACAAAAGAAGAAATTGCTCAAAACAAGCAATTTCTCCTTTTGCCACAATGTTTTGCACTTTTAGCCATAGGTTTTCCTTCCAATTAATGAATCATAGAGGTTTTCTTTTTTTTGACAAAATATGTCCAGAGTCGTCTGCTGCAGAATTATCGTATGAGGGAAAGGGTTCAGCTGCCACCTGTCTTCTATGTAGTAAAATTTAACCCTTTCCATCATAATAAAATTGCAGCAGACAACTTTGAAAATATCTAAGAAAAATATGGAAAGATAGTATAAATGAAAGTTTATTTATTTAAAAGGGTTGAAAACATTGTGACAAAGGGAGAAATTGCTCGTTTTGAGCAAATACTCCTTTTGTCACAATGTTTTCAAAAGACGTCTGCTGGAGAGGCGTCAGAAAGCATCTGTTCTACTGCTTACATTCAGGCAATGGTTTTATGAAATAATCTAGATTTTAGAGTGGACACTATCTTCCTTATAATGATTAATATTTAGAAAATGTATAAAACTGAGCAATTTTTATTTTTTCTGTCTATTTCATAGAATGGTAGAGCACATAGAGACAGAGGTGGCTACAGCAGAGTTACCTACTGATTTATCAAGACAGCCAACAACAATGTTGAAAAGGTATGATGTTTTATTTGGTCAACCATTGAAATGCTGTAAGTGAAATATAAAATGTATGTCAAAGCAGCTGCAGATAATAATCTGTATTACATTTTCACATTAATAATTACAGGATATACATAATCATGTTATGACATTTGCATTTAATGAAGACACAGACACAAGGTTTTTCCTTTAAATAATATTTATCAAATATTTTGAGATACTCGACATTAAACACAGTGTTTAAAATTAAGGTTTGCAATCTGGTTATCCAAAATCGATTCAATTCAATGTTCCATTCACAAAGGCAAGACATTTAAGTCAAACTTAAAGCGAAAGACAACAAAGTAATTTATAAGTCGCAAAAGGGTCAAAATTCTTACAAAAACCTTTACTGAATTATGCACTCTTGGCTGTTTGTGGAGGTAAAAAGATTTTTGTAAGTGTTTAAGTTATATCTTTAATTGTTTTGAAAAAAATTGATTTGGTATGAATAATTTAACAAAATTCTAAATCGAAAAGGGGCCATAATTCTTAAAAGAAACTTGACAGAGTTATGTACTCTTGTCTGTTGGTTATGATGGTGAAAAAGTGTTGTAAGTTTCAAAGCAATACCTGTAATGATATTGAAAAAAAGTGAATTGGTTCAAAAAACTTAACGAATATTCTAAGTGGAAAAAGGGCCATAATTCTTACAAAAACCTTGACAGAGTTATGCACTCTTGTCTGTTGATGGAGGTAATGATGGTGAATAAGTGTTGTATGTGTTGAACCAATATCTGTAATGATTTTGAAAAAAAGTGAATTGCTTAAAAAAACTTAAAGAATATTCTAAGTCGAAAACAGGGCCATAATTCTTACAAAAACCTTGACAGAGTTATGCACTCTTGTCTGTTGATGAAGGTTATGATGGTGAATAAGTGTTGTAAGTGTAGAACCAATATCTGTAATAATTTTGAAAAAAAGTGAATTGGTTAAAAAAACTTAACGAATATTCTAAGTGGAAAAAAGGGCCATAGTTCTTACAAAAACCTTGACAGAGTTATGCACTCTTGTATGTTAATGAAGGTTATGATGGTGAATAAGTGTTGTTAGTTTCAAAGCAATATCTGTAATGGTTTTGACAAAAAGTGAATTGGTACAAAAACTTAACCAAAATTCTAAGTCGAAAAACTAAACCAAGGTGTGACGCCGACGCCGAGGCAAGTACTATAGCTAGCATTTTCTCATATCTCTTTCAGTGGTGATTCATCTGTGCAGGTTGTGTGCTGCAATTGTCAATGCCACAGCAGACTAGACGTATTGAAGGAAGAAAAATTAAAACTCCAAATAAAATTATTGAAAAGAAACTTG
Organism: Panopea generosa; assembly: GCA_029582155.1. Lineage (NCBI taxonomy): Eukaryota > Metazoa > Mollusca > Bivalvia > Adapedonta > Hiatellidae > Panopea > Panopea generosa. Next base: position 21,604,303 of record CM055905.1, read on the forward strand.
TCTGAAGAATAAAAAAACAATGAAACCTGCCTACTATGATCCCGAAATAAAGCAGAATATTGTTCTCTATATATACAGAAGGTAGCTTAATCTAAAGCAATAGCCTTTTGCATTACTTTTGTGCTGGATTAAACTGCCACCTGTCTTAGCCCTTTCCCACAAACAACAAATCTGCAGCACACAACTTTGAAAAAATAGTAATGATAACCAGAACAATCTCCATAAAAGATAGCTCATTTGTTAAATAGAGTGGAAAACATTGTGGCAAAGGATAAATTTATCGTTATGAGTAATTTCATCTTTGGCCACAATCTTTTCAAAAGTAGTCTGCTGCTTTTGCATCATAATACGTCTGTAGCGGGGAAAGCATTAACCCTTTCCCAGATACAGACACTTTTTGACGCCTCTGCAGCAGACAACTTTTGTAAACATTGCGGCAAAAGGAGAAATTGTTCATACCGATCACTTTCTCCTTTCATTTATAGACTTTTTTTATATTTTTGTTCAAATTTGTTCAAAGTTGTCTGATGCAAATGTGTTTATGTGGGAAATTGGTTATAACATACCATCAGGTATTTCTTTAGTGGCCACTGTAGACAGGTTTCATTGAATCTGTGAGACAATATTGTGTTGATTTGATTCTTTCCAAAAATTTGGCAGAGCCCAGGTAGCTCAGTCAGTAGCGACGTGTGCTGTCAATCCAGGGTTGTGAGTTCAAATCCTGGCTCGGCCAACTTTCTTTCTGATGTTTGACAAATGTCAATGCGACATGCGTCATTCGTCTTCCACCAATTTTGAAAAGCAGCCAGTTGCTTGGGAAGATTGTTGTGTGGAGTCCAGGTGTAAGAAAACCAGGAACACATGAACTGGCCGCTGTAATATGACTGAGGAAATGTTAAAAACAGCGTTAAACCCCAACCAATCAATCAATCTATCAATCAATCCAAAACATTGTTACCAAAGTGTTTCCTATGAAATTTTAGAAATAATTAGTCCTTTGCTGCTGCTATTAATAATATTAAAACATATTTATCACAAAACCGATCAAATTAAAGGGCCAACCAATTTGACATATATATGACACCATATACTCTGTCAAAAATCCAGATGCGCAACATAACATGTAGGTAAAAAATCCTTGGTTTGCTACTCAAAAATAAGTCATGGCAATATAGTCTCTGTATCGCAGTCCTACATCAGGAGCAGCTTGATCGTGCAGGTTGGCTGGTTGACCACCGTCATCGTCATCATTATCGTCATTGGCATTAGGCAGAGGAATATGTTGCATTTTGCAAATATTGTGCAATACTCCACAGGCAGTGATGATCCTATTACAGAAATGACTAAATGTTATTCAAACCAGGACATGGGGTTATAAAACTTGAGTACACACTCTCACTCTCAGCTTGTTTAAGCCAAGCCCTAAAGCTCAGTCGAAAGCGACGTGGGCAGTCAATCCAACAGGGGTTGTGAGTTTGAATCCAAGCTCAGCCAACATTCTTTCCGACATTTGACAAAATTCATTGTGACCTGCGGCATTCGTCTTTCACCAATGGGCTGTTTAACAGTCTATGTGGAAAACCAGCCAGTTGATTGGAAAGTATGTTGTGTGGTGTACTGGTGTGGGAAAACCAGGAAACATATATGAAGGTGAACTAGTCGCTGTGATATGCCTAAAAAATTGTTGAAAACGGCGTAAAACCCCAATTAATCAACCCTCTCAGCTTTTAGAGATAAAGTTATTGTCTTCAAGTACATTTACTTAAAAGAAAATGTGATATATACAATTTTTGGTGTTTTAAAATTATTCATTGTTCAATAGTGAGTAAGTTTTGAGTACAGAGATTTTTAATCTCAGGGCCTATTATATTTTTATCCAAGTTCATCTCGGCCCTATAATTTCAAAATTTCATCATTTTGAGGCTGAATATACATATAATTGCTTGATTGAAATTCTCTTTGACCAAGTGCAAATGCAATGTAACAAATGAAAACATATGTACATACAATATTAGAATTAAGAGGTTAATTATATTGCAAATTACTGCTACAAATTGATAGTCTTTTGTTGAGAAATATGACATTACATCATCTTATCGATACATGAAAGTCTTACCTGCATGCCTTTTCTGGGGTGATGCGTATTTCTCCATGCAGAATCCCAAACCTCCTCTTGAGCTGCCCAATTCCACGCTCAACTTTGGCTCTAGTAACTTTGTGGGCTCTGCAAAATATTGTTACTTAATTGTGTTGTGCTGATGATTAAATTATAAACGATTATACTAGTAGATCGGAAAGCTCATAACTGTAGATCTATTGTTTTATCTTAATCAACTTCAAAGATATTTTCTTTTAAATATTGTAAATTTAAACACCAAACTGCTTTTGTTGTTTTTAATTTCCAATTCTGACTTTGATAGTGCTATCGACTGCATATTAATACAGCCTATAATTGTCAGTGTAACAAGAGATGTCGGAGGACAGCACGCTTGACTTTTTCACCGCTTATTTTAGTTACCGAGATAATGGTCTCTTAATGTAGTTGCATGCAAAACTTGAACCAGAATTTATAAGTTCAAATAGGGCCACAACTTGCATAAAATGCAGTTATTTAACTTGAAAATTAACATAGATCTGATTGTTGGGAAGGGTTGTATAAAGTTTCAAAGCAATGCATGAAGTAAATACTAGGATATCGACTGTTAATGTAGTTGCATGCAAAACTTTAACCAAGTTTCTAGTTAAAAAAAAAGGCCATAAATTGCAAAATATACTGGATAAAGTTATAATATTTGATTGTTGTGAAGGGTTGTATAAAGTTTCAATGCAATGCATCAAGTAGTTACTAAGAGATGGTTAATGTAGTTGCACGCAAAACTTTCAACAGAATTTCTAAGTAAAAAAATGGCTATAACTTGCATAAAATGCAGGATAGTGAAATAGATGAAAATCTACATAGGTGTGATAGATGGGTAGGGTTGTATAAAGTTTCAATGCAATGCAATGCATCAAGTAAATACTGAGATATGGAGTCTTAATTTAGTTGCCTGCAAAACTTGAACCAGAATTTCTAAGTAAAACTAGAATGGAGTGCTCCGCGGAGCACATGTGTCATCTGCACCTGCCTATTGAAAGTGTGATGAAAAAGTGTGACGGACAGACAGACAGTCAGACGCCGGATAAAAAAAAAGTAATCCCTAAGTGCCTACCATGCTACACAGGGTGACACAAAAAGGGCCATTACTTGCATAAAATGCAGGATCGAGTTAACTTACTTGATAATCTACAAAGGTGTGATAGTTGGGTAGGGTTAAGCTTATATTAATCACACTCGATGTCTTATATAATGACTTGAGATGGAATAATAGAAAATGTAATGTAAAGTTCATATCGAACAACAATGCAATCATCTATTTCAAAATAATACAATTAATTGAAACTCATCACTAGTAATTGCTCATTTTGAGCAATTTCTTCTTTTGTCGCCATGTTTTCAAAAAGTAGTCTGCCGGAGAGGTGTCAGAAAGCGTCTAAATGAGTGAAAGGCTTAAGATACCTGTTATATGAACTTTGAGGTCCAGGCTGTGGGTGAAGGTATGGACTCAGCAGCCATCGTCTGCTAGGGTACCCACTGTCACCCAATAGATGGTACCCGGCAGGGACAACACCCCTTTCAAATAATTCTTTCACCCCACTGTTATGCAATATTTTACTGTCATGTGTAGATCCTGGCCAGCGAGCAACAATGTCTACCAACTTGTCACAAGCATTAAAGATTACCTGCAATATATACAAGATGTTAGATACAATAAGCTTTATACATGTATAAAGTCTGATATGGTAAACATACCACAAGCTAGAAAAAAAACAACAAAAAAACATTTGCAATAAAATAATACAAAAGTGACTGAATAAGTTGATACATCATTATGTAGCCCGAGTATCCTCGTGAGACAATTAACTGTTGGGACTAGGGATTGAACCCTTCACCTCACGGTAGGAATGGGAAGATGTCTGACATGTTTATATCTGGTTTTCAACCAGGTTTCAGTACATGCCATGTTGGGTTTGACTTAGTGACGTTGAAGTTGAAGTAAATGAAACTCAGGCACTATATTCTGTTTTGATCTACATTAAATATTTAGCATGGTTATGCGTTCATCTTGTTTGCTATATTTCATCTATTGAGGCTGTTTGTGAGTTGTTAATATAATAATAATAGTAATGTTCTGTTCTATTACACTCAATATATATATTAAATGATAAAAAGTAAACACATTAAAATTAAATTCACCTGTACATTGATGCTGTGAAAGCCTTTCCTGTTGACAAAGACCTCCTCCTCAGCTGACGGTGCTATTATTCTCACTTGTGTCCCATCAATAACTCCCACCACCTTCGGGAATCCTGCTACCCCACCAAACTCTTGCACCTGCAAGTCTAGGTCTGCTGGAGTTGTGGGGAAGGCTATAAATTGACGAATAATGGCAGGAGATGCAAGTGCATTTATCACTGCAGTCACCACCTTCGACACTGTTGACTGGGCAACATGGTGAAGATCGCCATCATTGAGCTGGATCTCACCAGTTGCCAAGAACCTCAAGGTGATCAAAACCTTTTCCGACACGGACAGGCTGCTGTGTCTGGCAGTTGGAGATTCTAAATCAGCCCTTAAAAGTCCCACAAGGTACTCAATCCCTCTCCGATCAAATCGGTAGCGACGTAATAACTCGTTGTTTGTCAGTTCCGCCAGTGTATCTGGACGAGCTGCCATTCCTATAACAAATAAACATAACACTTTAGCTAATCCACTTAATTCTGTGCGTCGTTGAATTGACAAGGCGAAAAAATGAATAACAACATGTTATATCGAAATCATATACGAAATAACACTGTTGTTGACACATCCGATGCCCGTCTAAGTGACCCTTATATTTGATATTCCGTCTATCCGAAATTGAACTAATCCGAACTACTGAAATTACACAATAACACGAAGCGTTCCTCCGCAGAAAAAACAAATGTCTGAATTCATAGAATCTCACTTTATTCACAAAATATCCTTCTATTTATTTTCTTTTACAAATCGTTGTTTTTGTGTAGAAAACAAATCGCATGAACTGCGTTAAAAGATATACTTGCTTAACTTTCTTAAATGGCGTGTGGTAAGCGTTCATTCAAACAGAGTTATCTCTCTTATAATATGTAGCATAGTTTAAAAGTCGGACATCGACGTAAACGGAAAGTAAAACTACTCACCTGTCTGTTGTATTTTTCGACCCCTTTACGAACAAGCTGTGCAAAACATCGAAAAGTCCGAGAAAAACGTTGATGAGGAAATGTTATCAAATGAGTTAAGGAAGGTGTAGTGTTTCCTTAGATTTAAGAAAAAAATTAAGATTTTTCTTAAGATAAGATGCTTATGGAATACCACTTAAGAAATTTCTTATAATTAAGGAGAAAATTTGTTCGATTTAAGGGAAAAATCAGATTTAAGAAAATCTTAACTATTTAAGATCCTACTGGAATACGGCCCCAGGGCAAGTTAGTACTACTTCTGGTAGTTTATTTTGATAAACAATGTTCAGAAACTGTATTATTATATAGAATGAATAATACTAGAAAATTTGACTGCAGTTACTAAAACTGTTGCATTTAAAAATGCCAGTGAACTATATTAAATAATGCTAACAGATTAATACTTATTATTCTATATACAGTTTCATTTTTTGATATAGTTCTGTAGGCATTTTTAAATGCAAACAGTTTAAGTAACTGCTGTCCGATTTACTAATACTAGTCATATTGTATACAGTTTCATTTGTCAATCAAAATAAACACAGTTCAGTTTATTATATATAAATGTTATACAAATACTATTCATTTTTACAGTTTTTCTTAGTTTTCAATCCTACACTTTATTGAGCACATTTAATACATGTAATATAAATTATGTTGTTGTACTGGAATAGCCATATCAGGTAATAAAATGTTGAGTTTCTCTGTTTATCAATACATGAATGTTTTTTATGGATTTCAAAAAAAAAAAAAAAAAAAAAAGCCTACCTACCTACCCAGTTCTAAAATCTAGGGTCGGGCAAGGGGAAACAGAGATATTTTTAAGTGTGGCCTCATATATATTCTCACTGCCAAAAGGATATTTATTTAAACATCCTAAAATAATATATTGAAATGGGATTCCTTAACTTGGGCCAGGGGTCTAGATTATATACTACAACCTTAAAAAGAATCCAAATGATGATGCAAAGGTCATCAAGCAGTATTTAAGTGCTGTCTTATTTTAGAATGTGGACTTCGTTTCAAGTTTACCACTCCAATTTACATATAAATTTTGTCACGATTTGGTGGATTTGACATACCAAACCATTTGGATTTTATTATCTTTAATGACATTTAACAACAAATGTTATATATAGTAACCAGTTTTATTGGTGAAGGAAGACACTAGATGCATATTGGCCCCTTTGGATCAAAAAGCGCCTTCTTATTTCCTATGCACTTGGTACCTTATTGCACCAATGGGACAAACATGAATCTGATTAGGACCACCATCCTTCCACAAGCAATTGACCAACATTCTCAAATTAGATGTTTTGCTACCTGTAATAGTCTCGAATAAATGACTTCAGCAGAGGCCTTAGACCAATCAGTCATGACGGACCTTCCAACTGAAGATACAACTGATATGAGGCATGTTATAACAGTTCAGAGCTGACCCTTAACTTAAAGCAATGTACAAACCTTGTACGAGTCATGGAATGTCTTACATATGTACACATCCAGCAATACAGAGCTACTGGTATTGCATCATCAGTTCCTTGCCCGCCACAATTCCATGGAAGAAAAAAGCTCTGTCCAGGACCTGAAAAAGAATATAAAAAACATAAGTTTTTGTGCTATAGTTGCAATTATAAGGAGAGAAGACACTCTTGAACAGCCTTCATGTTTAAAAGATTGTTATATTATTCTACATTGACTGTGAAAAAAATCTTAATCACGCACAAATTCTTTCTGGGTAGAACCAGCATATACAAATACAATGTCTTTGTGCACCACAGGTAGCCGTGGCAGAGGATATTCACAGTTGATATAGAGTTTGCAGAGGTTGCAGGTTCGACCCCCGGCTCAGCCCGATGACTCTCATAAAACAACACTCAGTACTGGTTCTATCCAGGGGGTAAGTCATATAAGCTCTGAGCTTCCATCGCAATCAAGCTAAAACAAATTAGTATCAACTAAACTAATAACAAGATTTCAAATTCACAGAAATGTGTAATAACATGTATTTATCCAAGAGGAGAATGTTATATTTACAGTATCAACTACTAGCACCTTTTAGCGAGCTATTAAAAATGTCTATAAAAGCATTTTCAATAGCAGTCATATCATTTATTTAAAATAGAATTAAAACATTTTTTACTTATTCTGAAAACAATCCAGTAACTATTCTTATGTTTGTTCAGTTTATATGAGAGAACAGAAGAAGTATAATTTTATTTGGCATGGAGTTGAATATTCACCATTTTTAACACATTGTAGGTTGAATATGTACATGTAGCATCAATTTTTATGGTGAAGGGTTACTAGTGATGGAAATCGGTTGTTATTTTTACAATAGATTATTATGGGTTTGGTATAACATTCAATTTGATAATCAGATAATCAACCAATATGGGTTTTATTGATAATGGGCTGTTAAATTTGTATTTGAAATAGAATGAGAGGAAGATCAAATGAAGGACTTGTCTATGAAATGTGTGATTCAAATAAATTATTAATTAATTTACTTCACCTATGTAAAAAACATTCAGTGAGAACATTATAAAGAGGGAGACTGTTACACTGTTCTTCCGCAAGTAACTAGCAAACTTTCTCTATGAAAGACCCTTTTCATAATTTTTAAATCACAATAACATCAATGAAAACAGATCTAATTAAAGCTACAAACCTTTGTTTGAAACACAATATTTCCACCAGTTGACTGGTCTGCTGGACGCAATGTCGAGACACCTTCAGATGTTCTATCTGTTACCATACCAGGGCAAAACGCAGTCTAATACCTGGACCATTACATTCAAATATTGACATTATTAATTCACATTTAATGAAACTAAAAAGATAAATACATTACTAGTATGTTGTAATCACATGCTTATTATAATTACATAACAACCTCATTAACTGTGTTTGCAATAACATACATATACATGTATATATAATATATAATATCATATTATAATATGTTATTGTTATGTTGTTTCAAATTTGGGATTCAATATCCTGACAACAGAGAATTCTAGAAATCATTTTTGGATTTGACATAAAAATTTCCATGTCAAGGTCATGTGGCATTCTGTTACCAAAAATAGAGAAGTAGTTTCCACGCAATTACATGTAGATCTTTATGTACATTCCTTTAAAACTGACCAAACTAAGAACCTTTTTGTTCTATTTGCAAACATTATTTTTATAATAATATTGACAGCTTTGCTTTCGAATGACTTTTGAAAGTTAAACCTAACCTAATTACATTTTGCTCTTATAGAATCACTTTTGCATGTGATACAGACACTCTACCACTAGGTGACAGCTGTGGCTTCTTAATTAATATTCGAAAATCATCTTATCCAATAAACAAAGGCTTATTTTTTTTACAATCATAATTTAAAATCAAGTATTTTCAGTTTTTTAGATGATTTTATTTCAGACGTAATATCTTAAGTTTTAGATGTAATATTTTCAGAAAAATATCACTCTAAATGTTACATTACGGCTAATTTGCATATTTTGTTCTCTTCTATGTCTTGTTTACATTTCATATTAAATGTAATTCTAGTACGCACATAAAAAAATTCACACACAATTTTTTTCACACATATTTTATTCTGCATATATTTTTTTCGCACATAATTTTACGGCTTATTTAAATATTTCGCCCCATTTTCAGACTCGTTTACATGTCAGTTTGGTCCAAACCTGCTTCTACTGCTTAATACGAAATTTAAACATTCCAGGTGTATTTTTATGTATTTTTACATCTTATTTCTGGCCATAGCATTTCGTACAGGAGAGAACCTGAATTTTGTGATATTTTAGATTCTTAATCTTTCATGTTCAATGTTTATTTGTGCATGGAAATTGTTTTCGCAAGGCTGCGCTAACCTCTATCTTGAACACTCAATTGTAACCAATGAAAATCATAGGGGAAGAATGTCATGCCAAAATACTGACATACTTTGAATAATTTAAGCATTTTTCAAAAATAAGACAAACATTAATTTTTTTTTAAAATATGCTAAAAGATTATTAAGTGCATTGGCTACTGTATGCACGTTATCGAATCTCTTGTTATCAGCCATTTTTAAACAATGCTGCATTCAGAATCTGTTTTCATTGTTGCGTTCACGGTTAACACTTGGAATTCACACCGTCTATTTAAATAACTGTGGTGTGTCACAATTTTATGCACAGGTTTTGCAAAACAGAAAGTAAAAATTGTGGAATATCTTATAGTATTTTGTTCAATGTGGGATCATTCTGGCCAATCAGAATTCCTTTATTTATAGATTATATACTGTCAAACCTGTCTTAAGGAGCCAGTCAAGGGAAATAGCAAATTTTGCTTTTTAAGACAGATTGTTGTTTAATGCAGGTTAATTTGCCCTGAAAGCATATAAATGGGAAATAACAAAAGTGGCTGCTTAATAGAGGTGACTGCTTATACAGGTTTGACTGTAATAATAAGTATCATGGCACTGCCATCATTTTATAACATTAGCTAAATTAAAAAGAACATAAAAACCAGATAAAACAAAACAAACCTTTGAGATTTGTTATTTTCCCTGCATCTAATACTGGTCTGGAATCATTTTGTTTGAGGTTACTCTTTTCCCAGGCTTCTTGAAGCTGCCATCTCCTGTATGGTAAATATTTCACCAGTAAGGCGGTACATCAAAATGTATGCTGCCTTTCCAACTTTACCATATACTCTCACGTATAAGCCGCGTTTTTTCCCAACTTTTAACATCTGTGAGAAGGGATGTGCAATATACATAAGTACAGAAGATTTCATTTTTTTTTTATTTTTTTTTTTTCAAAGATTTATCAATTCAGAAAAGATTTTGCTACACCGGTATATTCAGATATTAATTTCAGGACAATTTCTTCATGTGAGCTTGATTATAGGTGATGATTTACCTAGCATATGGAATGTTTTATTCAAATTCAGTCCTTATACATTATATATGCAGTAAAACATGTAAAATAAATCGAAAAATAAGAAAGTGCTTACTGCTTGTTTATGTCATGACCGGAAATAACATTTAAAATAGCACAGACTGGTTTGCGTAAAGGTGAAAAAGTATTGACGAATGCGGAATAAATACAATACTGTTATCATCATAAATGTATTTATTCACACTTATATCTTTTGTTTGTGCGGTTTGTAGTAGTTTATGTTTATAAAATAAAATCAATATAATGTGGTATTTCGTTATGATTAAAAAAAAATATTGTAAGATTTTTAAACAAGAGGGCCAAGATGGCCCTATATCGCTCACCTAAGTGACCTTGAGTCACTCAACTTAAGTAAATTATAATATAAAACATGTAACACTAAAAATTCCAGAAAAACGAGATGGGTGAGTAGTTAGAATTTTGATTTGTTTTGAAGATGTAACAGATGCATAGAAAAGTTGTGCGATAACAATAGTATCCTTGTGCAGATATCTGGATATCAGATATCGAAAGAAAGTGAATTTCTCACAGCGTGTTATTTTCACACACTGTGTAAAATAGCACCGTTACAAAGTGAAGTCATTTACAATAGTCGTCTGGTGCAAGATGGAAAGTAAACAGAAGAAAAAATGACATTTTTTAACCACTGATGAAAATGATGTCTTTTTTTACAACTATTACAGAAATGATATAATAATTATAGACTTTGCTTCAGTGAATATGTAGTTCTATGGACCTGGGAAAAGTGATATTGATCAAGGACGAACATCATTTTTCTCAGGTCCATAGAACTACATATTCACCTCAGTCAATGTCAATAATTATATAATATTCATACACCAATTTACCTTTGGCAGTAAGAATTCCCCAGGTTATTCCGTCTCTGCTGTATTCAGGAAGAAGTTACTCAGGAATCTACATTTTTCTTCTATCAGGAATGATCTGAAATTACATGAAATATATAATATAATGCATTTATAACATCTCTTATGCATAACATGGATTCTGATTCAATCCTAACTAGGACAAGTTTTGCACCTGAATTGCATTCAAATGTAGCTTGTATTGATTTCCCACCAACAAGCTCAGCTTCACAGGCAAATAATGGTGTATTTTTAGCACATTGAAACCAAACTGACATGTACAGAAATTTGTTGTAAAATAACCATTCCTATAATTCTCCCAGCTTCCGTGACAGAGTAGTCTCAGGCGCAGCAATCTAATGACCACTTACCTATCACTGCTGAGGTTGTGAGTTCAAGCCTTGCTTGGGCCAAAAATGCATGTGAGAAAGTTTGCCTGTTACTTGAGGAAGGACAGTGGTTCTACTCAGATTCATTCAGAGGAGGTCTTCGTCCACAAGTAAAACTGGATGTGCCATATATAAGTAAACCTGTTATATCTTGAAAATATTATTAAACCCCATTCAACCAAGGAAGACATGAAGCATCATTTGTAGAAGTTTTAAAACTTGTTTAAACAATTAATAATTTCAAAACTTCTTAAATTTTCATATAAAATAATTATTGGGCATATCACATGATACTCACTTTGGTAGCAGCTTTGTTTTTGCCTCGAGTATCTTTATACATTTCTTCAACTTGTTGGTCAGATGATAATACTTTAACAGATGGATGTATTTATGAGCATATTCTGCAGTAAGACATGATAGTACGTTAATAGATGGATGTGTTTATGAGCATATACTGCAGTAAGACATGATAGTACTTTAACAGATGGATGTATTTATGAGCATATACTGCAATAAGACATGATAGTACTTTAACAGATGGATGTATTTATGAGCATATACTGCAATAAGACATGATAGTACTTTAACAGATGGATGTATTTATGAGCATATACTGCAGTAAGACATGATAGTACTTTAATAGATGGATGTATTTATGAGCATATACTGCAGTAAGACATGATAGTACTTTAATAGATGGATGTATTTATGAGCATATACTGCAATAAGACATGATAGTACTTTAATAGATGGATGTATTTATGAGCATATACTGCAATAAGACATGATAGTACTTTAACAGATGGATGTATTTATGAGCATATACTGCAGTAAGACACGTTATTACTTAAACAGCTGGATGTATTTATGAGCATATACTGCAATAAGACACGATAGTTTTTAACAGATGGATGTATTTATGAGCATATATTGCAATAAGACACGATAGTACTTTAACAGATGGATGTGTTTATGAGCATATACTGCAATAAGATATGATAGTACGTTAATAGATGGATGTATTTATGAGCATATACTGCAGTAAGACATGATAGTACTTTAACAGATGGATGTATTTATGAGCATATACTGCAGTAAGACATGATAGTACTTCATCAGATGGATGTATTTATGAGCATATACTGCAATAAGACATGATAGTACTTCAACAGATGGATGTATTTATGAGCATATACTGCAGTAAGACATGATAGTACTTTAACAGATGGATGTATCTATGAGCATATACTGCAATAAGACATGATAGTACTTCAACAGATGTATGTATTTATGAGCATATACTGCAGTAAGACATGATAGTACTTTAATAGATGGATGTATTTATGAGCATATACTGCAATAAGACATGATAGTACGTTAACAGATGGATGTATTTATGAGCATATACTGCAGTAAGACACGATAGTACTTTAACAGATGGATGTATTTATGAGCATATACTGCAATAAGACATGATAGTACTTTAACAGATGGATGTATTTATGAGCATATACTGCAATAAGACATGATAGTACTTTAATAGATGGATGTATTTATTAGCATATACTGCATTAAGACATGATAGTACGTTAACAGATGGATGTATTTATGAGCATATACTGCAATGGATGTATTTATGAGCATATACTGCAATAAGACATGATAGTACTTTAACAGATGGATGTATTTATGAGCATATACTGCAATAAGACATGATAGTACTTCAACAGATGGATGTATTTATGAGCATATACTGCAATAAGACATGATAGTACTTTAACAGATGGATGTATTTATGAGCATATACTGCAGTAAGACATGATAGTACTTTAACAGATGGATGTATTTATGAGCATATACTGCAGTAAGACATGATAGTACTTCAACAGATGGATGTATTTATGAGCATATACTGCAATAAGACATGATAATACTTTAATAGATGGATGTATTTATGAGCATATACTGCAATGGATGCATTTATGAGCATATACTGCAGTAAAACATGATAGTACTTTAACAGATGGATGTATTTATGAGCATATACTGCAGTAAAACATGATAGTACTTCAACAGATGGATGTATTTATGAGCATATACTGCAGTAAGACATGATAGTACTTTAATAGATGGATGTATTTATGAGCATATACTGCAGTAAAACACGATGGTACTTTAACAGATGGATGTATTTATGAGCATATACTGCAGTAAGACATGATAATATTTTAACAGATGGATGTATTTATGAGCATATACTGCAGTAAGACATGATAGTACTTCAACAGATGGATGTATTTACGAGCATATACTGCAATAAGACACGATAGTACTTTAACAGATGGATGTATTTATGAGCATATACTGCAGTAAGACACAATAGTACTTTAATAGATGGATGTATTTATGAGCATATACTGCAGTAAGACATGATAGTACTACTTTAATAGATGGATGTATTTATGAGCATATACTGCAGTAAGACATAATAGTACTTTAACAGATGGATGCATTTATGAGCATATACTGCAATAAGACACGATAGTACTTTAACAGATGGATGTATTTATGAGCATTTGAGGACTTCTATTTAAAAAAACTGCACTGCACTGTGTTTAAAATGAAGCAGGTCAATCTATCAGATATTGTGCATTTTTATGTGCGGATACATTCCTGATATGGAAAAAAAAATACTTTAAAAAATTTCTATGTGGATTTTTTTAACGTGGAAATCCTAGACCTTATTTTATATAGCACAACAAAATGATTTCAACTGTGTAGTGAGACCTTTACTTGTTTTTATAGCATAGTGCCACCAAGATGAAATATAATGGCACACAAACACAATATGGAACCTCACAAAGGCAAACACAGACTATCAGATTATTTAATATGAGCAACTTCTAGGGATCACACTCAAACTCACCTGTGTACAAGATGGGCCACTCTACTTTTGAGTCATTTGTCTTATGTTTAGAGATGGAAGGTAAGAATTGTTTAGTTATAACATGTAACATAATATTATCACAGCTTACCTGAAAAAGACAGAGTTTGTTCAGGCGTAGCAGGTGTGGTCAGCCCAGGGGTAGTTGGCGACATGATCTGAAAATTTTATGGAAGTGAGAAATTAAATATTGAACTGTACATTTCCTTTTACCCCTAACCCTATAGCTGTCACTGCTATATCAAATATCATTGGGAAAAAAAAATGAAAAATAAATAAGTTATGTTAATTATGTTAGAATAAGATTTCCATATCATATATACGGTATATTTGTGATGGGGGTCGTTTGAACCAAGTTTGAACAAAATGTCCATATGTCAAAAAACTTATATGGCTATCATGAATGCTTATTATAGTTTTTGTCTTTATTGATATTTACTTTCAAATGCAAAATGAAGTGTTCACATACAATACAGTCTCCAATGAATCAGTTTACTCTGGTAACTGATAACATGCAAAATGAAGTGTTCACATACAATACAGTCTCCAATGAATCAGTTTACTCTGGTAACTGATTACATGCAAAATGAAGTGTTCCCATACAATAGTCTCCAATGAATCAGTTTACTCTGGTAACTGATAACATGCAAAATGAAGTGTTCACATACAATAGAGTCTCCAATGAATCAGTTTACTCTGGTAACTGATAACATGCAAAATGAAGTGTTCCCATACAATAGTCTCCAATGAATCAGTTTACTCTGGTAACTGATAACATGCAAAATGAAGTGTTCCCATACAATACAGTCTCCAATGAATCAGTTTATTCTAGTAACTGATAACATGCAAAATGAAGTGTTCCCATACAATAGTCTCCAATGAATCAGTTTACTCTGGTAACTGATAACATGCAAAATGAATTGTTCACATACAATACAGTCTCCAATGAATCAGTTTACTCTGGTAACTGATAACATGCAAAATGAAGTGTTCACATACAATACAGTCTCCAATGAATCAGTTTACTCTGGTAACTGATAACATGCAAAATGATCAATGTTAATGAAGTTATAGCATTTCAAAAATCTCAAATTAAGATGGTTAGTGAAGTGGGGCCTGGTGAGGATTCAGCACAGAGTAACAAACCACGGGTCTGTCATTATACCATGTGATCATATAACACACTCCACGATTCATTACAGCACTTTTGAACACTTGATTTTATTGAGCAAATAAGGCATGTAAATGTATATCACTGAATGCTCACCTGTCTTTTGTTGTTGTTGTATGGTGTTTAATGTCACTTTCAACAAATTTTAAATCATATCACAGTATCTACTTGAGATAGTATTCTGAGCACTGCCACACTGTAGTATCATACTGTACATACCCCAACCAGTCACACTATACTGACACCTGGCAGACTAAACCTAGAACTATTCTCTAAATGCTAAACTCCTAGTGAGGAAGCTTCCAGTACCATTTTTCAAGTCTTTGGCATGATCCACAGATGATTGAATTCACAATCTTCCACATTTGAGACACTCTACTACTAGACCACCGCTGTGGTTTTCCCGTCTCATCCAATCAAAGTGAGTATGCGAGTACTGATAAGCAATGATCATGTACTTACATCTCTCCTACTGTTCAATCTTCAGTGTAAGAGTTCTGATGGGAAAGTACACGCCCTGTGGATACATCCGCCCCACCTGGCTCACCAAGTTCATAATGAGATGACCTTCATTCCTCACCAAGCATGTCAACAACTGTGGTATCCTGAAACAACACACACATGATGCGTAATTGTTATCAACTATGTTTTCTTGTAAACAGTTAAATTACCAATAAATAACAAAGAACTCATAAAAAATGTTCAAATCTCATTAAACAGATACATGTATCTTTTCCTCAAACTTAATTCATAATCAATTAATTCTTATTCAGACCAAATTTGATATATTGTTTGCTTGATCTCTCATTACCTACCCATCATAAACACTGCCTACTAAAAAAAAAAAAAAAGCAAAATTAAAAGATACATGTATAATTTTTATAATTATTTTACATACATGAACATGTAGATCATATTTATTTTATCTTTCCTTGGTCAATTTTTTTTATAATAAAAAAAACTTTTCTCTTCATACTACCTATCCAATTTTGGGAACTAGTATCAGGAGAAAGCAACCAAACATTAATATGCTGGCGTTAATAAAAATCACCATATAACTTTTTGATCAAAGAGGTCAATAAAGTCTTAAATAAGATCAAATACCAGTCGGAAAGGTCAATGAAATGTCATTTAAGATCAAATACCATTCAGGAAGGTCAGTGAAATGTTAAATATAGCCACTGTAACGGACAAAGATTACAGAAATTATTAGCATAAAACATCTGTATGTGCTTCAGTTTTACTGAAACAAAACATATTACTGTACATTGTTTTTACTAAATAAGGGTTGTTAGGCCATCAAGGTCAACTGACTTATATATATGTGGGTAAAAAAAGGTCAAATAAAGCTACCATAGTAACCACTGGGACTGGCGGTACACCTACACAATATTTATCAACAGCTTCTGCTAGGGAAAACTTGTCGTCATCATATGTCAGCAACCATGGGACCTTGGCAAGATACCTCCTGGCCTTACTCTCATTCTGATGTTGACACGCATGCAGGAAGCATGTGATGGCTGACACCCCCAAGTTTATTTGTCTGAAAGAAATGTGATCCAGGCATTTTAGTCAAACTTGTGTCACTTTGTTTTTTTATAATTCTAACAAACCTTGTTACATATTTGTTATAATGGATCAAGTACTTACATTAAAATATGTGTATTTTACATTGATAATTAAATATATGAACATTACATTGATAACAGAATATATGAACTTTACATTGATAATAAAATATGTTTACTTTACATTGATAATAATAAAATGTGTGTACTTTACACTGATAATAAAATATGTTTACTTTACATTGATAATAAAATATGTTTACTTTACATTGATATTAAAATGTGTGTACTTTACACTAATAATAAAATATGTTTACTTTACACTGATAATAAAATATGTCTATTTTACATTGATAATAAAATGTGTGTACACTTTACATTGATAATAAAATATGTTTATTTTACATTGATAATAAAATATGTTTACTTAACATTGGTAATAAAATATGTTTATTTTACATTGATAATAAAATATGTGTACTTTACATTGGGAATAAATAATGTGTACTTCACATTGATGATAAAATATGTTTATTTTACATTGATCATAAAATATGTTTATTTACATTGATAATAAAATGTCTGTACTTTACATTGATAATAAAATATGTTTATTTTACATTGATAATAAACTAGAGCTATCACTGAAGGTGATGAATACCCCTGAATGCCGCCATGACAGAAAATGGTTTACCATTGTACATGTATGAAGTTTTATTAAATTATATCCAATAGTTTTAAAGTTATGCTTGAGACAAAAAAAATACTTAATAAAAGAGAATGTTATGGATTGAGTTTTTTGTATTGTTTATTTTTTTTATGGTTTTGTTAAAATTAAAAACGGTCTTTTTAATTATTGTGCAGTGTACAGGCTTTCATGGCAATCAATAAATGTTATACTTTTTCGAGTTATGTTGAGGGACAACAATTTTATGGATAAGAAACAAACAAGAGCACTAGGAATACAATATCGAACCTGCTTTGCTCGAACTCCATGTATTCATCAACTTGGTTCTTTCATGAACTTTATTAAACTGTTATCACTGATGGCTTTTTATGAAGAAGACAGTTTATAAACATTTGGCAAAGTCTTTGTATACAGTTCATTACAAATGACACTGCTATGATTTTGGAGCAAATGAAAGTTTTGAACATTTATGCATTGTTTGTTAACAAATAGCATATGTCCATTACATTTTTGACACTTGAACTCTATTATTAAATATGGAACAGTTACTACGGCGCACTTGTGGGTTTAGTGCACTTTATAACATAGTTCTGAGTGGAACTGCCAATGACACTATGAAATGAAATTCCATCCAGTACTTTAAAAGTAATGCTCTGGACAAGGGAAATATATCAAAGGGCAATAACTCTGTAATTAGCAAGAATAGAGTTATGTTTCCTGTACACAGCACTTCCTGTCATTATATTCTACCATTGTATGAAGTTTGATGAAATTCCATCCAGTACTTTAAAAGTAATGCTCCGGACAAGGGTAATATATCAAAGGGCAATAACTCTGTAATTAGCAAGAATAGAGTTATGTTTCTTGTACAGTGCACTTCTTCTCATTATATTCTACCATTGTATGAAGCTTGATGAAATTCCATCTGGTACTTTTCAAGTTATGCTCCGGACAAGAAAAAATATCAAAGGACAATAACTCTGTAATTAGCAAGAATAGAGTTATCTTTCTTGTACACTGCACTTCCTCTCATTATATTCTACCATTGTATGACGTTTGATGAAATTCCATCGAGTACTTTTCAAGTGATGCTCCGGACAAGGAAAATTGCAACAGACAGACCGACAGACCGACCGACCGACCGACCGACCGACCACAGGGTGACTCCAACTTCGTTTGTCAGGGGTATAAATATGTGTACTTTACACTGATAATAAAATATGTTTACTTTACAATGATAATAAAATATGTGTACTTTACACTGATAAAAAAATATGTTTATTTTACATTGATAATAAAATATGTGTACTTTACACTGATAATAAAATATGTTAACTTTACACTGATAATAAAAAAAGTTTACTTTTCATTGATAATAAAATGTGTGTACTTTACATTGATAATAAAATATGTTTATTTTACACTGATAATAAAATATGTTTATTCAAACTGATAATAAAAAAAGTTTACTTTTCATTGATAATAAAATGTGTGTACTTTACATTGATAATAAAATATGTTTATTTTACACTGATATTAAAATATGTTTAATTTACATTGGTAATTAAATGTGTTACACAATGTGATGTTGTACAAGCTCAAAAGCACAATAGCATAAAGGTAACATGTACAATATTATTTTTTAAATAATAACTTACACCATATATTCAAGAAACAAAACCAATGTTATCTTTTTGTTTGCTTCAATCTTGTGGAGACTTAAACATTAGAAAATGTTAAGAAAATAAAATTCAATTTTAGTCTAAGATTTGTGATAATCTGCACTGTTGATAAAATGTTTACATGTATAATATTTACACTATAAAATAAATTCAATCAAAGACTCTCACTTGTCTCTTGTGAACACTGATTCAAGATAATCTCCCCACAGCGTCCGCGCCTTTACAAGTGTGTCATGCATCTGGACTGCAGCAAAGAATGATTTATTGGCATCCCCGGAGCACCCCATGAGAGAGGAACATTCCTTTTAGTGCGTAAAACTCTGCATCTCCTTGGTGAAATATTTCAGGTTAGTTGACTCTATCACCTCTAGTCCCTTCAAACAAGCAGAAAATAGTTTTTAAACAACTCATACTTCCATGGAATATAAAATGCTGACAATATCATGTTTATTCCTTTATCACTCATTAATTGAAAACATTTAACAAATTGAGTTCATCAATACACCTTACTTAATTATCTTTTAACCCATTTACTCAAAATAAAACTGCACAGTTAACAGTGTTTACAAATTTAAAGAGTTATGTATTAATATTTAGCATCATTTCTATGCCATCAAGGGCTTACAGATGATCAATTCACCTTAACCACTGTATCCTGGGATCCTGAAAGGTTAACGATCAATTACCTTAACCACTGTTTCCTGGGAACCTTGAAGGTTAACCAGTACTTGAGTACACCCAACCTCTGAGAGTAACTGATAACTTTCCCACTTGAATCAATAGTGAAAGACATATGACAATGTCTTATATCAATCATCATATAGACTGTGTCTAGGTGGGGATGTGAAATTCCTACCCCTGGATTGATAGTCATAAGTGCTATCAAATGAGTTAATACGGCCCGGCAATTTTAAAGAGAAACTGAATATAAATTAAATTACTTAATATCATAAATCATCCCAACACAAAACCTACACATCCTTCTTGTTTTGTATTATCTGTACTCACCTCATATTCTCATGGATCTAGCCATCTGCAGGTAACCCTTCACCTGCTGTCGTATCTTTTGGAAACAGTCAACTATTGGTACACTACATGTACACTTGGGATGGTGTGGATTCTGCAACCATATATACAGAGTTTGATTGTATGGGTTTTAAGTCTTTCTTTCAATGCATTTCAATTATATAATGGCAGCTGGCACACCTCATTGTTCCTAAGGAATCACTATTTGATTAACGAGTACTTAACCTTATTTCTACAAGCCACCAGTACTACTTCCCTATATATCCAGAGTTGGGAGATTCATGGCTGTAGAACAAAGTTCATAACCAATCTTCACAGAGACTGTGACTTGATGAAGACCCCTGGATTGGTAGTCAGATACACTACCAATTGTTGACCTAGCCAGGCCCAGACTATAATTTTTTTATATTTATGAATGAATAGGGTTTTACGGAGTACCAACACATTATAGGCTATTCGACACCAACAGGAAGGAAGATTCCAGGTTCACTCTACATGTACAAAAACAACAAATTAACATACAGACTAAAAAAATACATCAACAAATGATTATGCAGAATGAACCTAGAACCTTGATACCTGCAGAACTACAGAGTTTCAGCAAATTCTATCAGTATTACTCAAGTTGTCGCTTTTACAACATGCATGAGCAACAGTGATCCTATTCTTGCCTTCACTCATATGGCTCCCTGGAACCACACAGGAGTTGGTAATTTAACCACAATAGTGAACATGACAAAAAATGATAAAATGAACATGACTCCCATTTAGAGGATTCCTATCTGCACTGCAGAGATCTATTCAATTCTTAGCTGGAACCACACAGGCTTTTTTTTTTTCAATGTAAAGTTTGTTCTCGGTCTAAACATGACTTGCACTGATATGATTTCATACAATCAGTTTGATCACTGTAATTTCTATTCAGAATTAATATGTCATTGAAGCTTCTTTTCTTTTTCTTAAAAAGGTAATTTTTGCATTTAATGTAAAAATGAAATGGCCCAAATGAATTATATTTTTTACAAAAACATACATGTATGGATGTATAAAATAATTTTGTAAACAAGGAATATCACCAACATGTGATAACTACAGGTAACTTTAGAAGAGCTTTTTCTTTAATGAGTGCATGGCAAATAAGTCATTAACATCTTTTCTAGCTTAGCTTTAACAGCTTTACTTCTTACCTTGGCATCAACAGCTTTACTTCTTACCTTAGCAGCAACAGCTCTATTCCTTACTTTAGCTTTGACAGCTTTACTCCTTACCTTGGCATCAACAGCTTTACACCTTACATTAGCATTGACTGCTTTACTCTTAACCTTAGCTTTGACAGCTTACTCTTTACCTTAGCATCAACAGCTTTACTCCTTACCTTAACATCAACAGCTTTACTCCTTACCTTAGCTTTGACAGCTTTACTCCTTACCTTAGCATCAACAGTTCTACTTCTTACCTTAGCTTTGTCAGCTCTTCTACCTTAGCATCAAAACTTTACTCCTTACCTTAGCTTTGAAAGCTTTACTCCTTACCTTGGCATCAATAGCTTTACTCTTTAAATAAGCTTTGACAGCTTTACTCCTTATCTTAGCATCAACAGCTTTACTCCTTACCTTGGCATCAACAGCTCTACTCCATACTTTAGCTTTGACAGTTTTACTCTTTACCTTGGCATCAACAGTTTTACTCCTTTCCTTGACAATGACTGCTTTACTCCTTACCTTAGCTTTGACAGCTCTACTCCTTACCTTAGCATTGACAGTTTACTCCTTACCATAGCATCAACAGCTCTACTCCTTACCTTAGCATCAACAGCATTACTCCCTACTTTAGCTTCAACAGCTTTACTCCTTACCTTAGCTTTAAGGTTCTGTGACCAGGTAGCATCAATGGATACTTCCACAATTTGTAGAATGCTTTGCGCTTTCAATCCACAGAGTATGTCTGCAAATATAATAAAATAAACTATAGCATACACTGCTGGGCCTATTAAGCTCAGTTGGTTACGCATCTGGCTTTCAGTCAGACAGACAGACAGACAGACAAACACAGACAGACAGATGCTCAAACTTCAGATGATATCTACTATTCTTGAAGTCTGTTGAAATTCGAGTTTATGAACTGTACAAAGGGTGATCCAGAAATAACCGACTGCCCCTGTATCTTTTTCATTTTACAGATTTCTTACATGAAAGTTTTAGCCAGTACAATCCTATTCATGCCAAATCTATAACTAGAACCATTTTCATTTCAGGAAGGTAATTATTATTTTATTCGTTACTAAAAGTAACCCATTTACATTAAAGTGGGGCTCATATCTTTTTATGTAAGTGTAAAATTTAAGTTAAATTTATCAACTTCTAAATGTGATATTTTAGCATTGAAAATCATGATTATTACTTGACGTGTTCAACATCATATAACAAAGTCTGAACGTCATTCCCGTTTCCATTAGTAAACAAGGCATTTAGGAATACTACCGGTTGATTATTATGGTGTCATCTGAGTCACAAGAAACGTGGGCAATTATCATATTTTGGTGTCAGCTTCGTCATTCCTCAATCAAAACATAAGAGATGATACAGCAAGCTTTTACCGGGAAAAAAAACTGTCACGAACGCAGGTTATTGAATCGCATAAGAGGTTTCGAGATGGAAGAGTGTCACTAGAAGAAAGGAAGGGGTGGAGCCATAAGACCTTTATGAACGCAGCGTTAGTGACTGCAATTAAGGACATCTTATACATGGTCTAACAGGCTACTGCTACGGTACTGTTTACCGGGTTCTTACAGACATTGAATGGTATACAGATATGTTTGACCAGGGGATCACTCGGCACAAGAAATGTATTACACTCAAAGGAGATTACATAGAGAAGAAACTGATATGCCTATTGTGACTGAGTTACATGACGTACGTCACCCGACGTTATTTTGTATCTGATGTCTAATACAGGCAGTGTGTTTATGTATTAAGCTTCATTGTTTCTTGTGCAAATGTCTCAAAATTTTCAGGTATCGTGTATTAAATATTGGACATCACGTGAAATTTTTTTCATTAATGTAACACATAACATATAGAAGTAATAGATTCAATCTGTTTATTTCTGGATCACCCCTCTTATACTGAAGTTTCTATAGAAAACCTCAAGTTAAATATCAAGACGTTGAATTACCTTACCCAAGGATAAACATTGATATTAAATACCCGCACAAGCAAAAAAGAAACAAAAAAAGAAAGAAATACTACAGTCAGCACATGATAAATATATTGTATCAATGAAAATCTAAATCTAAAAGTACTATACAGTTCCTGTGTATTATTTGCTATACCTGCATGTTTTGCTTGACCAGTCAGTAACATGTTTGTACTATACAGTTCCTGTGTATTATTTGCTATACCTGCTCGTCGTGCTTGACCAGTCAGTAACATGTTTCTACTATACAGTTCCTGTGTATTATTTGCTATACCTGCACGTCGTGCTTGACCAGTCAGTAACATGTTTGACTGTCAAGCAGGAGTCATAAGGTTAAATTCTTACTTGGTCACCATCTCTGTAAAGACTGATCTCTGTCCTACAGCCACGAGACTCCCACCTCTTACTATGTGGGGAAATGGTGACTTGCAGAGACATGGCATGTCTAGTACTGGTTAACCAGATCCCGGAAATTAAGATCATGTACATCGACTACCTTTAAATGGTTTCCATTGTTGAGAAGCACTTTAGATCCTCTCTCATCCTTGTCCAGAGTGTTGCCATATTAAACAGAAGTGGCACTCGTCATCAACTCTGATGTGTCAACTTTCACTGGCATACACATATCCACATTCAATGTCAGGTGTGATATTCTAGCTGCAAAATACAATCATGCATATACATGTGTGCTCAGCAGCCAAACATACTATACCAAGATGCTTCAAATAAATTTACAAAATATTGCCTCAGTATCTTAATCAGAGTGTTTCAGTTGATGTATAATACAACACTGGACTGACATTGGTAAATAAGGTTTGTTCGCTGGCGATTGCATAACAAACAATTTACACAAATTTTTGTATTTTTTTTTTAAAACATAATTTTTCTAATGGAGTTTACCATTTTCACTATAATAACATGCATGGCAACCAATTTCAGGATGAATCTAGGCAAAATCACCGTCCTTCTGCAAGTATCATAATTATTGAACACATCTATTTCACTTTAATGCAGTGGTAATACAGGGTAGAATGACCATGATTCTGCAAGTGACTGGCAAACTTTCTCACATAAAGTGTTTAAACCAAGCTGGTCGCAGTCGTGTTGTATATTGTTTATTTAAGACTCCCCAATAAAGTGTTCATTGATGATTACAAGAGATGCACAAAATGGTTTTATTTCACTTATATTTTTAGTACATGTGTATATTATGACTGTTAGCTTGCTAAATTATTTATTATATATTTATTTGTTTATTGAAATAACAAAAATAAAGCAATGGTTGGTTAAGTCCCGGCCCTGGAGAAATGATTTGTGAATACAACCCCTGGAGGACATTGCAGAGATGATATCAGGGCTTGAAATTTCTTATAAAAGCTACTCATCCTCCTTTCCTTGATATAACCTGTATGAAGCAAATACACTGTCTTACTCAGGACACAACACATGGCCAGATTGGGTAACCCAGGACCATCCAGCCAAGTCTGATGCTCTACCAATAACCTGTGCTCCACACATGAGATATGTATATGTTCACATGCTGTTAATTCAAGTTACTTGTTTTTATACTATTAAACTGTACTGTGACAAACCTAGATGTAAAGCAGGGCCATGTACTGGGTAGGGTCTTAGCCAGTAATGTTCGAGGTTGCAAGTTCAATGCCGATCTTGACCCATATACATGTATGTATAGTGCCACTCAAAAACAACACACATAACAAGTTATACCCAGTAAATGGACTCGAGAGCCGTTTACTTTGTGTCCTTTTTATCATTTTGTCATTGTGGTTAAATCATCAACAGGTGTGGTTCCAGATCACCAAATGAGTGCTGGTAAGAATAAGACTACTATAGCTCAAGCATGTTGTAAGAGTTATTGGATAGAATTTGCTGAAACTGCAGTTCTGTGGGTATCTAGGTTCATTTTACATGTTCATTTGTTGGTGTGCTTTTTATATAAATCTGTTAGCTCTCAATGGCATAAAAATGATGCTAAATATTGAAACAAACAAAAAACAACTGAAATCTGAATGCAATGGAATTAAAATGGACATTATTAGAATACAAGATTATACTCATCACGGACTGGCTTGACAGCACAGCTGCTATGACATAATTAGTCAAAAGAAACTCAAACCAAGATTTAACAAACTTAACCATAGATATTATGTGTGTTCCTGTGTTACTTGCAACATTTTATCTTCAAGAACATTACTTTTGTTTAAAGATTTGAAGACATATTTATGTTTAAGAGCTGTTTCACAAAAATATGGAAAAAAATATTTATGGTTAAAGATACATTTACAAATTGTCAAGAGTATGAAAAAGTTCATTTTAGTTACCATTTCTTTCTTCAGTACAGAGGAGATAACTCTACTGTACATACAAGACCAGATATTCTTGTACACATTCAACATTCTTCAAACATCTGAAAATAGGAAACAAGAGGGCAAAGATGGCCCTATATTGCTCACTTGACTGACCTTTAGTCACCCAATTTAAGTAGATTATATAATACATGTACACTCAACATTCAAGAAAAACGAGATGGGCAAGAATTTTGATTTGTTTTGAAGATGTAACAGATGCGTTGAAGAGTTCCAACTTGGTAGAGGTTCACCCATGTTAAATGTCAGTGAAATTACATTGAAATCAGGTCAGTAGATTCTGACAAGAAGGCTTTTGATGTTTTTACTATAGCTGCCTATATATTAAACTAGCACCTCACTGTGGTGGTCATGTTTTTTAACAAATCACAACGGCTTGAACAAACTTGGTAAAGGGTCACCCAAGGAAAATTTCTGTGAAATTGTTTTAAAACTTGATCCGGTGGTTTCTGACGAGAAGATTTTTTAAGTTTTTACTATAGCTTATATAGTAAACTAACCCCACCCCCTGGTCGCCATGTTTTTGACAAATCACTGAGGTTTGAACAAACTTGGTAGGGTTCCTCCAAGAACATTTCTGTGAAATTATTTTAAAATTGAGCCAATAGTTTCAGACGAGAAGATTTTTTTAAGTTTTTACTAATTAAACTAGCCCCACCCCCCTGGCCGCCATGTTTTTTGACGAATCATGATGGCTTGAACAAACTTGGTAGAGGGTCACCCAAGGAACATTTCTGTTAAATTATTTTAAAAACGAGCCAGTAGTTTCTGACAAAAAGATTTTTTTAAGTTTTTACTATAGCTTATATAGTAAACTAACCCCACCCCCTGGCCGCCATGTTTTTTGATGAATTAAGATAGCTTGAACAAACTTGGTAGAGAGTCACCCAATGAACATTTCTGTGAAATTATTTTAAAATATAGCCAGTAGTTTCTGACAAGAAGATTTTTTTAAGTTTTTACTATAGCTTATATAGTAAACTAACCCCACCCCCTGGCCGCCCTGTTTTTTGATGAATCAATATGGTTTTAACAAACTTGGTAGATGGTAACCCAAGGAACATTTCTGTAAAATTATTTTAAAATGGTGACAGTAGTTTCTGACAAGAAGATTTTTTAAGTTTTTACTATAGCTTATATAGTAAACTAACCCCACTCCCTGGCCGCCATGTTTTTTGACGAATCAAGATGGCTTGAACAAACTTGGTTGAGGGTCATGCAAGGAACATTTCTGTGAAATTATTTTAAAATAAAGCCAGTAGTTTCTGACAAGAAGATTTTTTAAGATTTTACTATAGCTTATATAGTAAACTAACCCCACCCCCTGGCCGCCATGTTTTTTAAAATCAATATGGCTTGAACAAACTTGGTAGAGTCACCCAATGAACATATCTGTGAATTATTTTAAAATAAAGCCAGTAGTTTCTGACAAGAAGATTTTTTAAGTTTTTTCTATAGCTTATATAGTAAACTAACCACACCTCCTGGCCGCCATGTTTTTTGACGAATCAATATGGCTTGAACAAACTTGGTAGAGGGTCACCCAAGGAACATTTCTGTGAAATTATTTTAAAATCGAGCTAGTAGTTTCTGACAATAATTTTTTACTAATTAAACTTGCCCCGCCCACTGGCGGCCATGTTTTTTGACGAATCAAGATGGCTTGAACAAATTTGGTAGAAGGGTCAACCAAGGAACATTTCTGTAAAGTTATATCAAAATTGGCCCAGTGGTTTCAGAGAAGTTGTTAAAAGCTAAAAGTTAACGACGGACGACAGACGACGGACACCAGGCGATCACAAAAACTCACCTGTGAGCCTTTGGCTCAGGTGAGCTAAAACGCAATAGAAAGCATGCAATCCAATTATATCATGCAATCAACTAGTCATTTAATGCTACATTATCAAACAATGTTCCCAAAAATGTGATCTTCTTTTGGTCTACATACTAGGACATGTGCATCTGCTGTCCTTAATAATGGACAAGCAACTGCTTTAATTAAAAAATTAGAGTACATGGGTATTTATTTTTCAAAGAGAACAGGACAGGCAGTCTCAAAAATTGGTGCTGACATGAAAAGTCACTGACAGTACAGAAAAGATAAGCAGTACAACAGACATAGACTTTTGCCGCGTGGTGAAATGGAGTCTCGTAATCGGTGGTATTGGCTTCAGATCATACAAAATTCTGTCTAACATGTGAAATGTATATTTTGCTATTTATTTATTTGTTTTAATTTTTTTAAAACATTCTGAATGAAATAAGCTCATAATACTACAGAGATTTTATTTTTCTGAACAATACTGGTACATTTACAATGATTTACTGTTTTTATATATAACATCATACCCTAATGATGATTTTTAGTTTCAATATCAATTATAACAAAATTATATATTTTGTTTCACAAATATAAGAGTCACCCAGGTATAATATACTCAGTCCAGTATGTAACCTTGACCATTAAGGTAGCTGCCCAGGTGATGCACACAATATTTTGTCATATTATACTGGGCTTTTACACTTCTATCAATAAATTCATTGAGATATATTTAATAACTTGTGTAAACAATTATATACATTTACCATAATATTTCCCTTTTTGGGTACTCATGACTGTTGACTATATCTACTGTCCTCATGGTGGACCATCGGCAGGACAACTGTTGGCAGCCACGGCCTGTCTCTGTTGTCGATCACAGTCAACCAACTCCTTCCTGCATGCCAAAACTTTCTGCAAAAAGACATTTTGATGGTACAGATACATGCAAGATTTAGTTCAGCCAGTAAGTTTGCATCATACATTGCTAACTGTTGTATAAATGATATCCAGAACTTCTACACGTACATCCATAATCTGGTTCATGCATTTTTTAAATAATAGTTTAATGCCATTTTTAACAGTAACATGTTCAATAATATATGAACCACCGTCCTTCCAAGAGGACATGTAACTCATGTAGGTAAACAAATTAAGCAGCTATCAAAACTAACATAATTAATAAAACCATACAAAACACTTCACTGTTAGTGAAAATAGCACCTATCATACAAAGTACATAGAACACACTGTTCTGGGTATGAAATGGGTGCACACCACCAGCAGAGTTTTATCATGTTTTCACAAGAAACAACATAAAAGTAGATTAATGCAACAATATGAAGACAAACAAGCGGCCCAAGAGGGGCTCTACTGGCAACAAATAGACAGATGAAAATTTCAGGGGAATTTTTTTTGTAAGTTCCTCTTATATTGTTTGGTTGCTACTGTGCCCACTCAATGAAGTTGTGTTTTATTTATGTTTAACATATGTAAAACTGCAACCCATGTGATGACCCCGACCTTTGGCATGAGCGGCCACACTCTATCCTCTAGACTACTGACCTGCTTTGATTTTAATTTGATTAATTATTAGTCTTAAGCAATATTTTCTTGCTTGTATAATATATAATCACTTAAATACATCATAGTAATTTATAATTTTAATACATTTCAAAGAATAATATGTAATGATTTATTGTGAGGGTCTAATAATAGTTTTTTAATCACGTTATATGGACCCCAATGGGAACAAGATCCATTTTTATTTCCTTTTTAGCTTATTTTACAACATGTATGCTGAATAAAACTACCACTACTACAATTTCATACTTTCAGAGAGAAATGTTTTTTAAAGTTTCGTTTAAAATGTGCTTTGATAAACCCTGTGGCAGGGGTATTTGTGGTGGAATCACGCTGGTTCAAGAACTTGACCGAGATGTTGTGGTTATATATAATTGCTGTGCAAACCTTTGAGGGGACCTCCATGTAACGCTACATGTGAAATATCTAATGTCTAGGCATTGAATTTTCAGAGAAATGTTTTTTAAAGTTTCATTTAAAATATGCTTATAAGCCCTGTGGCGGGGGCATTTGCAGTCAAATTGTGCTGTTCAATAACTTGTATGAGATTTTGTGGTTATATAACTGCTGTGAAAGTGTGGTTTAATGGGGAGCTATTGCATCTACAACGTTTGAAATCCCTATATAACTCTATGAAAAACCATGACCCTGTGGTGGCCCCAAATTTGACCCCAGGGACCTGACTCCAACAAAACTTTTAGGGGACCTCCACGCAATGTTACATGTATAATATCTAAGGTCTCGACCTTCAACTTTTAGAGAAAATGTTTTTTAAAGTTTCGCTTAAAATGTGCTTATAAGCCCTGTGGCGAGGGCATCTGTAGTCGAGTCATGCTGGTTCAATAACTCGTTCGAGATCTTCTGGTTATTTTTTAAACTGCTGTGCAAGTTAGTTAAGATTTATGTAAAATGGGGGTTGGTATCATGTCGCCTTTGGCCATTAGAGTTAATAAAACCAAAATACAGGTCTTTGTGACAGTGGCTAACAGAAAACATCAACAATCTATAAACATGACCATGCTGCTGAAATAGAATGGCCAACATATGAAAAATGATTTACACATTGTAGCATTTCAATCAAGGGAGATAAGTTGTATTTCCTATACTCTACTAAATTACATACTGCTTCAAACTGGAACAGCAGTCACAGAGGAAACCTATATTTTTGGAAATATTTAAGGTACTACCATCATAACAGAAATTAGAGTTGTTTTACCTAATTTAGGCCAGCTTTAAAAAAATGTTTGTCCTAGTTTTTTTATGTAGGGTAGGAAGGTAGCTATTTTTTTTCTCCAGATTTTAATTTTGCAATTTTTATATACATACCAATATTCCTGTTAAAACATATTTTCTCCACAGATGCTGCAAGGTTCAGGTGGGTACAGATGTGCTTGTTTAAAAAATTATAAAACATCTAAGGTTACATACCAATACACCTTACATTTATGTAAAACAGTTGTCTGTGAAATTTGAATGATTATTAATGCTTCCCCTGTTTTTTAAAATTTGAACTCAGTTTATTTAGTTATTTTTAATTTTATATCCATAGGACTAGTACCATGAGTCTAGATAAATGTATGGACATGTTGTTTTTGGTCAGGACAAGCAGATTTTAGAAATACTTGTCCGACAAGTGAAAAAAAAAAAGGTTTGATAAATAAGGTACAAACAAGCACACGCAATTATAAAGACAGTTCACTCAAAAGTATAGTTGTCTTACAGTTAGGCCATAAATAATTGCTAGATTAGTATCCCCGCCTTCCCCCATGCTGCCCAGACCCTTTTTATTTATATCAAAAATAAAATCCTCACCCCCTCCCTCTTTTTAAGACAAAATTGGATGATAATCTAGCAATTAATTTACAATGACTCCAAGTAATAAACAATCCAATATCCACACTAATTACAAACAAATACCATCATAAATATATGGCGTGAAACACTAATAAAGTGTAGGCCTATGCATTAATCTACGTGTAGTACGAAACATCTCAATCTGGTACGAAATTATAGTGGTACGAAATCTAATTCGCAATGACTTATGCAGCGGGAGAGTGTGAGGAAAAACAACACATCCTAGGATACTTATAAATGACAGTCCACGCGTTTGCTTTCAATTACCTCATCATATTGTCCGTTATATTTAATCTTGAATTAAATCTGCCACAAATTAACACTTTCCCGAGACAATAAAACGGACGGTTAGGTATATCTGACAATCGGAACATCGCTCGGCCATTTCCGTAAACGTTCGAAATAACCTCGACATAGGTGAAGTACTTTTATTTAATTAATTTTGTATCTAATTATGATAAATTAAAGGAATCAGAAGAGGAATTATTAAAAAAAATGCTTAATGTTTTTGCTTATTGACCTTTACTCCGTATGTGCAAACAAAGATGGCAGCGTCCACAGTCCAGCCTCCGCAGTCACATCGTGAGATGAGTGTGTTCAATTCTCCAGAAAATCGTGCTTAAACTTTCCTGTCAAAGATAAACAGCTGGAAGCATAACGATCTGTCTATGATGGAAATGGCACTGATCAATGTTTATTTTGGTAAGAATCGTTGAAGCCGTAACAGACGGTAGGACTAAAATGCGAAATGGAGTGTAAATAGCGAAATGGAGATTATATTTGTTTCTTAAATAAATCAATAAACACGTATATAAATGCTATTATTAATGTATGATAATATGGTTGATGTGTCAAATAAAAAAAAACAATCAAAATTAATCGAATTCCCACATATATATCATAATATTACCAATACAGTATTGATACCCATTATAATTATACTAAAATAGATATAGCTATCAAATATAATTCAGCTTCATTAAAACAACAAAAGTAATTTACTTCAGTAAAGATATGATTTAAATAACGTTACAGATACAGGATACAATTTGTAAAAAGTTCCATACCATGGCTCAAACAGCGAGTGCGAAATGGAGAACCGCATGTAAAGGGCGAAATGGAGATCAATGTGTAAATTGTGAAATGGAGTTTCTACATAATACCACCAGAACAAATTACAACATCTAAAAATCATGCATCATGAATTGGAGCTTCTCGATTAGACGGTGACTGATATATAATTCTTTGATGGGATGTTACACATTCATTTTTGTTACTTCATAAGGTTTAGAAAATCACAAAAACAAAATCGTTTGCAGTTAGCCAACACACTCATGTCAGAGGTTGCTAGGTTCCACCCAAAACTTGACCCAATGCCTCTCAAAATACAACACTGGGTAATTCTACCCATCAAGATCACCCATTTACAGTGACATGGGTTTAGGAGCGTTTCAAGTATTGTGGTGTTGTGTGTTGGTGGTGGGGGCAACCTGAGGAGAGAGTGTATGAGGAGGAACTTCAAGGCTCCAAAGTGTATGCTGAACCTGTATATTGGGAGGGGGGCAGCCCCTTGGCTTATACCCCTTTGAGTGAAACTAAGTCAGTGACCTCAGCAGGAACTTGAACTCGTGCCTACTGTGTTAAACAAATGTTCCACTGTTGGCACCATAAAAGTTAGTATATAGGGACAGTAGCAACACGTATACAGTGAAACTTCAACTATAGCAGATTGTGTAAACTTAAGCCACATGTTTTGTTCTGAACAATTATGTGCATATTCCATGTACACATTACTTGGGCAACTTCTATCATCAAAGGTCTCAATATAGTTTTCACATAATTATAATACGATGTAAGTCTTGAAAACATTTGTGTTTCAAAAATTTCACACAATCATCTGAATGTATATTCGTTCAGATGTACTTACAGTAAAGTTACCTTTTGGAGTAAATCGACAACTACTTTAATCTTTCCATTCCACATTAGATAGAATGCTTGTCACCATATCAATCATATGTTAATAGATGTCACTTACATAACGGGCAAAGCATAGTATTATATTGATTGGAATACATTGGAAAACAATATATTGACCTGAATGTGAACATGTGACAATCTATCCCACCTGGATAAGCATAAAATAATGATTTTGGGAATCAATTTAAATTAACTACTAGGTAGTTGAATTAAATTTTACACTTAACATCCCATTTCTGTGAACTGGTCTGATTCATTAGATGCTTTATGTTATGAAATAATCAGTGAGCATCTGGGAAAAATATGAATTATGTATTGACAGTAATTTTATTAGTAAATAAAAATACAGTCATGTGCTTCATATTCTAGAGTATGTTGAGTACTTTTTGTAATATCACAGAAAGATGATTTTTATCACTGAAATTTTAAGGTAGGAAGTTGGGTCAGAAACTTTAATAAATGTTTTTGTTGAAAGAACAAGTACTGAGGATTGGCTTTTGAAAGGCATCAGGTCGAGTTGGGGATCAAACCTGCAACCTCTAGCACGAGTGGCCAGCACTAGCCACTACACTACCACCTGCTTGAAATGAAACCTACCGGTAGACTGTTGAGCTTAGAGGTTAAGTCACATAATATAGAAAGTGGTATTGATGTCTGATCTGTAATTTTGCAATTATACCCACTGCAACAAAGTTGTAGAGGGGTATTTAAACCAGTACTGGTTTCTTAATGATTTGGAGAACTGAGTGTTGATTTTTGAAAGGCATTAGGTTGAGTTGGAGATCAAACCGGCAACATCTGGCATGAGAGGCCAACTATCTATCTATTACATTACCGCCCATTTAAAATGAGACCTACTGGTAGACTGTTTAGGTCACACTAAAAGGTTAAATAGCTTATATGTCACATAATATAGAAAGTAATATTATGGTCGTCTGTAATTGTGCCATTATACCCACTGCAACAAAGATGTCGAGGGGTATACTGGTACTAGTTTCATAATGACCATACATAGATAAAATTTTATCTAGCCTGTACTTCCTTTCTTGTAAATTTTCTATAGTTGTTACCAATAGATATTAATATTATATATATATATATCTATATACACACACACAAGATTGTACAATTATTGAATAAAGGTTTTCCAAGTGTTGGTTTATTCAAATCTGCTTTATGGTGACAGTTTAAATTTTACAAATTTAATATTTAAAAGCAAACATTTTGAAGCAAGAATTACTCAAAGACTTAAAAAATAAAACAGGATTGTGAATTACCATGATTAATGTACAGTACTACTTAAATGAAGCTTCAAAATGCATCCTTATTGTACAATGAAGTACATCTGTCTTTAAGATGGAAGATGTTGGTTCAATCCCAACTAAGGATATCTGTTAGAGGCTTCATACTATGCATTGTAAATCAGTTTTGAATTATGAAATGAGGGTAGTGAAAAATGCTTCTATAGATAAGTTAGTTTGTGTTTATTTCAGGAATGAAAGCATAATTTTGAGTTTGATCCGTTGATGAAAAGCAAGCTAGTTTAATGTCTGAAGCTTGAACTAGACTAAGGAATGTTTTTCAAAATTGTACTTTCCATTCTTGTATAATTTACAATATATTCTCAAATTATTTCAGATGAAAGAATATTTATGATGATATTTTTTTTATATTAAAAAACGGGAGTATACAATGTCATGCATCTAGCTATCAATTTAATGTCATTGTTTGAACAGCAACTTTGTCCACAATCATGTTGAGTAAGCGCAGTCATGCACATTTCAGGGCTACTTAGGCTACAGTAAACATTAATTGCATGAAACATAATGTCCTACAAGCAAAGCAACATCATGGCGCCAATGCAATGCAAACTAGGTACTTTTTACCATTACCCAACTTCAACAGTTACTGATATTCATAGAGAAATGGACTGCAGTTTCTATAAAGTTCATACAGACTGAATGATTGTATGCGAGTTTTTATATATTCTTTATTTCTATTTGAATCTACATCTCACTGAATGGAAATTATATGGGGTTTTGAAGATTTTCAAAAAATAACTTAAAATTTGTTTAAATGTTAAATTTGTATAAAAAAAAAAAAAACATGTTTAAAACAAAAGTCTTCTTCATTGCACAATTAAAAGCCTTAATATGAAAAATTAATGGAAGCCTATGAGTTTGTCAAAGGTCAGACTTGAACTGACATCTCTACTCCTTAAAGGAATTTGTACTTTCTTGTACTACAAAGACTTTCTCACTGATAAGACTTCCTGTGTCAAGCTAAAAAATATTATCTTTTTCTGTATATATTTATAAAAAAAATTCAATATTTATACACACTGTTCCAAATGTTACAGAACAAATGTTTTTAAACCACTCTTTAATTAATATAAACACAAAAAAACAGTTACACTTGTCATTTTTTCTCAAAGAGTAAACATATGTTGAGACTGCAGCATAAGCCTTCAAGACTAATGCATAAAATAGACATCAATCTGTATCAGTATGGTTTATTGAGGATGGCCACCATCATAAACCAATTATGGGGTGAATAAACAAAGATAACAAAAATATACAATTTTTTAAGTGTCAGATCACAATAAAAAAATATCATACGCATCTGTTTACTAAACGAGTCCTACTCTGTTTGAAATTTTTATATTTGTTATTAAGATTTAATAAAAGTTCATTAATGGTTCTAGCTTCCAGACTTTTGTTTCACCAATACATTTAAGTAACTATATACTTAAATATTTTGAAACTGAAATTAGAAAAAGACATATATAAGACTGCATCCAGTAAAAAAAATTGTATTCAGTTTCATCGACATCAATTTAACAATATTTACATAACCAGTAAAAATAGGTAAAGTAAAACTTGACAAAATTATGAGGATTGTGTTGATGACGATGATTTTGCTGAAATTGTTGTTGCTGATGATGGTAATGATGATGATGATGGTGTTGAAGATGTTGTTGATGATGGTTATGTTGATGATAATGATGATTGTATTTATGATAGTGCTGATGATGACGGTACTGATGCTGTTGTTGTGGATGATGATGATGTTGTTGAAGATGATGATGGTGGTGTTGATGATGATATTGTTAATGACGATGATATATTTGCATATTTCGCGAAATTTACGCCTGGTTTACATCTCATTTTACGCTTGGTTTTCATACTTTAAATGAACAAAATTTACGCCTGAATTTTTATGAAATTTTGCCTGGTTTACTCCAATTTTACGCAAATTTGGTACAGGAAGTAAAACTAAATATGCCATTTGTAACATGTCATATGTTAGAAGTAAAATACACCAGCAAACATTCAAAAGTAAATATCAGCAAACTTTGGCATCTCTTTAACATCCAACTTTAATTCTGGCAGTGGTAAATGCTGACAAACTTTAATTAAATTTATGTTTGCTGGTATACTGTTCATATTGTTGTATGTATTAAACTTATATCATTGTAACCATACACAAATAGTGTGTTCAGACACTGCTTAAACTGGAATTAAAGAATAATATGAACATGGACACAATGCTATGGTAAACTGCCCTACAGTTGTTTTGAATATTAGCATCATTTCATGCCATCAAGGGCTAAGAGGTAATCAGTTAACCAAACCATTCTTTCCTTGGGTCCTGGAAGGTAACCTGTACTCAAGCACAATCATCTCTGCAAGTAGCTGAAACCTTTTTGCCTAGTTTATACTAATTTTAGCTCAATTGCGAAGAAATCTCAAAGCTTATATGTTTTGTTCTTGGTTTCATGTCCTGGCTTGAGCCAGTACTGAGTGTTGTTATTTAAGAGGCTTCAGGTCAGTTTGGAGATTGGACCCTCAACCTCTATTGTAGGCAGGCAACACTATTAACTACGTTACTGCTCTGCTTTTCCACTTGAATCAGCAGTGAGATATGAATGACAATGAGACAAATGTCATATCTATCGATAATCATGGGGACGAGTATTTAAACACACCTTTGGATCATTAGTCAGATGTGCTAACCAGTCTGGGCTCCTACAATAATTGTATTTTTATTATTGGCATTGTGCAGCTACATTGATATTCCCAAAAGCAATCATTTAGATAGGTTTGATAATACATATATACGTCTCACACCACTATTACATTTCCCATAGGGCTCCATTGTAACATTTATGTCCAAAACAGAGTGAAAAATTAAATTCTGCAGCATGTGTCTGGGCTCAAATTCTTCATTGGTTCCAGATATGCAATTATAAAGAAAAAAAAGTATACCTTGACCAGGTTGGTTTTTTTTTTAAATTCAATGCTTTTGTGAGACCTATCAATTTCCAGAGTAACGATATGTCAACTATTCGCCCTAGATGCGGTTCGAACCAACAATTCTGAAATGACACAGAATTGTCCAGAAAGCTGGTATCAGCATCAAATTTTTTAGTGGTGATTTCTAAAATACTGACCATTTAACTCATGCTAGCAAAAAAACAAAACACTGCAGTACAAAGCCCTGAAAAAAGAAGAAAAAGAGAACTAAAGTTTTATTTCTACCTCCTTCATCTGTAGGTCCGGAGTACTCAAGGGAGATAATAGTGGTGTGAGTCCTATATGGAGATAATCATTTTTGAATAACCAAGACATAAATAAATGTACAGACCAGACTACAACGAGTGTGCCTAGCTAAATGCTAACCATAGACACAATATCAAGGCCTCTGCCAAACCAATAAAATTGGTTTTGACCATGACTTATATACTATGGAATAACATGCAACACATCTGGACTGGGCGGACAAATTTACATACATAAACTGATAGCTTTATATGAGTAGGATCCAGTTAAGGATTCATGACTACTCATCCCCTGAAGAAGGAATAGTATATATTCCGAAAGTGCTCTTGTTTTTTTAAATAATTTTAAAGAATTCAGTATTGCTTGGGTGTATTAATTTATTAATTTATTATCTCTCCCATACATTATATATATAAAAAGTTTTAGTGTAATAAAATAATTACTTTTTTTCAGTTATAAACAATAATGACATTTGATGCTGCAAGGCTGTTTGTCATATTCCTATTTTTGGAAGGCGACTGGAGCGACGCATTCTATAGCCATTGTGAGAGGTATAATTTTGTTCTGGTATCTTTGTTATACTGTTACTGGTTATGGAACACTGAAGAAAAAACTAGAGCTATCACTGAAGGTGATGAATACCCCCGAACGCCGCCATGACAGAAAATTGGTTTTAATCCAGTACTTTAAAAGTAATGCTCCGGACAAGGGAAATATATCAAAGGGCAATAACTCTGTAATTAGCAAGAATAGAGTTATGTTTCTTGTACACTGCACTTCCTCTCATTATATTCTACAATTGTATGAAGCTTGATGAAATTCCATCTGGTACTTTTCAAGTTATGCTCCAGACAAGAAAAAATATCAAAGGGCAATAACTCTGTAATTAGTAAGAATAGAGTTATGTTTCTTGTACACTGCACTTCCTCTCATTATATTCTACCATTGTATGACGTTTGATGAAATTCCATCCAGTACTTTTCAAGTGATGCTCCGGACAATGTAAAATTGCAACGGACAGACCGACCGACCGACAGATCGACAGACCGATCACAGGGTGACTCCAATATACCCCCTCAAACTTCGTTTGTCGGGGGTATAAATATTGTGCTGCTAGGGAAATAAACAAAATAAATATCAATTTTTTTTATTCTTTTCATGGGATTTGAACCAGGATTGCCCAGGTCATAATCCAACTATGACCACTGTGCCATGTAGGAATATCACACAATCAGCTATATAAATCTAAGTTTAAACCTAACCCCTTACTCGGATTTGATCAATAATGCCCAGATATAACTGAGATTATATACTTAATCATTTAGTAAATACTTTATTCCACGGATCAGATCTAACTCAAATATCAGAGATAAAAGTGAATTTAAATGCATGTTTTTGACAGTATTTTGCACCAGATATGATCCTGAATTTATGCTTAATATTACAATTATAGTTATTTATTGAACTATAAGGGTAGAAAATAATTTGTTATGCTGCTTTAAATTGTTGAACTTTTTTTTGTTGTATTAAGTCTATGTAGCTACTACAGTCAATATTTTGAGAGGTAATCATTTATATTTTCATAAGGAATCCACTGGAAATGTAAAACTTAATGGGTTATCCTGTGTAATATATATTTGTCTCATATCTACAAACAGTAATATAAATTATAGTTAATAATTGCGAAAAACTATGTAATACTGTGATTTAATATTTGTAACTATTGTGATATATCTTGTTTAATTCATGGCATATAGATAAGATTTATTTGTGGATATACAACTTTAAATCTGAAACTTGGCACAGATTTTTCTTACTGTTCACCACAAAATGGAAGAACCGTGCTTATCAGTTGTATTATCATGGCTATTTATTCTCATCTCAGATTAATGTTTAATCTATACAGACAATCTGGACTTAGTCACAAGTTCTTATAAGCATCTAAATGGTCAAGGAATGGTACAATAGAATAGAAGTGTTAGATAATAATGTTAACACTTAAATGCACTTCCTATGGTAGAACACCAGATATGCATGTCTGAAAATTCAGGATCCTAACTCAGTGTACCGCTGTTTTGTGTTAAATATATTAAAGAATATAATTTGTTCTGTATACATTTTTAATAGGGTCTAATGCCATTTTCAACACATTTTAGGCTATATATGGCTTATCCAGTTTTATTGGTTGAGGAAGACTTCGGAAGAAACTGAGGAGAACCACCATCCTTCCGTAAGTAACTAGCAACCATTCGTTCAAGTTTTTGGAGTGAGTGGGAACACACAATCTTGGTTTAGAGAGGAAGTGATCTTCAGACGCCTTAGATCACTTGGCCACAGAGGACCCTTGTTCTGCATAGTCAGTTAAAGCAACTCTGTAAAACAACGTAAACCTAAAAAACAGAAAGAGTTTATAATTAGAGGTCATTCATTTGGAGGCCAGGCCCGATTAGCTCAGTCGGTTACGCATCTGACTATCAATCTAGGGGTCATGAGTTTGAATCCCCTCCCGGCAACAGTCTCCGCGATGACTGATATAATACATTGCGTCTTGTTATCATTCTTCTCTCACCGCTGATTAAAGTGAGAAAGTTATCAGTTACTTTTGGAGATGGGGTGTGCTCGAGTACTAGTTAATAACAGGAAACAGTGGTTAGATTAACTGATCGTCTGTTAGACCTCGATGGCATAAAAATGATGCTTGATATTCAATCAATCAAATTGGGGTACCTGCTACATGTCACAAACTGCTTAATTATATGTTTAACAGTTGAATATATGTCGAGTTTGATTGTCTTTTAAATGGTATATATCTTTTGGTTGGCATGTATCTTCACAGTTAAATTTTTATTTAGCTGTCTCAAAAAATGTACTGGCTGACGATTTTACTCAACTGCAAATTACTAAGGTCACCCATATCATCAACAAGAAACACAGTATGAATAATTATTATATTATATAGTTTGTTATAACTGATATTTGAGATTTATTTATTTTTTGCAGGATTCCATGGTGAAGGTGCCCATATAAAAACTGAGAAAAGTTGTAGGGATGTTGTTGGAAAGTTACCCGTCATTGATATTTCATGTTCTGGAACAGCTGAGTGACAATTGGGAGGCCTGCTACCTAAATGATAATCCTATAATAGATGTGTTTCTATTACACCTTTTCAACTTAATCTTCTGTTAAGTTCATTATTAAAGATAATGCTGGGGTTTTGTATCTGATGGACACAAGATATCAGGTTGGAATAAGACTTCGAGTGTGACCTGTATAAGCTGTAATAACTTATTTAGCTGCCAGGTTGGCATAAGACTTTGAGCGTGACTTGTATAAGCTGTAATAACTTATTTAGCTGCCAGGTTGGCATAAGACTTTGAGCGTGACTTGTATAAGCTGTAATAACTTATTTAGCTGCCAGGTTGGCATAAGACTTTGAGCGTGACTTGTATAAGCTGTAATAACTTATTTAGCTGCCAGGTTGGCATAAGACTTTGAGCGTGACTTGTATAAGCTGTAATAACTTATTTAGCTGCCAGGTTGGCATAAGACTTCGAGTGTGACTTGTATAAGCTGTAATAACTTATTTAGCTGCCAGGTTGGCATAAGACTTTGAGCGTGACTTGTATAAGCTGTAATAACTTATTTAGCTGCCAGGTTGGCATAAGACTTCGAGTGTGACTTGTATAAGCTGTAATAACTTATTTCGCATTCGAAGAAAAACAAATAAGATTATACTAAACTTTATATACAAGAAGTTTTTAATTTTCTGATTGAAAATAGTGTAATCATTCACATTTTGAAAATAGTGTAATCATTCATGTTTTTAAAATCTGATGTTTTGTAAATAGTGTTATCATTCATGTTTAGTAAATAGTGTAATCATTCATATTTTGAAAATGTAATAAATTGCTAAAATTATAAATTTGTGTTTTCTTGGAATTTCTTCTGTAATACCGATGGAAACGAATACATTATTTGTCTCACTTATTATGATATATGACCATAAACATGCAACATTTGAAGCTTTGCAACTGATTTGTTATGGGCCTGCATACAAACTGGGGTATTACCATTTCATATTTGCATATGTAATTTTCAATAATACTACATCAAAATCAATAATTTTATATCAAGACTAATAATTCTGCATCAAGATCAATGATCAATTATTCCCAAATCAAGATCAATAATTCTACATTCAATACCAATGATCAATAATTCTACATCAAGATCAATAATTCTACATTCAATATCAATGATCAATAATTCTACATCAAGATCAATAATTCTACATTCAATATCAATGGGCCATAGAAGATGATGTTATATGCCCTGTAAAGTGTGTGGATCAGGAGTGATATGTTTTCCTCCATTTCTGCTCTAAAAAAGATATGGGTTTTCCCAATGGAGGAACCATGTCTCATGATGGCTTTCTCACAAAATTTTGGGTTTTCAACTTATATTGAATGTTTTTTGGTGTGATTTGTTGTTGCTGACATTACAGTTAATATCCATGTATTAATGAATGCCCCATCCCTCTGTGGCCTTGGGGATGGTGCCAAAACACTCAAAATTTAAGGTAAACCTTAAAATAAGAAACAATGGGTAGCAAATGGTAAGCATGATTATTGAAGCCTCAGGGTTCTTTATAAAAATTGTGAATTGCATGGCCCTGAGTTATAGCATTTTGCCCTGGTAATTGGGCTTTCGTTACTAAATCTATATAAGAGAAAATGACAAAAAAAAGTTATTTCTGATCACTGAATACTCATTTGTATGGTTTTTGGCTTTTCAGGAACCTAGGGCAGAGACCTTTGGGTTGGGGCCAAAACAGCGAAATTCATGGTAAGCGAAACTTTAAAAACCTTTTCTCTGAAACTTCAATAGTTTACATGTAGGTCCTCTAAAACATTTGTTGAAGTCGGGTCCCTTGGGTCACTGTTTTACATATACATGTAGTTATATAGGGAAAATGTTGCAATTGTGATATCCTCATTTGGCACTGAATCTTAACAAAACTTGCACAGTAGTTATATAACCACAACATCTTGAACCAGCATCGATATTATTTTGATTGGAGATATTTCTTGAATTGTATATAATATGTGTGGCATTTGAATGCTATCTCTATATACTACAAAACTCAATTTAATTGTTGATCGGTCTATAACCAAGAATAAATTCACCTGCGTTCTTGAAAACTGTAACCGACAGATTTCCCATTAGCTGGTGT
The DNA here is from genome assembly GCA_029582155.1 of Panopea generosa. Taxonomy (NCBI): domain Eukaryota; kingdom Metazoa; phylum Mollusca; class Bivalvia; order Adapedonta; family Hiatellidae; genus Panopea; species Panopea generosa. Next base: position 21,647,502 of record CM055905.1, read on the forward strand.
TTGGGAAACGGTGATAACAGAACATGCAAAATGGTACGACATCCTTATAGATGGTGTTTGAGGTACCGTGATAACAGAACATAGAAGATGGTAGGACATCCTTATAGCTGGTGTTTGAGGAACAGGTGATAATAGAACAACAAGATGGTAGGACATCCTTATAGATGGTGTTTGAGGAAAGGTGATAGTAGAACAACAAGATAATAGAACAACAAGATGGTAGGACATCCTTATAGATGGTGTTTGAGGAAAGGTGATAATAGAACAACAAGATGGTAGGACATCCTTATAGCTTGTGTTTGAGGAACTGTGATAACAAAACAGAAGATGGTAGGACATCCTTATAGCAGGTGCTTGAGGAACCGGTGATGACAGAACATACAAGATGGTAGGACATCCTTATAGCTGGTGTTTAAGGAACAGTGATAACAGAACATAAAAGATGGTAGGACATCCTTATAGCTTGTGTTTGAGGAAGTGTTAACAGAACAGATAGGTAGGACATCCTTTTTTGGTAATTTATCGAACAATGGAGTAAATATTTATAGTGGAATATGTTTGAAATAAATAAAACAATTTATATAAGGTGATTAAGATGTTTGGACCCAAGGCCACAGGTTAATAAATGAAATATAGGTAGAACTGATTTAGATGGTTGGAATAAATGAAACATAGTTTCGAAGTAATTTAGATATTTGGTAGAAATGAAACATAGGTTGAGGTGATTTAGATGTTTGGTATAATGAAACAAAGGTTGAGGTGATTTAAATGTTTGGTATAAAAGAAACATAGGTTGAAGTGATTTAGATGTTTGGTATAAATGAAACGGGTTGAAGTGATTTAGATGTTCGGAATACTAATGAAATATAGGTTGACGTGATTTAGATATTTGAAATAACTTGCAGTCATTAAGTGTGCATGTTTATACTTCTTACTATTGAAAGGCTGCTGTAATTAGTTAAATATTTAGCTAAATATCTACAATAGCTATTTATTTGAAATACCTTGTTTTATTGAAGTTGAACATTCCTGGCCCCAATGTCCTGTACCTACATAAGTGTCACACCCACTCTGCTCACTCCCCCTTTTGTTTTTGTTTTCTATTCTGTTTTACATTTTATATGAAATACTCTGCATTAAGATTCGAGTCCTCACTGGTGTTAAAAAAGTGACTTTTATGGGATTTCAACATATGCATGTATTTATGAGCATTTAAGGACTTCATTTTTCAAAATAATCTCAGGGTGTCACTGCACCCTCTTTAAAAATAGAGGCCCAAGAGGGCCTGAGGACGCTTTACTGACTCATAGTAGCCATAGCACTTTTTGAAATTTCACAATATTTACCCTCTTTAGGGGATCGTCTTAACAATTTATGGATAAATACCCCCATCACACCCATACTGAACAAAAACTTAACTGCTATGAAAAGGAAATACTTTAAATTCCCCTACCATTCATCTGTAAAAAAGTATAGTCCCCTGTACAGAACCCTTATACAACTAAGCCCCTTAATTTGTCAGAACTTCAATGATCACCCACTCTTAGCAATTTGTTATGAGCAGAAATGATTCAAATTTTAAAAAGAAGTTTTTTTGTACACATGGATGCAAAATGAAAAAAAAATCAGTTTTCCCTATAATATTCCTATGTAAACCTAGCCCCTAAATTCTTATCTGCAATCAAACATAAGGATAATTTATGCCAAATATGAACAAATCTGACATACCAGTTCTTAATTTTTACCCTTTTGGGGCACCTCCCGACCCCTAAGATAGTGAAACCCAGTCATTTTTACAAATATGTACCTCCTTCACCAAACAATGCTTCTGTGAAGATGTAGGCAAAATAATTTCCATTTTAAAATGACGTGTCCCCTCATTGAACCCATGGGGCAGTGTTATTTTTAACCCTAGGGACACCATTTGAACAAATCTAACAAAACTACAGATGGTCATGATTACTATATAAACATTTTGAAAAGCTGCTGGGCCGTTCATGAGAAGAAGACTTGTTAGGTTTTGGACTATTTTTAGTAATGGTGGCCATCTTGAATTTACATTGAAAAATAATAGAAACATCCTTGTGAGGTTTCAGTTTAATTGGCCTAGTGGTTTCAGAGAAAGTCCTACTAACAGATGACGGACAACACATCATCGCATAAGCACTTCTGGCCTTTGGCCAGTAGAGCTAATAAAAACAACTCAACCTACCAGATATTGCGCATTTTTATGTGAGTATTCATTCCTGCTATGAAAAAAAAAAACTTCTATGTGGAATTCTTTTTTTACCATGGAAACTCTAGACCTTATTTTATATAGAACAAGAACAAAATTCAACTGTGTAGTGAGATCACCTGGATCCAAAGAAAAGATGATTATGACCACTGACCATTTTTTAATATCTGAAATACTGTTGATAAAAGTTATAGAACATCATACAAAGTAATACTAACGGTACAAACAATATCTCTAAGACGCACCTAATATCCACAAAACATTTAATTGTTATAATAGAATTGGATTTATATTTTTGATTATTTGTATAATACCACTTTTAGCTAAAAAATCAGAGCTAGCCCTATAGAAAAGTTCCTAACAATGTCCCCGTCAGATTTAACATGCTCCAATTAAAAAATATTAAGTGCGTTTCGTCCCGTTTATGTTAAGGGCCCATACAGAGTTCCAGGACTCATCAGTTAGACAAACCCCATTAACTTGAGCCAACTGTTAATTATTAGTTATTGTTAATTATTAGTTATTATTAGTTATTAAGAAAAATAGTTAAGAAATAAAATAATAACAATATGTAAGATGCAATAAATACAACACAATATGTGCATATATAAGATGAAATAACATAAAATAACATAAAATACAATGTAATAAGATACAATGTAATAACAACTAAAATGATTTAAAATATAAAAGAAAATAGTTTCGTCTTCAGAGAACATACAAGACCTAACAATAAATAAGATGAAATAAGTTATAGACTTGCATTCATTGTTATCTAGTCTTTACCAACAAACAAGACCTAGCAATGAATACTGTAGAACTGCATCAATCGTCTCATCTTCTCCAATTATACAAGACCTAGGAATAAACAAGATAAAAAAAAAAGAGCTGAATCCACTGTTGTCGCGTATTCACCAATAATACAAGACCAAGCAATAAACAAGAAAAAATAACATAGAGCTCAATCCATTGTTGTCGCGTATTCACCAATTATACAAGACCTAGCAATAAACAAGATAAAATAAGGTAGAGCTGCATCCATAGTTGTCGCTTATTCACCAATAATACAAGACCTAGCAATAAACAAGGTAAAATAACAGAGCTGAATCCATTGTTGTCACATATTCACCAATAATACAAGACCTAGCAATAAACAAGATAAAATAAGGTAGAGCTGCATCCATTGTTGTCGCGTATTCACCAATAATACAAGACCTAGCAATAAACAAGATAAAATAACATAGAGCTGCATCCATAGTTGTCGCTTATTCACCAATAATACAAGACCTAGTAATAAACAAGATAAAATAAGGTAGAGCTGCATCCATTGTTGTCGCGTATTCACCAATAATACAAGACCTAGCAATAAACAAGATAAAATAACATAGAGCTGCATCCATAGTTGTCGCTTATTCACCAATAATACAAGACCTAGTAATAAACAAAATAAAATAAGGTAGAGCTGCATCCATTGTTGTCGCGTATTCACCAATAATACAAGACCTAGCAATAAACAAGATAAAATTACATAGAGCTGAATCCATTGTTGTTGCGCATTCACCAATTATACAAGACCTAGCAATAAACAAGATAAAATAAGGTAGAGATGCATCCATTGTTGTCGTTTACCCCCAATTATACAAGACCTAGCAATAAACAAGACAAAATAAGGTAGAGCTAAATCCATTGTTGTCGTTTATCTCCAATTATACATGACCTAGCAATAAACAAGATAAAATAAGGTAGAGATGCATCCATTGTTGTCGCATCCTCCCAAATTATACAAGACCTAGCAATAAACAAGATAAAATAAGGTAGAGCTGCATCCATTGTTGTCACACCTTCCAAAATTATACAAGACCTAGCAATTAAAAGATAAAATAAGGTAGAGCTGCATCCATTGTTGACGCTTCTTTCCCAATTTTACAAGACCTAGCAATAAACAAGATGAAATAAGGCAGAGCTGCATCCATTGTTGTCGCATCTTCCCCAATTATACAAGACCTAGCTATAAACAAGATAAAATAAGGCAGAGATGCATCCATTGTTGTCGCATCTTCCCCAATTATACAAGACCTAGCTATAAACAAGATAAAATAAGGTAGAGCTGCATCCATTGTTGTCGCATCTTCCCCAATTATACAAGACCTAGCAATAAACAAGATAAAATAAGGTAGAGCTGCATCCATTGTTGTCGCATCTTCCCCAATTATACAAGACCTAGCTATAAACAAGATAAAATAAGGCAGAGCTGCATCCATTGTTGACGCTTCTTCCCCAATTATACAAGACCTAGCTATAAACAAGATAAAATAAGGTAGAGCTGCATCCATTGTTGTCGCATCTTCCCCAATTATACAAGACCTAGCAATAAACAAGATAAAATAAGGTAGAGCTGCATCCATTGTTGTCACACCTTCCAAAATTATACAAGACCTAGCAATTAAAAGATAAAATAAGGTAGAGCTGCATCCATTGTTGACGCTTCTTTCCCAATTTTACAAGACCTAGCAATAAACAAGATGAAATAAGGCAGAGCTGCATCCATTGTTGTCGCATCTTCCCCAATTATACAAGACCTAGCTATAAACAAGATAAAATAAGGTGGAGCTGCATCTATTGTTGACGCATCATCCCGAAACATATGAGACCTAGCTATAACAAAGATAAAGTAGCTGAATACATTGTTGTTGCATATCTACCAATTATACAAGACCTTGCTATAAACAAGTTAAAATAATGTAGAGCTGCATCCATTGTTGTTGCATCTTCACCAGTTATACAAGACCTAGCAATATTTATGATGAAATAACATAAAACTGCATCCATTGTTGTCTCATATTCACAAATAATACAGGACCTAGCAATAAAACAGATAAAATAATATGTCATCACCAATTATACAGAACTTACAATAAATGTGATCACACCAACACCACTTCACACACAATAAACCACCCCACATATCAATCAACACCACACAAACAATCAACCACCCTACATATCACACCAACAATCAACCACCCAACAAATCACACCAACACCACATTACTAGCAACCAACCACCCCACATATCACACAAACATCACATCACCAACATCTGACCACCCCACATATCACACCACATCACTAACATCCGACCACCCCACATATTACACCACATCACTAACATCCGACCACCCCACATATCACACCACATCACTAACATCCAACCACCCCACATATCACACCACATCACTAACATCCGACCACCCCACATATCACACCACATCACTAACATCCGACCACCCCACATATCACACCAAATCACCAACATCCGACCACCCCACATATCACACCACATCACTAACATCTGACCACACCACATATCACACCACATCACTAACATTCGACCACCCCACATATCACACCACATCACCAACATCTGACCACCCCACATATCACACCAACACAACACCAAATCACCAACATCTGACCACCCCACATATCACACCAACACCACATCACATCACTAACATCTGACCACCCCACATATCACACCACATCAGCAACAACGAACCACCCCACATATCACACCAACACCACACCACATCACTAACATCTGACCACCCCACATATCACACCAACACCACACCACATCATTAACATCTGACCACCCCACATCACTAACATCCGACCACCCCTCATATCACCAACACCACATCATTAACATCTGACCACCCCACATATCACACCACATCACTAACATCCGACCACCCCACATATCACACCAACACCACACCACATCACTAACATCTGACCACCCCACATATCACACCAACACAACACCAAATCACCAACATCCGACCACCCCACATATCACACCAACACAACACCAAATCACCAACATCCGACCACCCCACATATCACATCACATCACCAACATCCGACCACCCCACATATCACATCACATCACTAACATCCGACCACCCCACATATCACACCACATCACTAACATCCGACCACCCCACATATCACATCACATCACCAACATCCGACCACCCCACATATCACACCACATCACTAACATCCGACCACCCCACATATCACACCACATCACCAACATCCGACCACCCCACATCACTAACATCCAACCACCCCACATATCACACCACATCACTAACATCCGACCACCCCACATATCTCACCACATCACTAACATCCGACCACCCCACATATCACATCACATCACCAACATCCGACCACCCCACATATCACACCAACACCACACCACATCACCAACATCCGACCACCCCACATATCACATCACATCACTAACATCCGACCACCCCACATATCACACCACATCACTAACATCCGACCACCCCACATATCACACCACATCACCAACATCCGACCACCCCACATATGACACCACATTACTAACATCTGACCACCCCACATATCACACCAACACCACACCACATCACCAACATCCGACCACCCCACATATCACATCACATCACTAACATCCGACCACCCCACATATCACACCACATCACTAACATCCGACCACCCCACATATCACACCACATCACTAACATCCGACCACCCCACATATCACACCACATCACTAACATCCGACCACCCCACATATCACACCACATCACTAACATCTGACCACCCAACATATCACACCACATCACTAACATCCGACCACCCCACATATCACACCAACACCACACCACATCACTAACATCTGACCACCCCACATATCACACCAACACCACACCACATCACTAACATTCGACCACCCCACATATCACCAACACCACATCACTAACATCTGACCACCCCACATATCACACCACATCACTAACATCCGACCACCCCACATATCACACCAACACACCACATCACTAACATCTGACCACCCCACATATCACACCAACACAACACCAAATCACCAACATCCCACCAACCCACATATCACATCACATCACCAACATCCGACCACCCCACATATCACACCACATCACTAACATCTGACCACCCCACATATCACATCACATCACCAACATCCGACCACCCCACATATCACACCACATCACTAACATCCGACAACCCCACATATCACACCAACACCACACCACACCACATCACTAACATCCGACCACCCCACATATCACACCACATCAGCAACAACGAACCACCCCACATATCACACCAACACCACACCACATCACTAACACCTGACCACCCCACATATCACACCAACACAACACCAAATCACCAACATCCGACCACCCCACATATCACACCACATCACTAACATCCGACCACCCCACATATCACACCACATCACTAACATCCGACCACCCCACATATCACACCATCACCACACCACATCACTAACATCTGACCACCCCACATATCACACCAACACAACACCAAATCACCAACATCCGACCACCCCACATATCACACCAACACCACACCACATCACTAACATCCGACTACCCCACATATCACACAACATCACTAACATCTGACCACCCCACATATCACACCACATCACTAACATCCGACCACCCCACATATCACACCACATCACTAACATTCGACCACCCCACATATCACACCACATCACCAACATCCGACCACCACACATATCACACCACATCACTAACATCTGACCACCCCACATATCACACCAACACCACACCACATCACTAACATCTGACCACCCCACATATCACACCACATCACTAACATCTGACCACCCCACATATCACACCAACACCACACCACATCACTAACATCTGACCACCCCACATATCACACCAACACCACACCACATCACTAACATCTGACCACCCCACATATCACACCACATCACTAACATCCGACCACCCCACATATCACACCAACACCACACCACATCACTAACATCTGACCACCCCACATATCACACCAACACAACACCAAATCACCAACATCTGACCACCCCACATATCACACCAACACCACACCAAATCACCAAAAACCAACCAACCCACATATCACACCAACATCAAATCACCAACATCCGACCACCCCACATATCACACCAACACCACATCACCAACAACGAACCACCCCACATATCACAAAAACACCACACCACATCACCAACATCCCACATATCACAAACATCACACCTCATCACCAACATCTGACCACCCCACATATCACACAAACACCACATCAGCAACAACGAACCACCCCACATATCACACAAACACCACACCACATCACCAACAACGAACCACCCCACATATCACCAACACCACATCACCACACCAACAACTGTCCAACCCTACATATCTCTCAACACAATCAACATGCTTCCTCAGAACCAATGGTACAGCATCTCTCCACCACAACAGCACCATCAGCATTGGCAGGACCCATGGAACAGCATCAGCACCATCACCATTGGCAGGACACATGGAACAGCATCAGCACCATCACCATTGGCAGGACACATGGAACAGCATCAGCACCATCACCATTGGCAGGACACATGGAATAACATCTCTTCACCACCACAGCAGCAATCCAACATTGGTAAATGTTTGGTAAAAACTGCAATGTATCAAACAAAACTACAGTACACAGGTATATATATATACATGATGAACCCTTTGATGTGAATACAAAACACTTCTACTACGATAATACTCTTGCAGCTAATACTGTAAACTACAATTTTCTATAACTTGCTATACAATACAATACAATATAATATGCCCGTCACAATACTCCTTTATTACTATAACTACAATATATTAAAGTGCAATACAATACAATACAATGTAATACAATACAATACAATATGCCAGTCACAACACTCCTATATTACTATTACTACAATACATTAAAGTGCAATACAATGCAATACAATACAATACAATATGTCAGTCACAATACTCCTATATTACTATAACTACAATACATTAAAGAACAATAAAATACAATATGTCAGTCACAATACTCCTATATTACTATAACTACAATACAATACAGTACAGTACAGTACAGTACACTACACTACACTACACTACTACCTGAACAATACTATTATATTATGTTATTTTAGTAAAAAAAAAATTTTATTTTTTACATTAATGACACGACTATTTACATTCAATATAAATAATTACTCTACTACAATACTACTACATTCTGTCACAATGAAATACAATAGTTCATTGAAAACAGAAATTCCATTATCAAACAAAAGCCTATTGTTGCAGAGTAAACACCTCATATAGTCTTCAGTGAGTGAAGACCATATAATTATTAATGAAACATTAAAACAAAAAAATTATGATATACAGAGGTGGTTTAACTGTGACGAAAAAGAATAGAAATCTATTTTATGATCTTAGGAATGAAAAACTATCTTATACTAGAAAATTTAAAAAAAAAATACAGTAAGTAATTGTGTATTAGGCAAATGATTTCATAAAACACAAGAAATCACTGACTAATGCAATTACTATACAGCAATGAATTAAACTTTCCGCAGAGAGTAGGGAAGTAAATAATGGACTCTAAAATTTAAGCTTGATTATTCTACTTTATCTTTACTTTTGTAAAACTTCCCAAGAGAGCAGAGAAGTTAGTTGAGTCCATTTTTTCCGTTTGACCAATCAAATAGCGACTTTAAAACTTCCACATTCTCAAAAGAGAAGATAATGATATGCAGAGAAATCTTCATTGGATAGACTCATAGAGATGAAACTGTTGACAAAGGGGCCTCAACAGCTTCACCAAAGTCCATCTATCGCTCCATTCAGACATCTCTGTTTGGTAATCAATTCTTCCAAGTCTGTGACAGAATCATAGGAATCTATTCTATGATCGTAGGAATGGGAAAAAAAATCTATTTTAAGACTACATGTATTTCAAATAATAAAATGTGTGTCTATGGAAACAATTCCATAAAACACAAGAACTCACTGAATCAATATTAAAGATGTCAATAAATATGGATACTGACACCATAAAAGTACCTGAAGGTAAAAATTACCAATGGTAGTATAAAGTGACATGGATCTCGACACTGAATGTACCATGTAAACAATAATTACCTACAGGCTACTGGCTATCTCTGATGAAGGTTTAAAATAGAAATAAAAACAATTTAGCCTATTTTGCTAATGAAAAATATGTGTCAACCTGCTAACTGTTCTGTTATAAACACAACAAATAAAACAGCACATTAAACTTAAAGTTTTAAAGATTATTTTTTCATGAAAGTAACAAGTGTTGTGGTCCGCAACACATATATTATTAAAAGTAAAAAATAACTATTATCTACTTGTTAATGAAAGTTGAAATCAAATTTCTTTGAAAAAATTATTTGTTGAAACAAGTATTTATTTCTGTTGATGTCACAGTAAACACACCTCAAGACTGCAAACAAACTCACCCCAGGATGTCTATATAGAATATGGGAATCTTCAGGAGTGAAGACCCATACAGCCTAACATTCTATAAAATTACATTAAGTATGTGCAAATACAAAAAAAAACAAAGTGATAAACCCTTTATAATATTAAGCAACTAAAAACAAAATAAATCAACTAAATTAAGAAACAGCCACCTGAGTGATCCCATTACATAACAGTTTAATCTGCGACTCAAGATTTCTATTCAAATAACAGAATACATACATAGAGGAAATCTGTGGCTAATTGAATAGACAAAACAGGAAAAAAAAATGTATGATAAATGTGGAAATATATCATACCCACACCTCTATGGAATTACTTTGGACAGTCTTGAAGACAATCCAACAAATTAAAAATAAACTTACTAAAAAAATGTAGTTCTTAAGATTAATACATAACCTACTTCCCAGCCACAGAAATCCCCTACAAAACTGTCAATACGACAACCTGTCCGGACGGCGAGACACCCTTCCTATCCTAGTCCTAACCTCTAGAACAGAGGCTGGGACTACCCTAACCCTAACTGGAGTGTCGCTGTATCTGAGGGGGGGTCGTCTAGCTCGAGTAGAGCGCCTAAGGGGTGCCGGTGGTGCAGGGACTGCTTCACGGACGGGAGGAGGGTGAACAACAAAAAGCTGAACTGGAGCAAGCTGAACAGGCTCGGCAAGCCTGACACGGACAACGGCGGGAGGAGAAGCAGTCCGAGGGACAGCAACACAGGCTGTGGGTCTGACGCATACAGCCGTATGGTCAGTAGCAACGGACGGACGGATACAGCGACGGACAGAGACACACGGACCTACCGGGGCGGGGTCTGCCACAGCAACAGGAGCCCTAACTACAACTACCTGAGGTACCTCATCAGCAACTGGATGTAGATCCTCACTTGGCATGGTACGGGTACCAGTCACCTGGAAATAGAAAAAGAAAAGTTTCAATAAAATGTTTAACGATTAAACAATGAATGTCAGTGGCAGAGCATTGGACAGGTTTAGGATTGGAGGGTCACGAGTTCAATCCTCTTGCAAGGTTATGTGTGAATATAAATGAAGAAATTACAGCCAAGGTAAAACTGTTCACAGATGGACAGATAGACAGATATGGTGAAACCAGCAATGCATAATTAGGTATAACAAGAGCTGTCGAAGAACTTGACTATTCTAGCCATGTTACAGAACTGTATTTCATAACGTACAATAAAAAAAAAGCCAGATATATCTGTATCAATGAAACCACCTTTGATATTAGCAAAATAGTAAAAAGGCTGGGTTTCTTATTCAAAATAAGATTAAAGATAAACAAATGACAGGAGGGTGAGGTCCTTGGGGTTGGTAAAAAAGTTGAAATAGACAAAGTATTCAATTTAAAACAAAACATTTTTTTTTAAAAAAAAAATGGGCTTGGGGGTGGGGATGGTCCTTGGGGTTGATGACAAATTGAAATGGAGCAGAGTATTTGTCTTAATACAAAACAAAATTTACAAAATAATTATTTATAGTCAGGGAGGGAGTGGGGGTCTTGGGGTCAGTAACAATGTGGAAATTGGGCAGAGTATATGATTGAATACAAAACAAAATTTACAAAAAAAAAAATCATAGTGGGGGGGTGTCAAGATTGGACACAAGAAGGTAGCCAAGTAGATATGGGACAATTAAATTCAAACAATGATACAAAGTTATGTAATTTCCCATCTGTGATCAATTTATCAATCTGGATGCATTTACATGTACAACAATTCAAATAAATACCCAATAACAGTGTAAGGCACATAAAACTTTTAACTGGATAATGACAGTATTAACCAAATCCATTTAATAGGTCAAGGACAGTGATATAAACTTGATCAGTTATATATTATATACAATTACATACTAATTCATTTAAGCTCAATTGAGAAGAAACCTTATCCTTTGTTTCGGTGTTTCTGTATACGGTATACAGTGTTTCCATCAGCTTCAACCCATTTCATTTCCAAGTTTCATAAACAATTTTAATGATTTTAGGAGACACAGAGCAGACATAAAATCAGAGATGGATAGATTGAAAAACTGATTGACAGAAAATGTCATCATCTTCCAACCACAGCTAACATCATCATCATCGTCATCATCAACATCTCTAATTGCAGGATTTATACTAATACACCACTACAGCTACATGAAACATCAGCATGCTGTAATCATTACATATACTACTTTCCCTCATACCCAACTCCAACTAATGATCATCATCATCAACATCATCATCATCTTCATCATCAGCTTAACTGCAGTGTTGATATTTATTCCCCACTACAGCTACATGTAACATCAGTATGATATAACCGTTACATATATTAATATATCTAATTCCCAACTCCAGCTAACATCATCATCAGCATCAATATCAGCTAACATCATCATCAGCATCAACATCACCATCATCATCAGCTTAACTGCAGTGTTGATACTAATTGAAACTACAGCTACATGTACCAGTAACATCAGCATGCTATAACCATTACATATATAACTATCCCTCATTCCCAACTCCAGCTTACGTCATCATCAGCATCAACATCACCATCATCATCATCTTCATCATCTGTGTTAGCAGTATTTATACTTATTCCCTACTATAGCTAAGTGTAACATCAGCATATTCCCATCCCCAGCTTACATAATCATCATCAACATCATCATCAGCAAAACTGCAGTGTTTGATACTTATTCCCAACTACAGCTACATGTACTAGTAACATCACCATTACATATATTACTATCCCTAATTCCCAACTCCAGGTAACATCATCATCAGCATCAACATCATCATCATCAGCTTAACTGCAGTGTTGATACTAATTCCCCACTACAGCTACATGTAACATCAGTATGATATAACCATTACATATATTAATATCTCTAATTCCCAACTCCAGCTAACATCATCATCATCAACATCATCATCAGCTTAATTGCAGTGTTGATACTAATTCCCAACTATAGCTACATGTACCAGTAACATCAGCATACTATAACTATTACATATATTACTATCCCTAATTCCCAACTCAAGCTATCATCATCATCATCTCTAACTGCAGCATTTATATTAATTTACTACTACAGCTACATGTAAAATCAGAATGCTATAATCTTTACATATACTACTTTCCCATATTCCCAACTCCAACTAACATCAGCTAACACCAGCATCATTACTATCACCCTCATTATCATCTTCATCATCATCATCATTATCTCTAACTGCAGTTCTAACAACAATTCATATAAATAACCAACAACTGTTTTGGGCTCCAGAGTGAACAAGACACTAAAACCCAAAAGTTGTAATATTCCATATGATTATACTGTTGTTGTTGTATGGTGTTTAGCGTCGCTTTCAACAATTTTTCAGTCATATCACGACGGTGTCTACTTGAGACAGTATTCTAATCGCTGTCACATTGGAGTATCATGCTGCAGACACATGGTATGATACCCCACCCAGTCACATTATACTGACACCGGGCTGACCAGACCTAGAACTCTCCACTAAATGCTGAGCGTCGAGCAAGGAAGCTTCTAGTACCATTTTTTAAAGTCTTTGGTATGACCCAGCCGGGGATTGAACCCACGACCTGCCACATACGAGGCGGACGCTCTACCACTAGACCACTGCCGCGTTTATATGATTATAGATACACATTAAAAAAAAAACATTCGTTGAAAATTAATATAAGACACAAGAATAAGAATCATAATGCAAAAGTGAAAACTAATGTCGACATATACAACTTGCACCTAAACTTTAACATAAAGTTATGAGCCCAATTTCACCTTAAACAATAAAAAAATTGCAGTCCTTTTACAAAATACCACAAAGTATAGCTGACACCCTTATGCCAAGTTACATTCAAATAACTATAAACATGCAGCCAGCACCAAAACTTTATAACGCTGGGGTTTAAGACATGGATGACCTTACCAACCCTGCAATATGACCTTGACATTTCAAGTTAGGATCCTGCTGTGTTACATACTGCCTCAGAGTATAAGCAACCAGATTTAAGCGAAGTTCCATTCCTTATAAATGCAAGCATTCAGACTTATGAACAACTTGCACCAAAATTTTATAACGCGGGATTTAAGACATGGATGACCTTACCAACCCTGCAATATGACCTTGACTTTCAAGTTAGAAGCCCGCTATGTAACATACTGCCTCAGAGTATAAGCAACCAGATGTATGAGAAATTCCATCCTTATAAATGCAATTCATTCAGACTTAGGAACAACTTGCACCAAAATGTTATTTTAAAGGGAGAATATCAGGGAAAGTCTTACAAAAATATACAGTAAAATGAATGAATGAATGAATGAATGAATGAATGAATGAATAGGGTTTTACAGCATACCAACACATTATAGGTTATTCGACACCAACAGGAAGGAAGATTCCAGGTTCACTCTACATGTACAAAAACAACAAATTAACATAAAGATTTAAAAAATACACCAACAAATGAATATGCAGAATGAACCTAGAACCTTGATACCTGCGGAACTGCAGAGTTTCAGCAAATTCTATCGTATTACTCAAATTGTCCCTTCTTACAACATGTATGAGCCACAGTGATCCTATTCTTGCCATCACTCATATGGCTCCCTGGAACCACACAGGGGTTGATAATTTAACCACAACAGTGAACATGACAAAAAATGATAAAATGAACATGACACCCATTCGGAGGATTCCTATTCCTCTGATTTTATTCTTAGCCGTAACCACATGGGCTAGAGTAAAAGGGAAAAAAGCATCCTTCATACCTCTTTACTTCACATAGACGCCTTTGGACACCTCTAATATAGAGGCTTTTGAATTATTGGGTGAATTATAATTATATTAACTGACAGGAATGGAAAACAGTGCAGGAAGTGTTTAGATTGCTCGTTATGAGTTATAATTTGAATAGTTTCCAAGGCATAAAAACTGTTCAATGCTCTCAATCACATCTATAGATCTGTCATGAAATAATTGACTTGATGCCCTCACCAATTAATTGCCCAAGCTCACATTCACCAAAAGTTTGCTTTTGTATTGATACAACTAAACAGGTTTACACATCTTTAAAGGTCACATTTACCTGAAAAGCATGCACTGCCATAATATACATGTATACACATGTTTGACCACAATGGCCAGCTCTTACAATTGAAATTTTGATGTGTTATGATACATAGTGTTCCCAAGTCCTGCCCCTTGCTAACATCAGCTAGAGTTTCCATTTCCTTTTTCAAACTGTATATTATCATTGAAATGAAACTTTGTTAGTTTGAACATTTAACATCATTTTTTGCCATCCAGGGCTAACTTATGGTAAGTACCAGTTTCCTGGGATCCTGGAAGTTAACCAGTACTCGAGTACACCTAGCCATCTCTGTAAGTAACTATTAACTTTTTCCGCTGGAATCAGTAGTGAGTGATGAATGACAATATGACGCAATGTTGTATGTCAATTATATCAGGTTGGATTCAAACTCTCGATAACCAAGCTAACTAGGCCAAGCTAAATATAACTGTTCTAAAGTCCGTGTTTTGTAAACATGTACATTAAGATGACAGGCTTCATTTGTTCATTAAGTGATTTGTCTATTTGAAAATAAGTCGTTTGATTACTTATCATATCCACGATAGAAGGGTTTTGTGTATAATACCTCATCAGGTCCATGTGTGGTTTTGTAGAGATAATTAATTTACCAGCTTACTTGTATATTCATAGAACTTGTTTTATTTCGGGAGATTTGGAGTGTACTTTGTCTAAAAGGTCAGAACTTGATTCACAATCAATGCAAAAATAACATAGTTTTGGTTTGTTTGTTTGAATATTTAGCATCATTTTTAAACCAGCAAGAGCTAACAGATTATCAGTTAATCTAATCAATCTTTCCTGGGATCCTGAAAGATTAACCAGTATTTCAGCACAACCCATCTCTACAAGTAACTTGATAACTTTCCCACTTGAATCAGCACGAGAGACAAATGACAATGAGATGCAATTTCGTATACCAATCCTCACTGGAACTGTTACTGGGCAGAGTTTCAAACTTGTGACCCCTGGATTTATAGTCAGATGCACTACCAGCTGAGCTAACAGGGTCTGGTCAAGGGGAATATTTCAGATAAATTTTGCTCTCAATTATACAATAACATCAAAGCTAACAGTAGTTTGAAATAAAATGAACCTAGAATCTTGATACCTTTAAAATCGCAGAGTTTCAGCAATTTGTATACCTAATAATTATAGTAATAGTCAACTTGTGTAGTGTTTTGAAATACAAAACCCACAGCAATTTTGTTATAACCACTAATAACACAGTGTCACGGAACCACAAAGTAAAAACTTGAAGGGCCCTCCCTTCTCTTTAGGGGAATAGGGTCAAGGTCCTCTGAGGGGGGAACTTTTACGTCTCATCGTATCTGTGTTTATGCAGTAAAACTCATGATACATAATATATTAAAGGTTTAAGTTTCTTTCATAAAAAAAATTCTCCCCTTAGAGCAATTAAAGAATTTTTTTTCAAGGCATGAATTTAGCAAGAAAAAAGTATAAAAATTCTGGGGTAATGAGGCTGAAAATTCAGCCTTAAAAAGGGTCAAGCAAGGGCTCATGACAAAAATGATATTTAAAAAAAATTATCATAACATTATACAGATTTGGTTTTTTTTTATAAACCTTCTGTAGGGAGCACTTATAATATTCTGCTGTGGGAGGCACTCCCTATATCTTGCTTAGTAAATATGTGCCGCCATTTTGACCACTTTTTTTGAACATATACTGTAGTTTTGAACCCTATTTCTTTTGCATTATTAGTGCAATGTAGAGTTATGACCCTCCTTTCTGGACGCATAATGTAGACTTCTGACACTTTGTTCAATCCGGGGTTCAAACCCCTCTTGCCTAGGAATTCCAGGCTAGGAACCTTTTATTATTAATGAAATCCAAGAGCTTACGCCATGTGTAGACAAGGTTTTACTTAGATTAAATGTAGAGTTTTGACTCCTATATAAGTTGTTGAATGTAGAGTTTCGACCCTCAAATTTTAGGCTGCAATGTAGAGCTTGTGCCTATGGTTTGAAGTTTACAGGGTACATATGTACCCATTTCAAGGTTAAGTGCCCATCACACACACACACACACACATCCTGAGAAACTATCATAAATAGGTTAGAAGTTCTACAGAAATGTCTACACCAGTCTAACATACGAGTTTTTACTGGCTCTGATGTTGATCTTTTTTATTCCCAGGTACCAAGTTTTTGCATGTTCCGTAGTCTGTAGTAGAGACCCAGTTCTCCCAATTAATCCATTTAAAAATAGCAATGTTGGGAAAACTGTATTTGAGCATGTTGACTGGTCAGTTGTGTCAACAGAAACTTTGAATAACATCAGTGTTTAGTAAGTGTTCATTTGCTATGAATTGTTGGACAAGCATAGAACTCCCTGCTTTTTCATCGGTGGTTAATAGACCTGATTTGGGAGATATCAGGCTCTGGGATAGACTACAATAGCATTAGGAGGTGTGCTCATCACTCAAACATTCTATACAAAAAAAAATTCTTTTATGAAAATAAAAGGATAGATTTCATTGGCTGAGAAAGTACATCAACATCTATATTGAAAAAAAATAGGTCCACTTTGTGGAGGGATTCTTGGGTAGAACTCTTTACTGTAGGATGGTATATATATAAGTGTTTCCAAACCATAACAGTAACACTAATGCCTGTACCTCTCTGGCAGGTGAACAAATCTGTGCAGCATGTCTCACATAAGACACATTAATTAATATGTGACAAGGTAAAAGTTTAAATTTGAAATGGCTTGTTTACCATGGAAATCAAGACTTCCAAATTTGTGAAACATTTTGCATGGATTTTTACATCATAATTGGTGCATGCACTTTAATGCAGTAACAATACCTGTCAGAGGCATTTGTGTAACCGTTTACAAGTGTTAGAAATTATTATTGGTATACCCTGCTATAGTAAATTAAAGTGATCAATATTATTTCCCTGCATGGACATTGTTACGGTTTTAGGACCCTTAGAAATATGTTGTTTGTCTTTTTGTCATTCAATATAGATTAAACACACTTATAATATAACAGAATTTTTCTAAAATATATTTTAGCTCCAAAAATTAACTCTGTCAAGGTATTCCACATTCCAATCCATGAATACATTTGTTGTAGCTGCACCATCACTCCAATGAGTGCTAGATTCAGTGATTGAGCATCAGACCCAGGACTGGAGTGGCCTGGGTTCGATCCTTCACTATGGCTATTTGTAGTGGTCTGTAAATTAACTCTATGTAAAACAGTGACCCCTGCAGTGGCCTCAAGTTTGAATTCAGGGATCCAACCTCAACAAACTTTTTAGAGGACCTCAACAGTGTTTTCTCGTGAGTGGGTTTCTTGCGTCAAAAAAGACGCAATCAAACTTGTTCAGTGCGTCCACTATAACGCAACCTTAAAAATACAGAAATTCAAATTACGCATATTTGTTTCGGCAAGCTGGTCTCAGAGTTAGTTTTACAATGCCAGCTGTTTTGGCATATCACATGGTCTGATTCAGGGAAACCCCGGTCACGCAGTTCTACTAAGTTACGTAAACGCTCTAATTGGTTATTAATGCTATATTTATGCAATCGCATAGACGATTATGATCACAAACATAACTTTCCGCGAAGCAATATTACAGTTTGAAGAAAACATCTGTGAAAACAAACGTATGCTGCAACAACAGCACCGATATATACCCAGTTTTAGGTTGTTTGTATATAAAGATGAAATGTGGAAATTGTGAAACTTTTCAAGAAAGTTGTTTGAAATGTACGGATTGATACTCTATCTGAAAACCTTTTTATTTTATAAGGTATCGAGACGCGCATGCGCAACATTTCAATACCAGTTTAAATAGGCCGGTCCATGTTTTTATTGTGGTATTCCCGGTGCTGTTTATGTTTCTTTAATGGACGTTTAAAAGGTTATGGAAAAAAGAAAATAAACTTGTAGAAAATTATATTTATTTTGAAAAAAAATATTTTGTTAAGTTACCATTAAAATGTTATAATATTAAGGTAACATTACTCTAAAATGAGTCTAGCTATGAACCAGAAGAGAAATGGTTTTGGGAAAAAGAAAACAACAAAGTTTTATTTTCTAAAGAGTATAATGCTTAGTAACGGTAAACATAAAGCTCAGCTGAAATATAAGATGTTGAAATAATTTTAGTGTTTTTCATTATATATAGTTAGGGCCATGGTGATCGAGCTGCCAGAAGTGAAACATTCGTTTGAAGATGAATTGTTTTGAAGTTATTAACTTAAATTCAGCTTTGATTGAGAAATTTGTGTGAAACAGAAAGTTAAACTGTTTTAGTAAATTATGTATTTTTACCACCATTTATTCAAGTTGATTTAGTTTAAAACTAGTCAACTGATGACCCCCAGATTTTTAGTCAGTGGGTCATTAATGACCCCCAAAAAATTGGGGCTGGAGAAAACACTGCCTCAATGCAAAGCTACTTGTAAAATATGTAAGGTCTAGGCCTTGAACTTTCAGAGAAAATGTTGTTCTTTTAAAGTTTCCCTTAAAATGTGCTTATAAGCCCTGTGACTGGGGCATTTGTTGTCAAATCACATTGGTTCATCCTATATCTTTTGGTTATTTAACTGCTGTGCAAGTTTGGTTACAATTCAAAGAAAAATGAAGGTGCTATCGTGTTAACAACATTTTCGCTATAAAACAGTGACCCCTGTGGCGGCTCTGACTTCAACACATCTTTTAGGGACCTCCATGCAATGCTACATGAGAAATATCTACGGTCTAGGCCTTCAACTTTCAGAGAAAATGTTTTCTAAAGTTTCACTTAAAATATGCTTATAAGCCCTGTGGCAGGAGCAATTGTTAGAACTATTGTTTAAATGCTGAGTGCCAAACGAGGCAGCTCCTACAGCCATTTTTCAAGTTTTTGGTATGACATGACCAGGAATCAAACCATAACCATTGACATGTATGGTGTTTAAACCTGGGCACTCTACTGCAGCAGTTTTCAGGAGAAAACTTGTATATCCATGAATTTCTAAAAAAAATCTCATGAATGTTTAATATATTATTATGTAGAAATGCAGCTGACCTTTGGATTAAACATTTGAAACCGATTCGCTAAAAAATCATTTTTGCCCACTTTGAATGAATCAGGATTTTCAATTTGGGGATTCCGACTTCAGATTAGGGATTTTTGCAGTCACAGACAGATTCACATTTCATGGACTGGGATGTGTATTTAATCATTTAAATTTTTACTGTTAGAGATGAAGGTATGTCATAAATACAATTTTAGAGGAGTAGTTGGTGTAATATATAGTTATTTAACTGTTTTATTCACATTGACTTCTGGTCAACAGAACTCACTTTTAAAATATGTGGCAATTTTGATTAACTTTCTTTGGATGCTACTTTTAAAAAACAAATATACAAATATGGAAATGAGATGCCCTGATATGTATGCAGACCTTTATCCCCATTTCCATTTTTATTTTTAAGCCAGGCACCTGATTTAAGCTCAGTCAGCAACATGTCTAACTATTAATCCTGGGGTCATGAGTTTGAACCCCCACCCAGCTACAATCTTTGTGAAAGTTGATATGTGATATTGTGTCTCATTATCATTTATCTTTCACCACTGATTATAAAATCCGTCTATACATGACAAAGTTACAAGTAGGACACTAAATCTCACACAGATTCAAAGTGTTGTCAAACAAACTCAAAGTGTGACCTTGAACTTTGAGGTATGGGTGTGGGTTTTACTTGTTGCACGTCATCATAGTTATGTTGATCATTTGAAGCAAGTATTAACAAAATCCATCTATGCATGACAAAACTTTTTGGGGACATAGAAACACCTCTGGTTTCCCATCATACTTTTGCTAGGTGTATACACATCTCTCTGGGACATTCTTAAAAAAGTGTTTGTTTGCTGTGTTTTTTCTTGTGGTCTGACTATCAATCCAGGGGTCGTGAGTTCGAATCCCCCGCCCAGCAACAGTCTCCGTGATGATTGATATACGACATTGCAGTCTCATTATCATTTGTCTCTCACCACTGATTCAAGTGGGAAAGTTATCAGTTACTTGCGGAGACGAGGTGTGCTCGAGTACTGGTTAATCCCAGGAAACAGTGGTTAGGTTAACTGATCGTCTGTTAGCCCTCGATGGCATAAAAATGACGCTAAATATTCAATCAATCAATCAATCATCTTGTGGGTAAGAAGGCATGCCAGCATTAAAGTATTGCTTGTTTGCTGTCGCCCTTCCTGCACATCAATAAAGCTGCCTACTAAAAAAAAAAACAGCTTTTTTTTTTTTGCCAAGTCCAATTAGCTCAGTTGGTTATGCGTCTGACTACCAAATCCAGGGGTCGTTAGTTTGAAACCCCGCCAAGCAAGAGTCTCCGTGATGAATGATAAAAGATATTGCGTCTCATTATCTCTCTCACCACTGATTCTTGTGGTAAAGTTATCAGTTACTTGTGGAAATGGGGTGTGCTCGAGTACTGGTCAACCTTTAAGGATCTCAGAAAACAGTGGTTAGGTTAACTGATAGTCTGTTAGCCCTCCTTGCATAAAAATGTTGTTGTATTGTGTTTAGTGTCGCTTTCAACAATTTTTCAGTCTTATCACGACGGTGTCTACTTGAGACAGTATTCTAAGCACTGTCACACTGGAGTATCATGCCGCAGACACATGGTATGATACCCCACTCAGTCACATTATACTAACACCGGGCCGACAAGACCTAGAACTCTCCTCTAAATGCTGAGCGTCAAGCGAGGAAGCTTCTAGTACCATTTTTAAAGTCTTTGGTATGACCCGGCCGGGGATTGAACCCACGACCTTCCACATGCGAGGCGGACGCTCTACCACTAGACCACGCTGCGGTCTTGCATAAAAATGAAAAATGAGGCTTAATATACAATCAATCAATCAATCTTCTTTTTTTTGTATTTATTCCTTCATGACAGTGTTTTTTTTCACCAGCTTGGGAAGATGACCCATACCCTTGAATTGGGAATTTTAGCGGCGTTTTCATTAACATTGGGAAAATTTTTGCATTAAATTGATTTGTTCAACTTCATAAAAATGTGTACACCTGCTTCTCTGGCCATTTAATTAAAGAATCAATGTCACACTCAATTCAGGATGGGGAAAACTTTATATATTTTATCAAAGAATTATGGCAAGTTTCAATTTACAATTATTGAAACTTTCAATTGGGAATTTTTACCACTCAATTGGGAAAAAAAGATACTGTTTGCCATTGGGAATATGACCTCATAACGGCTATAAAAATGGCCGAAAAAAAAACACTGCATGATCAATGCAATTTTGTATTTTTGCTATTGAAAAAAGTTTTCACTACCTACTTTCTCATTTTTTAAAACTATAGGATCAGGAGACAGCAAACAAACATAATACAAATATTTGAAATCTTAATCTATTTTGACTGGTTAATGTAATGTTTAATTAATATCACTGACAAGACTCTTTAAATTTGCATATTAAATACGGAGTCAGAAATTGACTGGAAGAATATAAACCAGTTTAAGTCAGTTTGTCACACTGAAAGATCACCAGGGCGTATTTGATTGTTTGACATGTCTTGATAAATTTAAAACCTCAGATAGATTACTTTATGCTAAGTCATAATACTTTATGCCAGGAGGAAAAGTTGCCAAAGATAAACAGTGAATAGTTTCGTTATGTTTTAAGATAACTTTTGACTGCCATATTTGAGGTGTTCATTCAATATCCTATCAAAAGAAGAAGGTTTTCTGTTCTGTAATAAAAGCATTCTAGAATATTCATAGGTAAAAACTGGTTGGACATTCTGTACATTGTCTAGATATGGGTTTGACTGTTTTCAGCTAGCTTCTTAAATATAACTGTTTATAGTATGATGTAAAATTTTTGCGATAACTTGGGGTTGGTAACAAAGTTGAATTGGGGGCAGAGTATTTGATTTTGGGGACGGTAACAAAGTTGAAATGAGGTAAAGTATTTAATTTAAAACAAAACAAAATTTTTAACAAAAAATGGACGAGGATTGGGGTGGGTGGTATGGGTGACGGTCTCGGGGTCGGTAACAATTTTGAGATGGGGGCAGAGTATTTGATTTAATACAAAACCAAATTTTAAAAAAAAAATCGACAAGGATTGGGGTGGGTGGTATGGGTGAGTGTCTTGGGGTCAGTTACAATGTTGAAATGGGGGCAGAGTATTTGATTTTGGGGTCGGTAACAAAGTTGAAATGAGGTAAATTATTTAATTTAAAACAAAACAAAATTTTTAACAAAAAATGGACGAGGATGGGGGTGGGTGAGGGTCTTGGGGTCGGTTCCAATGTTGAAATGGGGCAAAAAATATTTAATTTAAAACAAAACAAAATTTTAAAAAAAAAAAATGAACAATGATGGGGGTTGGGTAGGGGTAAGGGTCTTGGGATTGGTAAAAAAGTTGAAATTTGAAATAGTGGCAGAGTATTTGATTTAACACAAAACAAATTTCAAGTAACAAATGGGCAGCAGAGTGGAAAGTCTTGGTTGGGCTCAGGCAGGTAGCCAAGAAGACATGGGCCTAAGGGCCTGGCAAATTCAAATGTTCAATGATACAAAGTTTTTCCAATCTGTGATCTATTTATCAATCTGGATACATTTACATGTACAATTCATATAAATACCCAATAACAGTTTTGGGCTCATAAAACAGGAAACTTTTAACTGGGTGATATCAAGTCCATTAAATAGGTCAAGATCAGTATAATGCTATTTTATTTAGCTGATGGTGATCAGTTTACAGAATCAATATTATTACTGAAAAATTAACTGATTTAAAAAAAAATTAAACCCGAGCTACACAAAAAATTTTAATGTAAGGTTATACAGGTTATGGAGATTTTTAAGTTATTAGCTACATGCATTGAGGGGGGCAAGAGTATTCTCTGTTAAGCTGTTATTGGCAAAATTTATTCTTTGTTATTCGTCATTATGAAAAATGTATTCACTGTTATCTGTTTTTGACTGATTCAGTGTTATCTGTTTTCAGCTTAATTTATTTTTTGTTATCTGTTATTGTGAAAATGGTATTTCCTGTTAACTGTTAATTGATAATTGTCTGTTATCTGTTACTTCACAAATATTAGCTGTTTATGTTATTCAAAATCTTCAAATACATAAAAAGTCATCTCCTGCATTGGTAATAATGACTGCTCCTTAGTTTGGTGTTCAGAAAGCATCAAATTTAATAATTTTGCCCTGAAATCAATCTTGTACTTTGAAAGCTTTGTTATAGCACCTCTTGTTGACTGAAAGTTTTAGATGTTATTGTTGTATGTTGGATTTTCAGTCATGTCACAATGGTGTCTACGTGAGAGACAGTATTCTGAGCCCTGCCACACTGGAGTAACCTACCATGAACACATGATATTATACCCTCTCCTAATACACATACCAACAACAGTCTCATTATACCAACAATAAGCCTAGAACTATCCTCTTAATATTGAGCGCCAACCAACGAAGTTTTCAAGTATTTGGTATAAAACACCAGGGGATCAAACTCATAACCTTCTAGATGTGAAGCAGGCACTTTACCACTAGACCACCATGACAGTTTTCAGATAGAAGAAAACCTTTGACCTGTATTATCCACAGATTGCTCAATAAGTCTTAGAAATGTTTTATATATTGTTATATAGTGTAACGTGCACCGAGCGGATTGTGCACACAACTACTAATAAATATGATATATAAGAATTTTCCTTGGACTACTTGCCGTTTGATTTAAGATAAATGGTGAAATAATTTTCCTCAAGCTACTTTGCTTATGATTAGATGACAAATGATTGAACAAATGATTCGTGTTTAAAAAAGAATAATCACGTACAATTAACTTTACATATAAAACCAAATTATAAAGGTTTCGAACTAACGTTTCAAACAAACGTATGGCACAACACTATGCCCAGAACTCTGTTTTAAATAAATAAAACTAGTTCTGCAGCACTCCCAACAAATGCCCAGGACTGTGTTTTAAATAAATAAACTAGTTCTGCAGCATTCCAAACTCGAAACTCGGATCTGCACCAAAGTATCAGACTTACGTCTCAAACACTTGCTCAGGACTTTGTTTTAACTAAATAAAACTAGTCCTGCAGCACACCAAACTCGAAACTCCAAGCTGCACCAAAGTATCAGACTTGTGTCTCAAACACTTGCTCAGGACTTTGTTTTAACTAAATAAAACTAGTCCTGCAGCAATGTTCCAAGCCTGTCCCAACACCTGTCTGAGACAAACAATGGTACCCAACAGACTACGACCCGGAGCACTGTTCACAAGTTTCAGAGGGTTCTGCAACTCTGAGTTGAAAACTGCACTTCTGGGAATCCCTCGTTCACTTGTTACCTCGGTCCAAAGTCCCAGCCTGTATTACCAAATAATAATAATTAATTAATAAATTAATTATGCAAAGTCTTCTTGCAGCTCCTTCTCCGTCGAGTTGTAACTTCAGACTGACAAGAATACAGGCGGTCAGCTGGTTATATAGCAGAAGTCACATGACCTAGTCACATGGCTTCAATCGGGCATCCTTAGTGTTGTACGACCACATAATGAAATTCGAGATAATGCGATTCAATTGAATTACCATCCTTAATCAAATTCAATAAGAGTCTACCTGACGGTTTATTTACTACGTTTTCTGTACGTTTATTAATGTAACTTAATAAACAATAAGGAATACTTAAGACTATTCATATATAAAAGGTAAATATAAAGTTACCAACCAACAGAAAAGTATAACGGCGTAACAAATACACCGATGTTATGGATTTATATATGTACAAGGCGTTTTTCGTCACAATAGTAATACTGCCAATATTCTTTAGATTAAACTTTTGTAACTCATATGCTAAAAACAGTTTTGCTCACTAGATGAACGAAATAAAAACACAATGAACTGTTTTTTCTTGGCAATCACAATAAAATCAAGATTTTAGTAAGGAGATTTGGATTTCAGATTAGGTGGGGTTTTGCAGTGAAGGATTCAGATTTCATTGACTGGAATGCATAGTAAATTTTTAACAAATTTTCACTATGCAAGCAATGGGTGGTGGCAAATCAAGTCATGAATATATATATATGAGGAGCAGGTGGTGGAATATATATTCAGCTGTTTTAATCAGATGATATATGTTTGCGCTCCTTGTCTAAAGGGCTCACAAAATCTTTTAAAAGTGACACATAGTAAATTTTGTTAAGTTTTCACCCTACATAATTATACAATTATGTTCCATGATGCAAATAAGACGATAAAGCAATAAGCATGTACCAACTTTATGAAATGCATCACCAGCTAAATTAGTTTTCACAATTATATCAGTATTGTGCATGTATACCCGATTGCAGGGATTCATACTCATTAAAACAATACAAGAATCTTTGGACCATGTTATTCCAGGACAGGTTAACATTCAGATACAAATGCATCAAAATATGTGGTGGTGAAAAACAACTGGATTAAATAGAGTATATGAGGGGAAAAAAACTAAAACAAGAAAATATCTGTGGAACTGATGGATGCTTCCCCAAGTGAGTGTTTGACTCTGTACCGGCTACTTGGTTGAAAAATACCAAACTGCATAGCAGGTAATGATGCATCCTAGCAAGTTTCACAAAATTCCAACATGGGTTTGTAGAGAAATAGTGTGGGCAATAATTTGGTCACAGACTCAATCAAAGGGCCATAGCTGTGAAAAATCGTCGAACCGGAACACATAGACAATATGTGCATCTGCACTTGGTAATGATGCATCCTAGCATGTTTCATAAAATTCCAACATGGGGTTGTAGAGAAGTAGCGCGGACAATAATTTGGTCACAGACAGAATGAGAGCCCTTAACTCTGTGAAAAATCACTGAACAGAACAAAGACAATATGCGCATCTGCACTTGGTTATGATGCATCTTAACAAGTTTCATGAAATTCCAACATGGGGTTGTAAAGAAATAGTGCTGACAATTTGGTCACTGACTCAATCAAAGGGCCATAACTCCGTGAAAAATCACTGAACCAGAACACATAGGCAATATGCGCATCTGCACTTGGTAATGATGCATACTAGCAATGTTTATAAAATTCCAACATGGGGTTGTAGAGAAATAGCGTGGACAAGAATTTGGTCACAAATATAATCAAAGGGCCATAACTCCATGAAAAATCATCAAACCGGAACACAAAGACAATATGCGCATATGCACTTGGTAATGATGCATCCTAGCAAGTTTCACAAAACTCCAATATATTGTTGTAGAGAAATAGCGCGTACAATAATTTGGTCACAAACAGAATCAAAGGGCCATAACTCCATGAAAAATCATCAAACTGGAACACAAAGACAATATGCGCATCTGCACTTGGTAATGATGCATCCTAGCATGTTTCATAAAATTCCAACCAGAGGTTGTAGAGAAATAACCCGGACAAAAACTAGGGGACGCACGGACGGACACACTCACGGACGAAGCAGCGACTATATGCTTCCTCCCTTATGGGGAGCATAAAAATAAAAATATTTTTAAAATGGATAAACAGCAACTCATTATAGTTATCCTGTTTATAAATAAAAAAAACTATTTGTTTGGCATTTCAAATCCACCAAAAGGTGGCAAACTGGAGAGGTAAACTTGAAAGGAATCCCTTTTCTAAAAATAGACTTCAAAATCACTTCAATACAGCTTGAAGTTCTTTGCATGTTCATTGTCTTTCTTAAGATGAAATAATTTTACAACATATAAACCTGTTTAACAGTTCAAACTGAAATCAAAATGAATTAATGTTTTGCGATTATAAGCTGGAAATCGATTATTTTGGCATCATTCCTTTTAAGCAATACAGGGCCAGTGTTCACAACATTCACAAAATATTAATCAGTTGCCTTTCCTTCTCGATTTTATTCCTTAACTATACTAGGTGATTGAGAAATTGTATTCCAATTGTTTACCTTCAAGAAGAAACGGTATTATGAGCATAATTAACAATTGGCTGGCTGAAAATCTCCTCTCAGGAAAGAGTCAGCTTAGCCAAATATGACCCTGGTGACAGAATCAGCTAGCTATGTTGAACAGCTAGCTGTATTATTTCTGTCATCAGGGGAGTTTTAGTAGGGGTTGCACATATATTGCCCATCATTATGGAGCCTTTTGTCGATCTTTTTTATTTCGCATCTTCGATACCTATATAATAAAAAAGTTGCCCATCCACGCCTATTTAATCAGGTTGAGTTGGGACTATTATGTGATGCATACGATTTTTGATATTGATAATGGTGCATCTACTCTTTAAGAAACCACGCCCAACCTCTGGATCCCCTAGTGATGACAGTAGATATGCCCCTGGTTGTAGTGTGTGTAATGTTTATGGGTTTGTTGGTGGGTTGTTTGTGTGCACTTGTCATTAACTTGCCAAATATAAACTGGGCACATACTATGGCACACCACCCCTTGGATCCCCTAGTAATGACAGTAGATCTACCCTTGGTTGTAAGTGTGTGTTTTAATGGGTTTGGTTTGTTGATGGGTTGTTAGTGTGCACTGGTCATTAACTTGCCAAATTTAATCTGGGCACATACAACGGCACCCCACCCTCTGGATCCCCTAGTGATGACGGTGATTGGCTGTGTACAATTCTAACTAAACTGACTTGGGCGTCTCGAGCAGGTGTTTTAATGGTGTCAGGAATCTTAGAGCAGGTTAAAACATATTGTGATTTAAATACCAATTATCCTTTCAGCAAGGTAGAAGCAGGCACTCCCAGGGGTTTAGATGTGAACATGGCCAATTATTTTTAGAGATCAGGGGAACATTGGCCATTACTTTCAGGGAAACAGGGATCAAAGTCCTAATTTCAGAGATCTGGGACAAATACTTTTGGTGCACTATGGCAAAAACTTTTGGTGCATTATGGCAAGAACTTTTGGGGATCTGGGGAACAATGGCTATCACCAAGATATTCAGGGAACAGGATTTATCTGTATGAACACTGTTGCAATTTGCAGTGTGTATATTAGTATGACCATTTGATTTCTATATACAATTTTATAAGAGTTTAAAGTGGAATTTCACCTTAAACGATTATTCTTTATTCATTAAGAATAAAATCCTTGTATGCGTCTTATGAACAAAATATTTGTTTGTATTTGAAAAAAAAGTATTGCAGTGAAAATATACATTTCAGTATATTTATAAAGGATCGAAGCAGGGGTCAGAAAGGAGGGCAAAGCTTTTACATCACATTATGCAAATGAAATTATAGGGGTCAAAACTCTACATCATAAATTTTTATGTCCAAGAAGAGGCATAAAAATCAAGGGCATAGCTGACTTAAGTAGGACGCTGAAGGGATGGGTGGTGTAGAGGGGTAGTGGTCTTGGGAGCATGCACCCCTATATAAAAATTTAAATATAAACCCTGAAAATGGTGGCTTCCAGTGCATTTCAAGACATCTTTACAGCTATTACTCCTGGATCATTCATACGATGATTGAGCACAATCACATGCAAAAATACACAGAAACTTAATTTAGAGCATTATCAAACTCAATGAACACAGGCTTCTCAGCTCATTGTAACCATTAGGTCTATCCCCAATTACTTTTTATTGCATTTTTGGTGTTTTTATTTTTTAATTTTCACTTTTCGGAGAAAGGTGTAGGGCTGGGACCGAGGCCTACTGTAGTGTATGTACATAAGGTCACTTACAACAGCCTCACTGTTAAGCTAGCTTTTATAGGGACATTATAGGTTGAAGTGCACTGACTGTATTGGAAGTTAAGCAACGAAGTACGGGGATAGTATTTGGATGGGTGACCGCGGCCACTTTAACGGCGACGAGGATGGGATATGTCCAGGAACTGCGGGAAGCCACAGGCTGTGCAGTTGAGGGCTAAGCCCTAAAGGTTAAAGAGGGGAGGAGTGTAGTGAATGTACATAGGTCACTTACAACAGCCTCGCTGTTAAGCTAGCTTTTATAGTGACATGGTTGAAGTGCACTGACTGTATTGGAAGTTAAGCAAAGAAGTACGGGGATAGTATTTGGATAGGGTGACCGCGGCCACTTTACTACACGATCTTATAAGCAGCTACGGCCCTGAAGACAGCGACATGTGTACTAACCAAGATATAGACCTATGGAGTGTCCCTCCGCCACCCGAGTCTGCATTTTTAAATCGACCAGACTACGCCCCTGCTGAACACAATCATTTCCCATTTATTCAAGCCATTCTTAGCCCCTTCTACGAAATGCAATTGAATGTAAATCTACCAAAAATGAATCGTGTTCGTAGAAAAATTTGCTGTCCATTTCCCGCCATTTTTCTCACCAAAGCGGGACCTTCGTGTTCCGGTTACACATATATAATTTTAAAGATTTTCCACTTCCATATATTTGTTTCATTGGATATAACAAGTGCAAATCGGCTAAATGTACATATATCTACACATATGTCGTATTTGATAAAATAATAAAATGTTTATATTTACCAAGCTGAGTAACTTCCCGGCTGCTGACTGTCACGACATCTACAATTGCTCTACCGACATTAACGAAAATACTGCGGATACCCATAATTTATATGCACTAATACACACAAGAAATCACTTTGAAAATAGAGTTTTTTGGAAGTTAAATAAAGCAAACCAGAACACTGTAGAACTTTTACTTAACTTGATCAGACGCGATAACGAATGAAGGCCGTTTCCGGTCTCTCACACCAATTTATAAACTCTGGTTGGCACGTGATCACTCAAAACTGTAATAATCACGGGGCCAGAGCCAGTACGCGATTTTTCGCAACCGTGAAAAAATGTAAGCCTTTCTTAATGTACTGTTGTAAGCTCACACCATTGATGTTTGTACTTTATTATATAGTAGGTATAGATTAAACTAGTCTGTACGCTTGACATTCATAGAGAGACCCAAATGAAAGAATTGAATGTTTTATTGTTTGTCAACCTCTGCACTACGAAAAGATGATCAGTCACGTAACTTATAAATAAGAGAGTGTTTTTTCCGGCCAGTGTGTACACTGCTGACAAAGTAAATGAAAAGAACACGTTTATAACGATTTGCCGATATATCCTAATATGCTTGTTGCTCAATCTAATATCCAGACTAGTTCAGGATATGAGTCTTTGACTGAACGTGTTCTAGGTTATAGTGTTCCACCAGTGCTTTCCAAATTGGAATATGTTTTCTTGGAATCCTTGTGGTCATACCAGAAGCACGTGTACGACGTGTTGTTTTCATATATTCAAGATCAAATCTTTGATAGTATGATACTCAAAGTATGTGGCACAGGATACAGCTGCTCTAATGCTTGAACTCAGCAAGATAAATTTAGATCGATTGAATTTTTTTTCAAGTGACCTATTTCATCACCAAGTAATAGGTCACTGGGGGGTCGCTCTCCCCCAACAAATCGTACACATAGTTGATATGCATGGTTATTTATATATTTTACAAATGCGTGTAACTAGGGGCAAAAGAAAGAAAACTGAATTGAACGCTGTATCGAATTTACGTTTGTCATAATTTTAATTGTTGATCATTATTTTAAACACGTGATTTTTTCATTAAACATGCACAGGTCGGTGGTGTGATCTTGTCGTAGAGCACCGAACCCTTGATCGGAGGGTCGTGGGTTCGATCTTCCGCCACGGCTATGCATGGTGTCCTTAAACAAGACACCTTTTCCGTATATGATTTGTACTGGTTCTAGCAAGGAAGACTTTGAGCGTGATTTGTCTAAGTTGTAAGAATTTGTTTCACAATCGAAGTAAAATAAATCAGCTTAAACAGGTGGGTGCATACGTAAAGACATGGTACCGTAATGTGTTCATATGAATGAATGGCACATTGCCTATAAAATAAGCTTTAAAAAGGAGTATTTGTGGTTCAATCACGCTGGTTCAAGAACTTCAAGAGTTTGTGGGTTTACAAATGCTGTGCGAGTTTGGATACGATTCTTTGAAAAAATGTGGGGGATGCTATAGCTTCTACAAGAAAAAGGTTAACGGATGGACGGCGGACAATTAACCACGACATAAGCGCTGCTGGCCTTTGGCAAGTAGAGCCAAAGGAGATATCGGTGGAAGGACAGAAGAGACAAAAAAACAACAACAGCTGAACGGTTAATTTACAAAAGGCAATAAATACACATAAATAATTGACTTTATTGTGTAAACACGATCTAATAAAAAAATAGATGCCAGGTTGGATTGAACACCAGTCCTTACGATCCGAAATCGACGATATTAACCACTGCCCTAGTCTGCCTTTAAGTATCACTCCTGTAAATATATCTTTGCTCAGAATTACAATTCAAAATTTATTTCGGGTACATACGATTATTGGATGAAGTTGTGAAGAGGCTCAGACTATTACGTAAAATACCTCCAAAGCTGTCAAAAGCTGTTTCAAGCAGTCGACATCTCATTTAAAAAGTAAATTATGATCAGGTATAAAAATTATACTTAAAATCAGTGACTTAATTACAGAGACTGGCAGGCTAATAGCAATATAATGTCCACGGCACGTTTAGTATTTCTATAATAACTCTTCGAATCCTTGTCTGAATTACAAATTTGGTGCCAAAGTAAAGCTGATAAAAATGATGATCAATTCCAGTTACAATTATTTAATATTTTTCTTCTGAATTTAAATTATTATGGATTGAAATCGTAATATGTTGAAATTTCACGAATAAAAAAAAGCAATAGTCTTAATTTAACAAAGTACCATGTACGTTTAAACAAAACACAATAAAAATAGAAATATTAGGTAAAAAGATGAAGCAGTAAGTTTTCTATCGGTGGCGAAAGTTTCATATTGATATTCATTGAAGTCATTTTTCTTATTTTAAAAATGGGCTTAAAAAGAGAAAATGACCACACAAAAAAAAACTTTAAGCATAAAATTCTTCATTTCCTTCAATTTAAAAAATAAAAAAAATATCCCAAATCAAGCCCTTTCTTTTGATACCGTAATCACAAAAATATGTTGTTAGAATTCTGGAGGATGTGTGTTTTCACGATTTAGAAAACGCCACGTGGTCTAGTGGTAAAGCACCGAACCCGTGATCGAAGGGTCGTGGGTATTTCAATCCTCTGCCACGACTGTGTGTGGTTCCCTTGAGCAAGACACTTTTCCCACATATGCTTAGTACTGGTTATACCCAGGAAGACTTCGAGCGCGAATTTGTCTAAGTCGTAAGAACTTGTTTCACCATCGAAGTAAAATAAATAAATTCAAACTAAACTAGAAAAAGCCAAAATGTGCCACCTGAAATCTAGACAAGTGCCTCCAGTTGCCTATCTCTGTTTATATGTCTCTGATAAAATTGATCAAATTAGGTACTTTTTTCATTTAGGACAATATCCCTAGATCTCTAAAATTAGGGCTTTGATTCCTGGATCTCTGAAAGTAATGGCCAATGTTTCCCCAGATCTCTGAAAATAAATGACCATGTTCTCCGGATCTCCAAACCCCCCGGGAGGGCCTCCTGGATGCCGTTCTCTCGGTTTTGAAAATTAAATTAATTCAACAAAAAGGTAAAAATGAAATCGTTACATAAAACAAATGCTAATATAACATAATTCTTAATTCAGTTTGTTTCTGGTATTTAGATCTATTTCGGTTGATTTTGTTTTTGCATTTTGTAATATCCATGTTTGATGCAAGTTTCTACAAAAAAAAAACGCGTACTGGCTCACCCCCAGTGAACATCTAATTATGTAGACCGTTTCGCTACACACAGGGACGAATCGAGACTTCGGTTAAAAAAGGCGTACCTAGGGGAACGCAACGCAAAATCTGAACGGGCAGCAACGCAAAATCTGAACGGACACAGTTGAAAAACAGTGAATTTTAATATAACATGAGAGCTATGTGTGTGTACAGAGTGGGGTGGGTGATTAGGTCCGCCACCGACACAAACGAGCAAAAGAATATAAGCACATTTTGTACTAAACAAAACCCCTTGGTAACCTCTTAATATTCACCAGCGAGAAAGAAATTCGTTACATAATAGCGCGTGCGACAGTAACGCCTACTTATACGTGTATATAATATAAGTATAAGTATAATATATATGCAAGGGTCAATCTTGGTAAAAAGTTACCCAACCAAACTATATCATCTTGTGTTCGGTACAATCTACTTTTTTTTAGGGAGACACTAATTTTAAGTTTGTCTGTCTGTCTGTCTGTCTGTCTGTGTGCCTGATTGCCCGGCTGCCTGCCTGCCTGCCTGCCTGCCTGCCTGTCTGTCTGTCTGTCTGTCTGTCTGTCTGTCTGTCTGTCTGTCTGTCTGTCTGTCTGTCTGTCTGTCTGTTTGTCTGCATGTGCCTGCCTATGCCTGCTTGCCTGTCTGTCGCACTTTGCTTTCCGCGCAATAACTTAAGAATGCCTGAATCTTTTGAAATTCTAATGCAATGTTTATAATGACAAAACAGAAGGCTAAGTTCGATTTTTGGTGATATATAATTAGAACTTAAAAAGATAAAAATGCGAACGTACGGAATTAATGGTAAGGAAACTTCGGGGACTAAAGACGATCAATTAACCTAACCACTCTTTCCTGGGATTCCAGAAGGTATACAATAACTCCTGCACACATATCTCTGCAAATAACAGAGACCGTGAGTGGTCAGTGATTTGAACTCGCAACCTCTGTATTAGTAGTCAAGTCGTGGGACCTTGCACATGTTATATTATCTGGTCAGTGGCTGCATCATACTCCCTGTTTATATGAATAATGCCATCTGGTTGAGGTCTCGCTCTGCACATATTTGTCTATCAGTCTCTATAGTTTATAATCACCCTTAGTGATCCCAGTTTGGCCCGGTGCTTCTCCTAAAACAACACTCAGTACTACCCAGGAAGCGGACAATAGAGCGATTCATATAAGCTCTGAGCTTTCATCACAATCGAGTTAAAATGAATTAGTATTAACAACTTTATAAAGTCAAACCTGTATAAGCGGTCACCTCTTTTAAGAAGTCCCTTGTCAAAAGCAATCACATTTGTTATTTCCCATGCGTATGCTTTCAGAGGAAATTAACCTACTTTAAACAACAACCTGTCTTAAGAGGCCACTTTTGCCATTAACCTTGACGTGCTGCTTAAGGTAGGTTTGATTGTATACATAATTATTCAATTAATAATAAAAAAATGATTGTTGGGAATACTATGTAGAAATAAACAACAACAAAAACAGTGGAATGAACACCAGTATTTAAAAAATGTTTTGATTGTGTTTTTACCATGGTGAATATTTTACAATGTTTTTGTTTTTTTACGCTTAACTAAGTATTTTCAAATATTTTTGTCTTCGTACTACTTAACATATGCATCACCTACAGCTTTATTTGTTTTATGGAAAAAAAAGAATAAATAAATATTCACTACCATTTAAAGGTCTGAATCTAAATCTATACTACGTAGGGCCTATTACAGCATGTACAGGTCGGGGAGAGGGTGTTTATAGGTTCTGAAGCTCTGTTGATGGAGCGCACACAAGGCTGCCATCCAGGTGGTTATAGTCAATAATTGTCCTTTGGAAGAATGAGCTTTTAAAGAGTTCAGTACTACATTGCACAGTTTTGAAATGTTTAGAGTTATTTGTTTTTTCTCTTTCAAAATTAGACTCAATACAGTCTGGGTAATGTTTGGCCTTTTAGATTTTATTGGAGTAAGATAGTCTTGGTATTCAAAGCTGGCACCTCGACCACCTTGTAAAAGAAGACCAGTCGCTTCATTTTCCGTCTTTCTTGAAGAGATGGGAGCTTCGGATCTTTTAACATGTTCATGGCGTATCCCACTTCTTTGGACTTGTAGTCGCCAGATTCAAATATTGCTGCTTGTGTTTCAGTTGAGCTGTATTCGGATGTAGATCGAATAAGAGCTAAGTATGAAAAATAACGGTCCGTGTTTTACACTTTTCTTTGTATATCCGGTTCCGCTTTGACAGTGTGTTTACTTTCGCAGTTTCGCGAAGGACAAATGCATCGTTCTGGGCCAAGGCTGATAACTAAGGTTGATGATACCAAAATGAGTTGCTATTATACCTCAAAACTGTAGATGGTTATGAAAAACGCTTACTATTAGCAAATTTTGTGAAATACGTTCTGGTGTGTATGATATGAGTGTGATGTCATGAATAATTTTATATTTTTGATGATTTTTGTTATCACAGGCCTCTGTTTTGTGTTATATATATTTATTGTACCTGATTTTACATCGATTTGAAAACATATTCTTAAAACTTATTCAAGTCTCTCCTGGATAGAACCAAGATCTGATGTAAAGTGTCTAGACTAGAGAGTCTTGATACATACAATATCTTTATCAGGCTTCATATTGAGCATGCAAGCACACTCGGGCAAAGAAGAACTGCAATGCAGAGTTGATATATCTGTCTCTGGGAATTATTATTGTAAATTCAGCATCAGCAGTATATATCCCTTGTATACCTAATACCGTGATATACCTATTGACGTATAAAAAAAAACAACAAAAAAAACAACACCTATTATGGTGCCGTAACCTGTTTTCGAGCGTCACCTGAAATCGATCATTTCCCAGATTTACGAATATCACGCACGTGTATTTCAACTTCCTACACTATTGGCAATATTTACAAACAGTATCCACGTGGTCATTGAATGCAAAGAAAAATATAAAAAATAATGCTTCCGATAGAAGTGAGAAAGTCATTTTATGGTACAGACCTGAAAAAATGTATTTCTCACTAGGTCCATTTTTCAGTTTACATAAAACCTCGACAAATGCTAGGTTTGTTTACGAATATCGATTTCATACACGTCTGCTGAAAACTGATGCAATAAAGGTCAAGGTCGAAAGTTATAAAATATTTCGCTTGTGCATGTCAGAAATTATCGAGGTTCCGAACGAGTGACCTTCTTATAGATTTTTTTTTAAGAATGAGATTGAAATTAGTACAGGACCACATTTAAATGTAGAATAAAAACAAGCAAACAGTTATATCAGTGGCCTATCCATTAAGTATTATTAAGTCACTGCTTAGGCTATATAGATTGCAAATTCCTTATAAAAAAAACATTGTAACTTATTTTATTTTCTTTATTCATAACCATTTAATAATATTTAAATCGTAAAAACAAAGTATGATTGATTACTATGCACCAACTTTCAAGAAAATATAAACTTCTGTGTGTATTTCGCTTCAACCATGTGTACATCAAATCTTCTCCGTTATGTGTTGTTCACGGTGGACAATTATTCATTTCCTTAACAGATATGCCTGACGTCAAAATTTCGTTTGTGATCATGATTTTGATGGTACACCCAGTAAATTGTTAATAATTTCATTGTAACTCAACAAAATGATGTATTTTATTAACACCGTTTGATAAATTAATGTTTCATTGATTTATTTCAACAGTTTGTTTATGTGGTCAAGCCGTGGATTTTTTTCCAGTACATAAATTGGTCTAGCGCAATAAGGCGTTATGGACAGCAGATCAGATATCAAAATAATAAAAAAGCTGTCCATTCACGCCTTATTAATCAGGCTAACCTGATGAGGTGCATAGCACATTACTGCACTGTACTATGAACAGTACTGAAGAAGTCCTGTAACTTACAGAGATTGATCACCTATATTAACCGCACAGTCACATCAGCTAGACAGCTTAATGTTTCTAGGCTATGGTCGTAGGTTTGAGTCCCACCAAAAACGTTATCATTTGTTAGGAAGTTTCCACTTACTTGCCGAAGGGTGGTGGTTCTACTCAGTCTGAGGTCTTCCTCCACCAGTAAAACTGGATATGCCATATATAACCTGAAATGTGTTGAACATGGCAGTTGAACCCCATTAAAAAAAAATGTTTCTAGTTCTGATTAATTGCCTAGCAGATCACAGGAACGTTGATTAGATGTGCTGATTATTAATTGTTGAAATAGCTAAAACATTGTTGAAAACAGACTGAATTCAAACATACATAAAAATATCTAATAACCACCTTGAATACTATTATGTTCATATAGATATGGTTCCCTGCAACCAACTTTAATATTTTACCATTATGTATATATTCGGTTCCTTGCAACCACCTTTGATACTATAACTGGTTATGCACATTACCTCGGCAGGTCACAATACAAAGAAAGATGCTCAAAACCTGTATTCCCCGTTGAGACAATGACAGAGACACAGGAGGAAAAGAAAAAAGCATTGTTGCGGAAGAAGATAGAACAACAGGTGGCATGTGAAGAGAAGGCATTCAGGATTGTGGAAAGGTTGATAGATAACCCTGTATGTGAGGAATGGTTTATCAGCTCGGTATGTTCCAATCGATTTAGGCACATCTTTTTTTTTTTTAAGATAATATTGTATTTGCAATAATGTTTTACGAAGTCTGTATATTATAATTAATTTAACTTCTTAGTAACAACTTACCCATTGCCTTTACTCTGTGAAAAGTTCACTGTTGTGATATTTGAAAATACAAAATAGTACAAAAGTGGGGTGGAAGTGTAATGGATCTACATATTTATATATACATATATATCCTAATGATATAAAGCTATGCTATCAGTTTATGTATGTAAATTGTCCGTCCAGTCCAGATGTGTTGCTTGTAAAACCATAGTATATAAAGTATGGTTGACACCAAATTTATTGGTTTGGCAGATGCCTTGATATTGTGTCTATTGCTTTTATTGTAGCTAGGCACACTCACCATAGACTGGTTATTCACAAATAATTATCTCCACATTGTGAAAGTGTATCTGAAAAGATCCCAAAAATTGGTAATTCTGTTGTTGAGATTTCAATTATCTCCATTTATGAAATAAAATACATATGATTTCACTGTATCTTCATAATCCAACGGGTTTCTAATCTGTCCTTTATATAGCATGTCTGTGAGTAATCATGAATCCTTAACTGGATCCTACTCATATAAAGCTATCAGTTCATGTATATAAATTGTCCGTCCAGTCCAGATGTGTTGCATGTAAAACCATAGTATATAAGTCATGGTTGACAACAAATCTATTGGTTTGTTAGATGGTCTAAGGTGCGCCCTCAAGACCACTTACCTCTCACAGCTGAGGTTCTGGGTTTGAGACTGACTCAGTCCAAACAGTTTATGTGAGAAAGATTGCCAGTGTTTTGCAGAAGGAAAGTTCTTTGGATATTCATGTTTGTTTATTTGGGACTTTCTTCACCAATAAATCTTGTTGATATATTATATATAATATGTAATGAAATTGGCATTAAACTTATTAGAAAAGAAAAAAAAAAGTAATGCTTAATAAATTATGTATGTTTAGTAATCTAAGTACCTGCCTATGCACCAATATATCCTGGTTATTTGTTTGTTTCAGCTCCAGTTCATCACACCCAGTCATTACAAGGATGTCACTGAGGAGAGGTCCGTATCACAGTTGTGTGGATATCCACTGTGTCCCAAGTCACTTGGCAATGTAAGTAGTGATAGCCGGTATTAAATGTAAGTACCGGTACATGTAGTGATAGCATGATAACCAGTTAAAAAGGTGATGGCTCAAAGTATGCACAATTAAAGTAACACAGTCTAACAATAATGTTAAATTCCCTTTTTGACAATTATGTGTTACTTGTTGTAAATGTGAGTGGTTTCTCCATGGCCGAGTGGTCTAAGGCGCCGTCTCAAGATCACTTACATCTCACCTGCTAAAGTGAGTCCCACTCACTCCAAAAACTTCATGTTAGAAAGTTTTGAGTTACTTGCAGAAGGACGGAGGTTCTACTCAGTCTGAGGTCTTCCTCCACCAGTAAAACTGGATATAACCTGAAATGTGTTGAAAATGGCATTTATCCCCATAAAAAAAATTGTTAAAAATGTAGCTTATATATACATACATGAAACTCTATTATCCATGAAAATATGTAACTATTAATGTACATGTATTTAGTCCAGTTTGATGAAAGTCGGGTTATATAAATGTAAAATGTGCTCATTGTCATCTGTTACTTGCACATCTGACATGTTTCTTAATTTTTGGCTTCCATCCATAAATAATTTTAAACGTTGTTTCTTAAAAGTTACTAAATTGATATAGACCTATTAAATCAGTCAATTATTATTACTTTATGAACAGTCAGCATGTTGCAATAATTGAAAGTATATCTACAAAATTTAGAAAGGTTGTGAATTGAACATTACATAAGATTTTTTTTGAAGTTTTAATTTCTTAAGATGCTGTTTAGTTCTGAAGACTACTACTGACCTCTGTAAGGTGGGCCTAGTAAGCTCAGTGGGTAGCGCTTCTTACTATCAATCAAGGGGTCATGAACTTAAATACTCACCTGGCCACAGTCTCTGTGATGATTGATATACGACATTGCACCTCATTGTCATACATCTCTCGACACTGATAATGATTCAAGTGGGATGACTATCAATTACTTGAGGAGACAGGTGGGCTTGAGTACTGGGTAACCTTCCAAGATCCCAAGAAACAGTGGTTACATTAATTGTTCATCTGATACCCCTCAATGACATAATATTCACTCGATCTAAATGAGCTTCATGTCCATTTTACCATTTTTATATTCATTGCATCAGGCTTATTTTTAATTTGGTGTAACTTAACCCCATCTTTAACACGTCATGTGATATATAGCATACCCAGTTTTATTTGTGTAGAAAACACTCAGAAGGAATCAGAGTAAAACCACATTTCTTCTTCAAGAACTGATACACTTTTAATATAAAGTTTTGAACCAAGCTGTGCTCGTACAATCTTGGTAGCGAGCGGTATGTGGTCATTAGAAGACAGTGCCTTAGACCATTCACAGAAAGGGGGCCCTTCCTCAAACTGATTCATTACATGCAGTAAATCCTGTGTGAGCGGTCACCTCTATAAAGTTGACTGGCTGCTTAAGACAGGTTTGACTGTATATGAGTTTTATACATAAATTCTTTTGAGATAGTTGAACTGTAAGTGATTAGAGAATTATATAAATTATTTGATATTTCAGGTGCCTAAACAGAAATATTTCATTTCGACAAAAACCAACTAAAGTTTATGACATAGAGGATAGGAAGGTAACGTAAACATATACATTTTTTGTAAGATGTCTGCTGTTTTTAGTCAAACTGTCAATGTTCATTTAATATACAGTCAAACCTGTATAAGCAGTCACCTCTATTAAGTGGCCACTTGTCCTAAGCAACCACATTTTCCATTTCTATGCTTTAAGAGCAAATTAACCTGTATTAAGCAAAAACCTGTCTTAAAAGTACCACTTTTGATACCTTCCCTTGGA
The DNA here is from genome assembly GCA_029582155.1 of Panopea generosa. Lineage (NCBI taxonomy): Eukaryota > Metazoa > Mollusca > Bivalvia > Adapedonta > Hiatellidae > Panopea > Panopea generosa. Next base: position 21,689,673 of record CM055905.1, read on the forward strand.
TGGCTGCTTAATACAGGTGTGACTGTATATAGAACACATGTACAAATCATGTAACATTTGAATGCATTCATTACTCTCTGCTCATACCAGTACCTGTATGTTTGCACTGATGATACTCCGTTCAGTCACAATATACTAACAGTAATTCCTTGGAGTCCTACAAGTTCCGTGAGTGGAGTGGTAGTGCAGTTGATGGAGTGTTGGTTGCTCGTGCTACAAGTTGCAGGTTCATTCCCCAGCTCAATTCTGTGGACTCTCAAAAAATATACACTCTGTAATAGTTCTATCCAGGAAACAGATGCGAGGGCAGTTCATAATTATACACTTTGAACTTATTTTGCAATCAAGTTAAAAATAAAAGTGATATTTTTGCATATGGGGATAATGGAACATTTGATAAGAAATATTATAATAATATAAGTAATATTGCTTTAAAAAAGTCCTAATTTTGTCTTGGTCATGCTGTTTTTTTTCCCAATCTCCAAGGCTTGAAACTCTTCCCTAATTTACATGAAAAAAGCCCTGATACTGCTGCAGTGTCTTGTATTTGAAAATTGTTCTATGCTTGCTAGATCCGCCATATTTTTAAAGTTGCTTTCTCCATGTTTACTTACTGATAGTTCTTTTTTTTTGTATTTTTGAAAAAAAGAATTTCTGCAGCTCTAAATGTTATAAAGCATCTACCTACCTGGAGCAGCAGATTTCAACAGAACCAGTCTGGAACAGGAAGGACCAACCATTGAGGAAATTTGACTTGCTTTCCCTTGATATGAAAACGTAGGTACTCAACAAAGGAAAATATTTTGGCTCGACTACTAGTATTTTTAAAAAAAAGCTTCATTTAATTGCTTAGTAAGAGTATAATTTGTATATGTAATATGATAATAATCTTGTAACACATGTAAATTATGATCGTATTTAGATCTTTTTCTACTCCAGATCATGTAACTGCTGTATTTTGTTGTATTGATGTAGCGTTTTTTTATTTAAGTGCTTTAGATATAATCAGCAGAACAATAGAAGTTTTGTGTTGTTCATTACTGCATTGCATGTAGTTATTTGTAGCTTACATCATTATTAACCCTTTACTTCATATAGACGCCTTTGGAAACCTCTAATATTGAAAACATTAATTCACCACGTATCAGCAATGGGTGAATTATGTTTATATTAACTGACAGAGTGGAAAACAGTGAAAAAAGCTCGTTACGAGCAATCTGAACTCTTCCTGCACTGTTTTCAAAGGCCTTCTGTGATTGGTGCAGGAACATGCTGTATCTATGGAGTAAAGGGTTAAAGGTAAAATTACTTGCAACTTTGTACATGTATATATATGTTTCCAAATGCAATTACTCAGTTTATTGCCGCTGAAATGAGTTTGATGTATGTACATGTCGGGTTTTATTCAGCTTGAGAATTGACCAGACTTTACCGCATTTCCCTTCTTTTTTTGTACCACCATGAGGTATTAAGTATTCGAATTTTCCACCCATCTGTCCATTCAAATAAACTGGTTTAATATGGCTATGAGAATTATCTATTTACTTCATGTTGCTAATCATGGGCTAACAGACAAAAGTTTAACCTAAACACTCTTTGATCAGGCCCTATCAAAAATGTATTAAAAAAAACTATCACTGATAAGGTTAAGTTTACTGTCCTTGTTCTTTCTTTACAGTTTTATTTGTCATTAAAAATTCAAATTAAATGGTACAAAGCTACAAGATGACATTAAAGAAAGAGAAAGCGCTATACTTGATATATAATAAGTGCTGGTGGTAGTGTAGTGGATAGAGTGTTGGCCGCTCATGCCAGAGGTGAAAGGTTGATCCCAGCTTGAACTGATGCCTCTTAAACAACAACACTTAATACTGGTTCTACCCAGGAAGCCGACTCGAGAACTGTTCATGTTAGCTTTGAGCTTTCTTTGCAATCGGGTGAAAATAAATTGGTATAAACTGAACTTATGTATAATCTTATTTCAGGGGTAAAATTGGTGAAGAGGTTATTATCAACAAGGGTGTTGAAATGAAGGAAGAGTTGGGAAAGCTAAAAAGACTAGATAAGTATCAGGACTCTCTGAAAGAGAAAAAAGCAAATAAAGTGACAGAGAACATCACTGATTCAAAGCCAGAAAGGAATGTAAAGAACAAAACAAAGGAAAGTGGTGAAATGAATATTAAGGAAAATACTGACAATAAATGTGTTTATGATCTTGAGAGAGCAATTTCATGAAATGGGGATAGAGGAAGATGGACTTGAAAAAAGACATATAGAAGATAAACAAAACAGTGATAAGGAAGATGTGCCTCCAAGTGAAGGTTTATCTGTAGTTGAAGAACATAGACACTACAATAGTGAAACCAGAAAACACTTTATTCATGAGGATATAGCAGACTCATCTCCTAAGGAAAACAGTTAGTCAAGAACAAACAAAGGATTCTAAACAGACATCATTTAATGAGAAAACATTGAATGTTAAAGAAGTTCTTAAAGACAAGAAGTCAAAACAGAAATCCAACCAATCAAAAACAGACTATCTAATGCAATTGCTGGATAAAAGAAAATCGCTTCTGTCTAAAATGGCTGACATCCAACCAGGTTTACCAGTAAACTCGGGCGGAAACAGAAGCCACTACTGATATGACATGATAAACATGCAAGCACTTCATTGTATGTGACAGAAAATATTGAAAAGATATGTGCAGAAAATTCAACTGAAAATGAGTCAACAAAAGTAAAACAAAATGAAAATATTCAAATTATTGAATCTAAAACAAAAAGTGTAAACGTAGATTCAAGCAGTGAGCCAGTCCCTATAAACCTGGGTAAAGACTCAACAGAAACTATTGTGAAAGAAAAGGAATTTGAAGCTAAAAACAAACACCCCGAATCAGGCATCAATATTAGTACTAATATATCGAAGTGTGCAGTCATGGATAACAGATGCATCTGTAACCTACTTGTCAGAAAGGACACAATCTGAAAAAGAGGCTGAAGTGATGGATGTCAAGTCAAGTGAATGTTCCAAGTTTGAACGTCAGTACAAGGCACTTACAGCGAAGGTTGATGCCCAAGAATGCGATTTTGGAGATTTTATTGGTTTGTTAATTTTTTCAGATATATATATAGACAAGTCACACTATCCTAGTGAATTACTGTATGAAGAATTTAAATTAATATACAGTTTAGTATTTACTTTAATTGTGGTACAGTGGACGTGTGATCTTGTCATCTAATGAGCTCTTGCATCTCATCACCGAGGTCGTGTAGTCAAGACTTGCTCGGTCAAAAAAAAATTTGTAAGAAAATCCAGTTACTTGGGGAAGGAAGATGGTTGAACGTCATCTAAGTTTCAATCCAATGTCTTCCTCCACCAATAAAACTGGATATCCCATAATTTAACCGTCATGTGTTGAAAATAGTGTTAAACCCCATTATAAACTTCATCTTATAAATTTCAAAATTTCTAATATAAGCCATAATGACAACACAAAGTCTCAAATGTATTTGCACATATTTATGTCAGTACTGACTGACAACACAAAGTCTCAAATGTATTTCTATATATTTATGTCAGTACTGACTGACAACACAAAGTCTCTAATGTATTTCCATATATTTATGTCAGTACTGACAACACAAAGTCATAATTGACTTTCCACATAATTATGTCAGTACTGACTGACAACACAAAGTCTCTAATGTATTTCTATATATTTATGTCGGTACTGACTGACAACACAAAGTCTCTAATGTATTTCCATATATTTATGTCAGTACTGACTGACAACACAAAGTCTCAAATGTATTTCCATATATTTATGTCAGTACTGACAACACAAAGTCTCAGATGTATTTCTATATATTTATGTCAGTACTGACTGACAACACAAAGTCTCAAATGTATTTCCATTTGTTTATGTCAGAACTAACAACACAAAGTCTCAAATGTATTTCCATTTATATATATATGTCAGTACTAACAACACAAAGTCTCAAATGTGTTTCCATATATTTATGTAAGTACTGACTGACAACACAAAATCTCAAATGTATTTCCATATATTTATGTCAGTACTGACAACACAAAGTCTCAAATGTCTTTCCATATATTTATGTAAGTACTGACTGACAACACAAAGTCTCAAATGTATTTCCATATATTTATGTCGTTACTAACAACACAAAGTCTCAAATGTATTTCCATTTATTTATGTCAGTACTAACAACACAAAGTCTCAAATGTCGTTCCATATATTTTGTCGATACTAACAACACAAATTCTCAAATGTCTTTCCATATATTTTGTCAGTACTGACAAAACAAAGTCTCAAATGTCTTTCCATTTATTTTTGTCAGTACTGACTACACAAAGTCTCAAATGTCTTTCCATTTATTTTTGTCAGTACTGACAGCACAAAGTCATAATGTTTTTCCATATATTTGTGTCAGTACTGACAACACAAAGTCATATTGTCTTTCCATATATTTTTGTCAGTACTGATAACACACAGTCATAATGTCTTTCCATATATTTATGTCAGTAATGACAACACAAAGTCATGTTTTTCCATATATTTATAAATACAATAAACTGACAATATTGACAACTAAGAGTCTTATCTTTGGTTGAACTTAAAATGCATTAAACCCCATTCAAAAACAAAACAAAAATGCTCACAAGTCAGCACTCAGGATTTAATTATACTGGTGCCATATAGAGACAAGTATTGAATACATCTTTATATTTTTCCAAGAAAACCAATTGATATTTTAAGCTACTAAAAGAAAACTGTTCATAACTTCTTTCTGTACTTAAAGGAGAAAAAAAATCGAAGCCACATTATCAAACAATTGTAAGCAATATTTACAGTTTCATTACATGTATGTAAAGGCATTTCATAAATGATTTTGTCGATATGGTAATTAAAATTTACAAAATCATGAATGGAATACCTTTACATACGTACATTATTTTTTTTTTTTTATGGTGTTTAACATCCTTCCAACACATTTCATTTTATATCTGTATATGGCATATCCCGTTTTATTGGTGAAGGAAGAACGCAGAATAAATCTGAGTAGAACCACCGTCCTTTCGCAAGTAACTGGAAAACTTTTTCACATAAAGTTTTGGAGCAAGCAAGACTCGACCCTAAGACTTTAGTGGTGAAAGGTAAGTGACCTTGAGACAGTGCGTTAGACCATTCGACCATGGAGGACCCTCATATATAATATATACAATGTACATATATTATAGTTCTAAAAGTAGTGTTAGCCTGTTCAGCAGGTTGTCTTTATTAAATGGCGTGACTGTACTGTTAACTGCTCAAGCTTATGCTAGTATTTAAACTGTCATACATTTATAAATATATTTTTTATGATTTCAAATAAAGAAAATGATGCATGTGCAAAATAAACAATTATTTTCTTCTAACGAGGTCTGGAAATTAACAACTACATGTAATATTGCTTTAGGTTACAGATGGTTAGTCTGAAGCTGTGATATTTTTATGATATCTATACAATGTTGTTTGAACTATTCTTTAATTTAAACTTAATACATAAACATTATAAAATCGTACTCTATTATAGAAGCAAGTATTTTGTTCAACATAATAAAATGATTTATTGATAGACTGAATATTTAGCGTCATTTTTATGCCATCGAGGGCAAACAGACGATCAGGTAACCTAACCACTGCTTCCTGGGATCCTTTAATGTTAACCAGTACTCGAGCACACCCCATCTCCGCAAATGACTGATAACTTTCCCACTTGAATCAGCGGTGAGAGACGAATGATACTGAGACACACTGTTGTATATCAATCATCACAGAGACTTTTGCCGGGCGGGGAATCAAACTCATGACCCCTGGATTGATAGTCAGACACGTAACTGACTGAGCTAATCGGGCTTTGCATAATAAAATGAATATTACATTGTGATGGGCTGTCAGTAATATTATCAATCTTCGGAAAAATGATTTCAACCTTGACATCTCAATTGGCAGTATTTTCTTTGGGTTCACAATATTACTGTCCCACTCAACAGAATGTAATTTTTTGCATACCAAACAAGGATTTCAAATTATTTTTACTTGGTATGGAATTTTCACCATACACCCCCTCCACACACTAAGCCTACCCTGCTGTGACATTGGAAAAATTTATGACTAACGTATTAAAACATAATATGATATACATAATTTGACATGTTAAAAGCCATCGTGGTAAAAGTAAATAATAATATGAATTAAAGTAAGTATTCAGTTTGTTTGTTATGCTGGAAAAAAAATCTTACATAACTTTTTTGGTTCTGACAGAAAATTCTGTCCGTTGGGATAACTTTTCGCAGGAACTCGGCATAGCCTCATTCTCTCCAAAACCGTTATCCCTTAGAACATAATTAACTCTCCGAACCTCCAACCCATGTAAGATTCTTATTATCTACATACTGACATGTCAAGTCAAGTTTTTGCACATATGTTATCTGATTGGTATAGTCAGACTGGATTTTAATTTTTAAGTACCAGGGACCTGTACACATGCTGTGATTAGTTAAAACTTGTTTGTGTGTTTCAAACATCTGCATATGTTATATATGTAACATTACTATGTTATCTATAGGTGAGGAATCACTAGACACTGAGGAAGATAGTATACCAGCTGCCCCGGCTCCCCACTTTGAGGTTCTCCGAGAAGAGACAAAACAACATCAGTTACGAGTCCAGGAGTTCATGAAAGGAAAATTGACATACAAGATTGAGGAGAAAAATACACAGCAGGTGTTGTATATGTACTTGCAGATTTCTGATTTTTATATTCCCCTGTTATTCCAAGAACGCTGAAGAGGCATTAGGTGTTACCCATATCTGTCTGTTTATCTCTCCAAGGTAAAAAATTGGTTTCTGATCAATAACTGAGTGGTCTATGTATTAAATTAATACTTTGTATGTTGTTGTATAATTATAAAAAAAAACAACAGTTTAAGTTTGATAATTTATCAATGTCATTCAAATTAAACAGAAGTTATGGTCCCTTGTTTACTTAATTTTAGGGTAAAAAAATGTTTTCTGGGCATGCATGTCAACAGGCGCAATTTTAAAGTAACCCTGCATAATGCATGACTTAAGAAATCAAAGAATTATAAATATTATACAAATCAGTTTGCCAACTGCATGGTCTAGTGGAAGAACATCATACCTACATGATCAGAGGGTCGTGGATTTGATCCTACCATTAAAGTTATGTGTTCTGTCCTTAACCCTTTGCTCCATAAGCATTTTCTTGGACTCTTCCAAATTGAAAGCATTAATTCACCATGTATCAGCAATAGAGGAATTATGTTTATATTAACTGACAGAGTGGAAAACAGTGCAGGAACTATTCCTGCACTGTTTTCAAAGACTTCTGTGATTGGTGTGGGAAAACGTGTTATCTATGGAGTAAAGGATTAAGTAAGACACTTTATCCATAGTACTGCTAAGTACTGATTTAGTTACGGAGACTTTGAACATGATTGCATAGTTTGTAAGAACTTGTTTTACAATCAATGTAATGTAAATAAATCTAATTTAAATAAATGAACTTCAATGGCAATGGTGAAAGTGTTCCTGGATGTCAGGAATTTGGAAAATTGAACACTTCTGATTAGATCTCCACCTTGCCTAATCATTGCAATGCCAACCTAGGTTCCACTGACTCTTAACTAGTAGTAATCAGACAGGCTTTGAGACTTTGGAATTATATTGGTAAAAGGATACTACTGCCATCACTTGATATTTCTGTGAACAGCCACACTGTTTTGTGTAAAGATAGTGAGTGGATAGTACTGTCATCAGCTGCCATGTTATTATATTTGGGCCATGTGCAAAGATAGTGAGGGGATAGTTACTGTCATCAACTGACAGTTATATTTGAGTCACAGTGTCTGTGCAAAGATATTGAGGGATAGTACTGCCCTCAACTAACGTATTTATAATTTAGCCATTTTGTTTGTGCAAAGATATTTAAGGGATAGTACTGCTATCAACTGACATATTATATTTAGGCTACATTGTTTTTGCAAAGGTAATGTGGGGACACAGATAGCATGGCGTGAGTACTGTGGACAGACTTATATAATACAGACATAATAAGGTAGACAAAGATATACAGTCAAACCTGTCTTAAGCAGCCAGTCAAGGGAATGAGAAAAAGTGGCCTTTTAAGACAGGGTGTTGCTTAATACAGTCAGGTTAATTTACTCTGAAAGCATAGACATGGTAAATAGAAATTATAGCTGCTTAAGACAGGTGGCTGCTTAATAGAGGTGGTCACTCACACAGGTTTGACTGTATGTAAATTGAAGGCACCATTTGACAGGAAACATGTCTATTCATCTTACATTTCTACTTATATGCAGGTATACAAAGATGCCACGGGGATAGTTTTACCAACTGTCGGCAGGTATGACCAGATGTTGATCAGACAGAAAATAGTAGTGGACAGAATCAGTAAAGTGTACGTATAAGGTGTTCAGTTATGCAAAAAATTATTATGCTATCTGTATATTGCTAGTGTAAATGTATTTGAGCCAGGCCCGATTAGCTCAGTCAGTTACGTGTCTGATTATCAGTCAAGGGGTCGTGAGTTCCAATCTCTGCCAAGCAACAGTATCTGTGGTGATTGATATACAACATTTTGTCTCATTCATCTCTCAATGGCTAATTCAAGTGGGAAACTTATCAGTTACTTGCGGAGATGGGGTGTGCTCGAGTACTAGGTTAACCTTTCAGGATCCCAGGAAACAGTGGTTAGGTTAACTGATTGTCTGTTAGCCCTCGATGGCATAAAAATGATGCTTAATATTCATTCAATCAATTATGTATTTGGAATTTGTGTATTTGTTGTTAGTTTAGTGGCTACAATTTACATGGGATACATATCGACAAATGTCTTCAATGCATCTTCTGGGTGTAGGGGAGAGGGGCTTTTATTCAGGTGTACACTGGTATATGTAACCCAAGTTTGTTTTAAACATTTTGATGGTAAATAAATGCCTCACTACCAGGCAGCATGTTTCATTGCATTTTACATAATCATGTACTTCCTAAATAATGCATTGCTTTTGCAAAATGCATCTTTCGGGTGTGGGGGCAGGGGCTTTTATTCCGGTGTATACGGTATTTCTAATCACAATATTTATAGCTGAGCTTTATGTTAAAGACATAGCCCAGCTTATGTTGTCATGATCAAGCTTTGCAGTGTTGATCACTGCCAAACAATACGCAACAGGAACTACTTTTTATTTCTCTTTTTTTTTTTTACTCGTATTAGTTTATATATGAAATCAGCAACAAATAGAAACTACTGGTATGTCATAATTTTTAGAAATGTTGCATAAAATAAACAAAATGCTGCAGTGTAATTATTAAATTTGGGAAGGCGTATGAATATTTATGAAAGATTGATTATCAGTACTTTAAGTTCTTTGATTTTTACACCTGCTTTTATTTTACCCCTACCCCCTACACACACATACACACTCCATTTGTTCAGCTAATGAAGTGTTATATTGGGTTTTCCCAATATTAGATAGATAAAAACTATACCGCTATAGTTTTGATATTGTCAGCTTTGAAGGTACAGTTTGTTCTATGCATAAATTATTTTCAATGAAACAATCGTCTGTTAGCCCTTGATAACAAAAATTTAAGCTAAATATTCAATCAATCAATCAATCAATCAATCAATCAATCAATAAAACAAGTGACCTTATCATGTTCATTTTCCTTCAGATTGCCAGATCTGCTGTCACCTCTCCATCTGCTGGTACAGGATGTGTTCACAGAGCTACGTCAGCTCGTCTCTACATTTAAGTAAGTGGAGTGGGTGTTCCAGTGATTGAGCATGGGACCTGGGATCAGGCCGATCTTGATCTTCCGTAACAGCAATAATTTTTAGCTTGACTATTTGGAGAATAAAGAGCGCTATTCTACTCACCCAGGCGTCAGCGTCACACCTTGGTTAAAGTTTTGCATGCAAGTCCTTTTCTCATTAACCATTGCATGTATTGCCTTGAAACTTTACACAAGCCTTCCTAGTCATCAACCCTACTACAATGACTAATTTAGATAACTCTTGCATGAATATAATACAAATTATTGCCTATGTTTGACTTAGAAATCCTGGTTAAAGTTTTGCATGCAAGTCCTATTCTCATTAACCATTGCATGTATTGCATTGAAACTTTACACAAGCCGTCCTAGTCATCGACTCTAATACAATACCTAAGTTAAATAATAACTCTTGCATGAATGTAATACAAACTATTACCCCTGTTTGACTTTGAAAATCTAGTTAATGTTTTGCGTGCAAGTACCATCAAGTCCATATCTCATTAACCAATGCATGTATTGATTTGAAACTTTACACAAACCTTTCTAATCATCAAGCATACTACAGTAACTAAGTTTGATAACTCTTGCATGAATATGATACAAATTATTGCCTTTGTTTGACTTTGAAATTCTGGTTAAAACTTTTGCTTGCTAAGTACCATCAAGTCTGTATCTCACAACCACTCATTGTATTTGATTGAAACTTTACACAAGCCTTCCCAGTCATCTACCTTACTACAATTACTAAGATAGATAACTCTTGCATGAATATAATTCAAATTATTGCCCTTGTTTGACTTAGGAAATCTGGTTAAAGTTTTGCATGCAAGTACCATCAATGTCCATATCTCAGTAACCAATGCATGTATTGACTTGAAACTTTACACAAGCCTTCCTAGTGTTCAAACCTACTACAATAACTACGTAAGATTACTCTTGCATGAATGTATTGCAATTATTGCCATTGTTTGACTCAAACATTCTTGTTAAATTGTTAAAGATTTGCGTGCAGATACCAACAAGTCCATATTTCACCAAAGTCATCAACCTTACTACAATAACTAAGTTAAATAACTCTTACATGAAAATAATGCAAATTATTGCCCTTGTTTGACTTAGAATTTTGGTTAAAGATTTGCATGCAAGTACTGTCAAGTCCATATAACACTAACCGCCCAATGTATTTGATTGAAACTTTACATATGGCTTTGTAGTCATGAAATCAACTGAATAACTGATAACTTTTGCCAGATTTATTTGCAGAGTAGGGCCTTAGTTTTACTTAGAAATTTTATAACTCAGCTCACTGCATGTATTTGATTGAAACTTCAAACAAGATATTGCAGTTATAAAAGCTACTCAATTTTGTCAATTTTGAGAGTTAGATAACTGTTATTTGCTTGAATTTGTCCTCAGTCACAATCAAATTTGTACTTCTGTGACAAATATTCCAATAATGTAGCACGCTGTCTCTCCGTCAACTCTCTTGTTGTGTCCTCACTGAAAAACACATTATCTGCATATGCTTATTACTGGTTTAACTCGGGTAGACTTTACCGAGCGTGAATTGTCTAAGTTGTAAGAGCTTGTTTCACAATTGATGTAAAATAATCAGTTTAAAAAATGTACACAAAATGTGTTCATGGATGGGAATAACATTACTTTCATTGATTCTATTTTTTAAAGGAAAATGTGGTTTAATGCCATTTTAAACTCATAACACAGTCGAATTATTACATGTATGGCATCCAGCTTTATTGGTAAAGTAAGACCTTGGTATGAATGTGAGTAGAACCACACTGTCATTTCGCAAGTAATGGCTCAACTGCACGAGCTTAACATAACAAGCTTGACTACACAATGATTTGTGGACTGATTTGGTGTTCAAACCCGTGGCCTCAGGTGGTTAGCGGTAGGTGATTAGGGTAGACAGCACCTTAAAAGTGTCACCTGATTCTAATTAATGAATGGCGTTTAACACATAATGTAGACTTTTGACCCCTTGTTCAATCTGGGATTTAATCCCCTCCTGCCTAGGAACTCCAGGCTAGGAAAGAGCTTATGTCATTGTGTAGACAAAGTTTTATTTAGATTGAATGTATAATTTCGACCTTTATATAATTTAGAGTTTCAACCCCTATTATTGGTTTGAATGTAGAGTTTTGACCACCAAATTTTACGCTGTACCCATTTTCAGGTCCTAGTGCGACCTCTCTCCCCCAGGGCAGTATACATTTTAATAATGTTGTTAATTGATAATTCATTCATTATAAAAAATAAGGTTAAGTGCATATTTCATGTAGATTAAATAAGAAACTGTATTTACAAATAAACACTCATTTAGTACAAAATCATATATGCATGAAGTTTATATATTTATTTCTCAATGGTGCCAAAGTTTGTTAGAAGTAATTTATGTCTTAGTATTGTGTATATCACATAAAAGTAGACTTGTCAATTTCATTGTGAAAGTCATACCTAAGGCTATAATAAATTAATTGCTTGATTATGATCCCCACCCACCCCCTTAATTTTCATGGTGAAAGAATTAAATAAAAAATAAAATCCTTTTCCTTTTTAAGTAAAATTTGGATGAGAATCTAGCAATTAATTTATAATGGCCTAGCCAGGTCCGATAAGCTCAGTCAGTTATGCAGTCTGACTGTCGATCCAGAGGAGATAGGGTGTGCTTGACTACTGGTTAAACTTTCAGGATCCCAGGAAACTGATCAGTCTGTTAGCCCTTGATGGCATAAAAATGATGCTAAATATTCAATCAATCAATATAATGGCCTAAAGGACTGAATAACTGTTGTACAAGTAATGTTATATTTACTTAGTACATGTAGTTTGATGTAATTTACATACTCATGTTACTGATAAACAGAATAATCATTTAAATATAGTTTACATAGACATTTACCTGATAATTACAGCCACAAGTTTGATATTATTGACAAACTCATGTACCTGATAAAACAGCCACCAATTTGATATAGTTAACAAACTCGTGTTCTTTATAAACACAGCCACCAGTTTGATATAGTTGACAAACTCATGTACCTGATCAACACAGCCACCAGTTTGATATAGATAACAGACTCATGTACCTGATAAACATAGCCACCAGTTTGATATAGTTGACAAACTCATGTTCCTGATAAACACAGCCACAAGTTTGATATTATTGACAAACTCATGTACCTGATAAATACAGCCACCAGTTTGATATTATTGACAAACTCATGTACCTGATAAACACAGCCACCAGTTTGATATAGTTGATAAACTCATGTTCCTGATAAACACAGCCACAAGTTTGATATTATTGACAAACTCATGTACCTGATAAATACAGCCACCAGTTTGATATTATTGACAAACTCATGTACCTGATAAAACAGCCACCAGTTTGATATAGTTAACAAACTAATGTTCCTTATAAACATAGCCACCAGTTTAATATAGTTAACAAACTTATGTACCTGATAAACAAAGCCATCAGTTTGATATAGTTAACAAACTCATGTAACTGATAAACACAGCCACCAGTTTGATATAGTTGACAAACTCATGTAACTGATAAATACAGCCACCAGTTTGATATTATTGACAAACTCATGTACCTGATAAAACAGCCACCGGTTTGATATAGTTAACAAACTCATGTTCCTTATAAACACAGCCATCAGTTTAATATAGTTAACAAACTTATGTACCTGATAAAAACAGCCATCAGTTTGATATAGTTAACAAACTCATGTACCTGAAAAACACAGCCATCAGTTTGATATAGTTAACAAACTCATGTAACTGATAAACACAGCCACCAGTTGGATATAGTTAACACACTCATGTACCTGATAAACACAGCCACCAGTTTAATATAGTTAACAAACTTATGTACCTGATAAACACAGCCATCAGTTTGATATAGTTAACAAACTCATGTAACTGATAAACACAGCCACCAGTTTGATATAGTTGACAAACTCATGTAACTGATAAATACAGCCACCAGTTTGATATTATTGACAAACTCATGTACCTGATAAAACAGCCACCAGTTTGATATAGTTAACAAACTCATGTTCTTTATAAACACAGCCACCAGTTTAATATAGTTAACAAACTTATGTACCTGATAAACACAGCCATCAGTTTGATATAGTTAACAAACTCATGTAACTGATAAACACAGCCATCAGTTTGATATAGATAACAAACTCATGTAACTGATAAACACAGCCACCAGTTTGCTAAAGTTAACAAACTCATGTTCCTTATGAACACAGCCATCAGTTTGATATAGTTAACAAACTGGTGTACCTGATAAACACAGCCATCAGTTTGATATAGTTAACAAACTCTTGTACCTGATAAACGCAGCCACCAGTTTGATATAGTTAACAAACTCATGTACCTGAAAAACACAGCCACAAGTTTAATATAGGTAACAAACTCATATACCTGATAAACATAGCCACCAGCTTGATATAGTTGACAAACTCTTGTTCTTGATTAACGCAGCCACCAGTTGGATATAGTTAACACACTCATGTACCTGATAAACACAGCCAACAATTTAATATAGTTAACAAACTCATGTACCTGATAAACAGAACAATATTTTAAATGTAGTTTACTTAGACATTAAGCTGATAAACACAGCAATTACTTTAATATGATTACTGTTCATATGTACCTGATAAACAAGGCAAATAGTTCTTTAGAATTTGCTAACAAGTAAATATGACTGTGCATATTTTATACTAAAATGCTGAATAAAATTTGAATACATGTACTTGAAATTTCAAAATTGTGATATATGCCTAATTTTAAATCAAAAAAGGATACCGTATAAGTTATGTTTTATAATGATGTTATCATCATCTGTTTCAGCTTGACCAGTGAGAACATACTGTATAAACCAGCAGAATGGATGCTTGTGACTCTCATACTGTTGAAAATGTAAGTATTCATCCTGAAGCCGTAAAACGGGAATCTAAATCTAGACTTCAACTCTTTAAAGCAACACATCCACGTTTGAACTTTTAAAAAAAAAATTTTAATTGAGTTATGAGCACATTTCCCATACAAACATATGATCAATTAGCTGTATATGAGCATATAAACACAATCCCGAACAAAATGATGCCCAAATTATAATGCGTGACTAACACTTTATGCGTGTAACTCACCCGAGTCAAAAAAAATTGTCAAAATGACTTTCAAGGCAGGTAAAGTACACTACGCACTAAAACGTGAAGTTTTTTAATATGACTCGCATAATTCAATTTGAAGCAAAGTTGGAATCCTCGGCTATTTAAAATAATTTATAAAGCGTTTGTCACGCTTTATAATTTGGACATCTTTTTTTTATAATTCTAAAGCGTTCTGGATAGTGTTTGTTAGCACATATACAGCTCACTGACCATATATTTATGTATGGGAAATGTGCTCACAACTCAATTGAAAAACTTTTTAAAAAAGTTTAAACGTGGATGTGTTGCTTTAAGATCCTGTGTTTACTTTTTTAAAGTGGGTTTAACACCATTTTTTCAACATATTTCAGGTTATATATGGCATATCTAGTGTTACTGGTGGAGAAAGACCTCGGACTGAGTAGAATCACCGTCCATCCGCAAGTAACTGGCAAACTATCTCACATAAAGTTTTTGGAGTGAGTAAGACTTGAACCTACAACCTTGGCGGTGAGAGATAAGTGATCTTGAGATGGCGCCTTAGACCACTCGTCCGCAGAGGACCCCTGTGTTTACAGATGAATTTTCATAATATAACATTTGATTTCCCAATCTTTAAAATGTCATTGCAATTGGGTTTTTTTCAGAAGCCTGGAATGGTGTTCATTTATTCTTAAATAGATTTTGATATAATTTTTAAATTGTTTGGCAGGATATGATTGTTTTCAATAAACTGTTTTGCATTTTGTTTCAAAATTAATGTCTTTTTCACCAGTTTTAAATATTAAAGGGTGACAATGCACATAAAGGTTCATGTAAAACTAAACATGAAAAGTCGTGGAGGTTTTGTTCATTTGTTTTAAAGAAAAATATGAAAAAAGATGTGTACACATGCATTAATTTTATCCATGCCTAGCTACATGGTACATGTATGTGTAGTTTTGTATGACAAATATATTTCCATCATAGGTTAGAGTTGAGATCAAAGTCTAGTACTTTGCGTAAGAGCACGTGGTCCTGTGGTAGAGCACCGATGATCAGAAGGTCATGGGTTCGATTCCTCTGTTTTGGCTATGTGTGGTGTTTTTGAGCAAGACACTTTTCCGCATTTGCTTAGTACTGATTCTAACCAGAAAGACTTTGAATGTGATTTGTCTAAGTTGTAAGAACTTGTTCCGCAATCAAAGTAAAATAAATAAGTTTTAAAAAAAAAACACGTCAGCCATGTATGGTGTCCTTGAGCAAGACACTTTCCGTATTATACTTAGTACTGGTTCTACCCAGGAAGACTTTCGAGCGTGATTTGTATAAGTTGTAAGAACTTGGTCCGCAATCAAAGTAAAATCAATAAGTTTTAAACTAAAGTCTCGTGCTGATAAGACCAGACAAAAAAACATGTGTTTAGGGTTACCGATCCGACCCTAAAATTGAGTCCCTATCCCTAACAGGTTTGTTTTTTTAATGTAACAGGACAGAAAATACAGTCTAAACTAATCTGTTTAATATGTCAAGAAAATTATATTTGTATTGTTCTTCATTGATTCACTATCATAGAGCAAAAATAACAGTTAAAATCAATTTGCTTATAGTAGTTCATTATCATGACATTTTCTCCATGAAATCAAAAATTGAAAAGAAACAAATGCCTACCTACCACATTTTTCTGATCAGGTAACCCTTAAACACAGGTGTGTTTTTTTCTAGCCTTAGCTTTAAGAACTACATGTATAGCTATGCTATCAAGAGATACTTTGCAGATGTAAATCTCTCAGGCTCCTGTTTCACCAACATATACTTAAATACTTAAAAACTTAAATGTAAGAAAAGCAGCCAGGTGATCATGATTTTAGACTGGTTCCAGTTAAACTGCATATTGTGTCAATGATATTGATTATATAATAGATAAATAACCAGTCAAAACTTTGTTAAGTTTTTAAGTAATTAAGTAAAATGTTGGTGAAACAGAAGCCAGGAAGGAATTTGGGTTTAATACCATTTTAGTACATTATATTATGTATGGCTTTGAGATTTGTTATTGGAAGAAATCGTCGGAATGTGAATGTGAGCATATTGTTCCATAATAATTTACATTTTTTGCAGGTTATCAAGAAAAGTACGGAGATTGCATCTAGCGTTTTCTAGTCCAGGATCGGAAAAGTATTTTTCAGTTTTATTGCTTGGTGTTGGTGCCGACATGAATACATTA
Organism: Panopea generosa; assembly: GCA_029582155.1. Classification (NCBI taxonomy): domain Eukaryota; kingdom Metazoa; phylum Mollusca; class Bivalvia; order Adapedonta; family Hiatellidae; genus Panopea; species Panopea generosa. Next base: position 21,706,970 of record CM055905.1, read on the forward strand.
GATGACCTTGTGTCTAACCTCCAACCTGTAAAAATGAAATGTTGTTCTGTAAGACATTGTTATGTTTGTGACGAAATAAAATGGAAGTGATAATAAATTGATATTGATTTGTTATTTTTTTAAATTTTGATTTGATTTGAATATTTAGCCTCAGCTGTATGCCATTGAGGGTTAACAGATGATCAGTTAATTTTCTGGGATCCTGGAAAAATAACCAGTACTTGAGCACTTCGATCTCAATTTCCTACTTGAATCAGTGGCATCATACGGTCAAATCTGTGTAAGCGGTCAACTCTATTAAGTAGCCACTTGTCTTAAGCAGCCATATTTGCTATTTCTCATTTTAATGTGTTCTGAACAAATTAACCTGTATTAAGCAACAATCTATCTTAAAAGGCCGTTTTCGCATCTTCCCTTGACTCTCTGCTTCAGGTTTTACTGTATATTAATCATCACGGGGACTGATAATTATTGTTTTGGTAAAGGATTGGATCGTATCACCACTGGATTGATGTTAGAAGCACTATTGACTGAAGTAACCTATAAGTATTTTAAGCCTTCTATGAGCTGTGTACTTTTTTTTTATCTTCAGTTTTTAGCTAAACAATATTATTCCAAGTTATGAAGAGAAAAGTTTACAGTAATAAAAGAAAATTGATAAAAAAAAAATTTCGTTTTGTTAATTCTTTATCTTACTTTTGATGACCAAGTTAGTCCAACAGCTAAACGGTTCGTCGGCTTCATTTTATATAAGTTCATAAAGAAGAAGAAATTATTTATAAAACCTAAATGCTACCATTGTTTCACAAGCCATTTAAAAATAGTTACATTTCATATCGAAGAGGACTTGCACGGGTATTTGAAACAAGCATTGTTATATATAACACCAGTTTGAATTAAATTTACAGGGCTGGAAAATTCCATTTGTCTGCTCGCCATGACGAAGTGAAAAATTGGTCAGGATGAGTAATATTAAGAAGCTGACCTTAATGCTTTTGATGGTAAGCATTCAATAAAAAATGTTGGAAAGGGAGGACAAGTAGCTTTTATAAGAAATTTTAAGGTCTGCTTTATTTACAGTTTCCAGAGAAATGTGCATTTTATCAAATTAAATGCAATATTCATACAATTTTATGTTTTTTTCTGTGGAGTTGTCTATCTCACTCTATTACACTTTACCCCATTTTCTTATATGAATGCAAACACTTATTTTCGTTTATATTAATTGGAAAATGAGAACAGTTCAAATAATCTTGTTTACAAGATAACAGTTCAAATAATCGTAAAAAATATACATTGTCCCATTTAGTGCACAAACGTGCCGAGTGTATAAGAATTAAGAAGACACGTGGCACATGTTTGTACTGTGTAATGTCTACACCCACCCCACATTTTGAACTGTGTAATGTCTACACCCACCCACATTTTGTACTGTGTAATGTCTACACCCACCCCACATTTTGTACTGTGTAATGTCTACACCCACCCTCATTTTGTACTGTGTAATGTCTACACCCACCCCACATTTTGTACTGTGTTATGTCTACACCCACCCACATTTTGTACTGTGTAATGTCTACACCCACCCCACATTTTGTACTGTGTAATGTCTACACCCACCCTCATTTTGTACTGTGTAATGTCTACACCACCCCACATTTTGTACTGTGTAATGTCTACACCCACCCCACATTTTGTACTGTGTAATGTCTACACCCACCCACATTTTGAACTGTGTAATGTCTACACCCACCCACATTTTGTACTGTGTAATGTCTACACCCACCCCAAATTTTGTACTGTGTAATGTCTACACCCACCCACATTTTGTACTGTGTAATGTCTACACCCACCCACATTTTGAACTGTGTAATGTCTACACCCACCCACATTTTGTACTGTGTAATGTCTACACCCACCCACATTTTGTACTGTGTAATGTCTACACCACCCCACATTTTGTACTGTGTAATGTCTATACCCACCCCACATTTTGCAGCTTGTAAATTGAAACCACTAGTTATTAAATCGTTTAATATAATACTAGTGTACTATTTCAGTCAAAATGTTGTGTGTTTTTATTATTATGTATGTGCAAAAGTCATTTGGTGTATTTGTATGGATTTCATTCAAATAAACAAGGCTGTTCTGAGTTATGACCTTAATCACCTTATATAAACATGAAACTACAGTTATACGATTTTTCTCTTTTTAGGTCACCTGCGACAAATTCTTGTATGACCTTTTTGCGATCGCCTTTTGTCCGTCATCTTGCATCATGCATCTGTAAGAAATTCACAATTTTTACTTCTTCTGATATCCTGTTAGCTTGATGATAATAGAATTGTGTATGTAAGCTTTAGTATTTAGATATGAATCAAAGTGTGAATTTGTGAATTTCATGGTCCCGACTCCATAGAGCCTTGGAAGTGGGGGCCAAACCAGCCAGTTGATTGATTGATTGAATATTTAGCATCATTTTTATGACATCGAGGGCTAACAAACGATCAGTTAACCTAACCACTGTTTCCTAGGATCCTGGACAGTTAACCGGTGCTCGAGCACACCCAATCTCCACAAGTAACTGATAACTTTCCCACTTCAATCAGTGAGAGACGAATGATAATGAGATGCAATGTCATATATCAACCATCACGGAGACTGTTGCCAGGTGGGGAGTTGAGCTCACAACCTCTGGATTGACAGTCAGGACACATAACCGACTGAGCTAATTGGGCCGGGCTAGGCCATTATAAATTAATTTTTAGAGATTGTGTCTGGGTGGGGATTCAAATTAACAACCCCTGGATTGGTAGTCAGACGGGCCATCGACTGAGCTATTTGGGCCAAACCAGCCAAATTATGATAAATTTAAACAATCTTATTTATATGGGAAGCGCTGGGAAACAAATTGTAAGCATAATATTGGGATAATGATTCCAGATTGATGATTCATAGCACAGAATCACCCCCTTGGTCTTCTGTTGATGTCCCAGGGATGGGCAAATTTGCCAAAAACTTACAGGGGGTATTTTCGTTCAGGATTTTAAGACAACTTACCAAAAGCCTATATATACATGTATATATATGATATTTCATAAAGACTTACTACAGACATGGAATATAGAGATGTATATAGTCTATCTATAGTTTCTTGCAGCAGATTTAATTTGTTTATATATATATAGCCCGTGTGGTTCCGGCTAAGAGTAAAATCACTGCCGATCTCTGCAGATCTCTGCAGAGGGATAGGAATCCTCCGAATGGGTCATCATTTTTTGTCATGCTCACTATTGTGTTTAAATTTTCAATCCCTGTGTGATTTCAGGGAGCCATATGAGTGATGGCAAGAATAGGACCACTGTGGCTCATGCATGTCGTAAGAGGCGACAATTTGAGTAATACGATAGAATTTGCTGAAACTCTGCAGTTCTGCAGGTATCAAGGTTCTAGGTTCATTCTGCATATTCATTTGTTGGTGTATTTTATTGAACTGTATGTTAATTTTTTGTTTTTGTACATGTAGAGTGAACCTGGAATCTTCCTTTCCTGTTGACGTTGAAGTAACCTATAAATGTGTTGGTACGCCGTAAAACACTATTCATTCATTCATTCATTCATTCATTCATTCATTCATTTCATTTATTCATTCACTATATCTTGATTAGAACTCGAGCATTTCATCTTCATAACATATACATTGCCAACATGTAAATACATTGATTTATGGACATGTATTTCATATTTACATAAAGGTTAACGTTCCATGCAATTATATGATTATAATTCCGCATCTATAACCAAAAGATGGGTAAAAAATAGAATTGTTTATTTTCACATACTTAATATAATCAAGGACATAGACATGTGTGCCCTGTAAACTAGCAAAACATAGGCACAAAATATACATTGTGGCCTAAAATTTGGTTGTCGAAACTACATTCAAATAAATTATATAGGGGCTCAAAAACTCTACATTTAATCTAAATAAAACTTTGCCTACACAATGGCATAAGCTCATTGGATGTCATTAAGTATAAAATACATGTGTCTTATCAGTGACCTATCCACATTAAGTTATTAAGTCACTGGTAATTATGAAAAAAGTATTTATGTCTCCAGAAAGGAGGGATCAAAGCTGTACATCGCATTATGCAAAAGGAATAGAAGTCAAAAAGAGGGGTCGAAACGGTGGCACATATGTACTAACCAAGATATAGCGAGTGCCCTCACCCCCGGGAGTAAGGTTTAAAGTTATAATGGCCAGCTACTGCCATTGAGACGAGCACTCTGATTCGCTGAAAAAAGTATAGGGATGTTCAGGGCATATATTTTGATAGTTAACTTATTTCTGATTGGATGAAAATGTCAAACTGACGAGTGATTACATTGAAATATAACTTTATTATGTTTGTGTCAATAAATAATTAAAATTATGTTTCTGTGACTGACTATATTCATTTTATTAGGAAAATTGTATGGAAAATAAAATTAGTGAAAATTAGTGTTGTTTGTATGCTAAAATGCGATAACCCAACCTCAATAAGTGGTAAAAAGCGATATATTTGACCCCTATTTTACATTTGAACAACACAGTGGTGGTAGCTGACATAAAGTACGTCAATGGAAAACGCAATTGTGGTGTCTGACCTGTAATTCAGCGCCGTTAAACAGCAAACACGTTTAATGCCTGGTTCCCTAAAAGTATCGCGTACTACGCGCTAATATGAGGTAGAGCCAGTATCCAGGAAAATATGTTAGCTAACGTTTAACCGAACTGAACGCAACCCAGAGACATAACGCACCCATTGGAACAGAAAACAGGAAATGCTTCCGTTGTGTATAATGGCTGACATCAATAATCCTAGTTTCTTTTTTTCTCTAAAAATGCATTTTCAAATTTTTGTATCATGGGGTCATTTTATGTTGTTTTTTTTGTGGCATTGTTAATCTATTTGGAACATTTCAGAAGCAATGTCGTATTTGAATAGTGAATGTAGAAAAAATATTTGGAAATTGGGGTATGAATACAGTTATATGGAAGTTTACTTTCGTTTTATCAACGGAACACTGGAAAAGAAATATCTTGGATGAAACATGACCCCTACTTCTCTCATCATATTTTGGTAGAGCAGAGGTTGGCATACAATAAAATGTAAGTTTTACTTCTTTCATTTGAGCCTATGAATGACAAGCATGCATTTTTAAAATTTACTATAGAAAAAAGAACAAAAGTCAAGGTTGGGCCTACACCTTTGACTGGGAGCAGGGGCTGAAAAAAGATAGTACTTAAAAGTAATTTAAAATTGTCTGGCTTGAAATGACGTGATAAACATAGTGCATTTCACAGGTAATTTTAAAAGATCGACCGTCTTATATAGCTCTGAGAAGATGGTATGAGGCTTCTTCTTAGACGGTAAGAATTTTGCATAAATTCGCTGACTTCATCCCGGCGTGTGTTGGAATAACATCTACTTTCACCTGTAGAATCAAAGGATCTAAAGTACTGATATTCGGACTTTAATAAATATTCAAAAACCTTTTATTGATTGATATACGTGTAGCGTTTGGTCTATTTTCCGAAATATTTTTAAAATAAAAAGTAAATGTCCAAAACATATATTATTAGATTTGTTTTCAGTATAAATACATGAAAAACAAATGAAATCCGAAAAATGAAACGTATTCCCTGTTGCGTATGGTTATTTGAGGGTAAATTTAATCACGACGACATAAGCAGGGTTATGCTTTAGCATCAAGTTCGACTAAAATGGTGAAATTGGAAGCAGTTGGAGATCATGTTTTGATGATTTTTGTTTTCTGCTTGAGCTTGGTATGACTTCTTGAAGGTATAGTGCAGATTGAAGATTCATGGTTGTACATTACGGTATAGGCCTACGGTAAATTTGAACCAAGGAGGGATGTCAGGGGCTTGCTCCGCTCTCTCCACGGGTTGACCCGGTATTGCAGTACCTCCGGGACCGGCCCACTCCTCCTAACGGGGGAAAACAATAAATGATAACAGACTTAAACCTTCTACAAACAAATGCATGCATTTTATGCCCCCCCACCCCCCACCCCCCATTTTTTTGGGGGTGGCCTATAGTAACCGAAGCGTCCGTCCGTCCGTCCGTCCGTCCGTACGTACGTCTGGAGCGGCAGTTGTGGGTTGCGTTGCCAGTACAGAATGGCATTGTGGGTTATTTTGGTACTTGTGGGGTGCAATGTTCACCCCACAAGTGCGAAAACCCGTCCAAATGGCATTGTTGGGTTAATTTTTTTTTTTTCACATTTTTCTTTTACTTTTACTTTTTTCTTCATCTTTTTTCATTCTTTTTTAGTGTCATTAGGGTTGGATCTCAAGGTTTGTGACATTAGGGTTAGATAGAAAATAGGTTTCGTTTTGTTTTATGAAAAAAAAGATGTTTTATAACATATAAAAACTGCACCCCACAACATCACTTCCACCAGAACGTCCGTCCGTCCGTCTGTCCTTCCGTCCGGTATTTCGTTTCTGGCCTGTAACTTTGTCATGCATAGATGGATTTTGTTGATACTTGCAACAAATGATCAACAGAACATGACGACGTGTCGCGAGTATGACCCACACCCGTACCTCAAAGGTCAAGGTCACAATTTCAGTTTGTTTGACAACACTTTGAGTTCTTGCCTGTAACTTTGTCATGCATAGATGAATTTTAATGATACTTGCTACAAATGATCAACATAACATCATGACATGTTGGGGGGCATGTGACACTTAACAGTGACATTTCTTGTTTTTTTCTGCAGTAGATCGAATCGCGCTATTGTAGAGAGAATGCAGTGATACATATACGTACATGTGTGGTGGTCAAACACAATGTACATTGCTATATAAATTATAATTGATACTAACTCGCACGAGGCAAACAAAAAAATCACTTTATTTAATGCTTGTTGTTGAATTAGAAAAGTTATTCCTAGATGCCACTGTGAAACTATTATAAATGGTCACTGTTTTCCAGCCTAAAACAACAATGAAACGAATTGTTGATTTAGTGAAATATTAATTATAGTTTACTCGTGAACAAAGAAATGTGTATGCTCACTCGTGGCTTCGCCACTCCTGACCATACCACTTATGTGTGCACTCGATGGAGTAAAATTGATATTTCGCTGAAACCGAGTCTCTATTTAGATGTAGTTATGGTGAGAGTGTAGTACGTGTTCTTTTAATTACTCCATTTTTCATATGTGTACACTAACATGTATTCCTTTATCAGTCCATTTATTCATTCGCTTTAGCCGATCTCTTTGTTTATATAGATACATGTACATGCATTTATGTTTCAAAGATTCACCACTGAGTTGGGAGTTCAATAGATGACGCCACATAATCATTTATTTACCTATATATTATTTTAAATAGTTGCTAAAGTAATCGAACAGAACTAAATACGGTAGAACAGCACATGTGCACATGCGAAGCGGAGAGCCGTGATACCACGGCGATACCTGACTGACTAGATGACTGATGTATTGCTTGTTTGATAACTTGCTTGCTTGCGTGATCGATTGATTGATTGGCTGATTGATTGATTGATTGATTGATTGATTGATTGATTGATTGTTTGATCGATCGATCGATCGACTGGGCCAATACAAAGTTTATAATATGACGAAACACGAATGCGCAGACGTTTTTACAATGACGATGCTACCCGTGTTTCGGGCGGACGTTTTCTATACGTCTGTGTAGGAAGTATGCCGGCACGTTAATATGCCGGGCCGAGTTTAGGCACGTACGGGCATTTCCGGTGGTGCCATATGTACGATACATTTTTGCGAAAATCACTGTTGCATAAGTTCTATATGAGAGACTGAACCGGGACATGTTCTTCTTTATGCTATGTATGATAAATTGGAAGTGTCGCACAATTGTGCACACCTTTGTACTGTTATGGTGCTGCGTTTCAAGTACTGTTGTATTCCCTTCAGCTTCATCGCTTCTCGGCCTTTTGGCTAAGATCAAAGTGTAGTATCTGTTCTTATCAGCTTAATATCTGATACGTCCCCCATTGGGGGACTTCGATATTAAACTGATTTTTGAACCTAGGAGGGATGTCAGGGGCTTGCTCCGCTCTCTCCACGGGTTGACCCGGTATTGCAGTACCTCCGGGACCGGCCCACTCCTCCTAACGGGGGAAAACAATAAATGATAACAGACTTAAACCTTCTACAAACAAATGCATGCATTTTATGCCCCCCACCCCCACCCCCCATTTTTTTGGGGTGGCCTATAGTAACCGAAGCGTCCGTCCGTCCGTCCGTCCGTCCGTACGTACGTCTGGAGCGGCAGTTGTGGGTTGCGTTGCCAGTACAGAATGGCATTGTGGGTTATTTTGGTACTTGTGGGGTGCAATGTTCACCCCACAAGTGCGAAAACCCGTCCAAATGGCATTGTTGGGTTAATTATTTTTTTTTTCACATTTTTCTTTTACTTTTACTTTTTTCTTCATCTTTTTTCATTCTTTTTTAGTGTCATTAGGGTTGGATCTCAAGGTTTGTGACATTAGGGTTAGATAGAAAATAGGTTTCGTTTTGTTTTATGAAAAAAAAGATGTTTTATAACATATAAAAACTGCACCCCACAACATCACTTCCACCAGAACGTCCGTCCGTCCGTCTGTCCTTCCGTCCGGTATTTCGTTTCTGGCCTGTAACTTTGTCATGCATAGATGGATTTTGTTGATACTTGCAACAAATGATCAACAGAACATGACGACGTGTCGCGAGTATGACCCACACCCGTACCTCAAAGGTCAAGGTCACAATTTCAGTTTGTTTGACAACACTTTGAGTTCTTGCCTGTAACTTTGTCATGCATAGATGAATTTTAATGATACTTGCTACAAATGATCAACATAACATCATGACATGTTGGGGGGCATGTGACACTTAACAGTGACATTTCTTGTTTTTTTCTGCAGTAGATCGAATCGCGCTATTGTAGAGAGAATGCAGTGATACATATACGTACATGTGTGGTGGTCAAACACAATGTACATTGCTATATAAATTATAATTGATACTAACTCGCACGAGGCAAACAAAAAAATCACTTTATTTAATGCTTGTTGTTGAATTAGAAAAGTTATTCCTAGATGCCACTGTGAAACTATTATAAATGGTCACTGTTTTCCAGCCTAAAACAACAATGAAACGAATTGTTGATTTAGTGAAATATTAATTATAGTTTACTCGTGAACAAAGAAATGTGTATGCTCACTCGTGGCTTCGCCACTCCTGACCATACCACTTATGTGTGCACTCGATGGAGTAAAATTGATATTTCGCTGAAACCGAGTCTCTATTTAGATGTAGTTATGGTGAGAGTGTAGTACGTGTTCTTTTAATTACTCCATTTTTCATATGTGTACACTAACATGTATTCCTTTATCAGTCCATTTATTCATTCGCTTTAGCCGATCTCTTTGTTTATATAGATACATGTACATGCATTTATGTTTCAAAGATTCACCACTGAGTTGGGAGTTCAATAGATGACGCCACATAATCATTTATTTACCTATATATTATTTTAAATAGTTGCTAAAGTAATCGAACAGAACTAAATACGGTAGAACAGCACATGTGCACATGCGAAGCGGAGAGCCGTGATACCACGGCGATACCTGACTGACTAGATGACTGATGTATTGCTTGTTTGATAACTTGCTTGCTTGCGTGATCGATTGATTGATTGGCTGATTGATTGATTGATTGATTGATTGATTGATTGATTGATTGTTTGATCGATCGATCGATCGACTGGGCCAATACAAAGTTTATAATATGACGAAACACGAATGCGCAGACGTTTTTACAATGACGATGCTACCCGTGTTTCGGGCGGACGTTTTCTATACGTCTGTGTAGGAAGTATGCCGGCACGTTAATATGCCGGGCCGAGTTTAGGCACGTACGGGCATTTCCGGTGGTGCCATATGTACGATACATTTTTGCGAAAATCACTGTTGCATAAGTTCTATATGAGAGACTGAACCGGGACATGTTCTTCTTTATGCTATGTATGATAAATTGGAAGTGTCGCACAATTGTGCACACCTTTGTACTGTTATGGTGCTGCGTTTCAAGTACTGTTGTATTCCCTTCAGCTTCATCGCTTCTCGGCCTTTTGGCTAAGATCAAAGTGTAGTATCTGTTCTTATCAGCTTAATATCTGATACGTCCCCCATTGGGGGACTTCGATATTAAACTGATTTTTGAACCTAGGAGGGATGTCAGGGGCTTGCTCCGCTCTCTCCACGGGTTGACCCGGTATTGCAGTACCTCCGGGACCGGCCCACTCCTCCTAACGGGGGAAAACAATAAATGATAACAGACTTAAACCTTCTACAAACAAATGCATGCATTTTATGCCCCCCCACCCCCCACCCCCCATTTTTTTTGGGGTGGCCTATAGTAACCGAAGCGTCCGTCCGTCCGTCCGTCCGTCCGTACGTACGTCTGGAGCGGCAGTTGTGGGTTGCGTTGCCAGTACAGAATGGCATTGTGGGTTATTTTGGTACTTGTGGGGTGCAATGTTCACCCCACAAGTGCGAAAACCCGTCCAAATGGCATTGTTGGGTTAATTATTTTTTTTTTCACATTTTTCTTTTACTTTTACTTTTTTCTTCATCTTTTTTCATTCTTTTTTAGTGTCATTAGGGTTGGATCTCAAGGTTTGTGACATTAGGGTTAGATAGAAAATAGGTTTCGTTTTGTTTTATGAAAAAAAAGATGTTTTATAACATATAAAAACTGCACCCCACAACATCACTTCCACCAGAACGTCCGTCCGTCCGTCTGTCCTTCCGTCCGGTATTTCGTTTCTGGCCTGTAACTTTGTCATGCATAGATGGATTTTGTTGATACTTGCAACAAATGATCAACAGAACATGACGACGTGTCGCGAGTATGACCCACACCCGTACCTCAAAGGTCAAGGTCACAATTTCAGTTTGTTTGACAACACTTTGAGTTCTTGCCTGTAACTTTGTCATGCATAGATGAATTTTAATGATACTTGCTACAAATGATCAACATAACATCATGACATGTTGGGGGGCATGTGACACTTAACAGTGACATTTCTTGTTTTTTTCTGCAGTAGATCGAATCGCGCTATTGTAGAGAGAATGCAGTGATACATATACGTACATGTGTGGTGGTCAAACACAATGTACATTGCTATATAAATTATAATTGATACTAACTCGCACGAGGCAAACAAAAAAATCACTTTATTTAATGCTTGTTGTTGAATTAGAAAAGTTATTCCTAGATGCCACTGTGAAACTATTATAAATGGTCACTGTTTTCCAGCCTAAAACAACAATGAAACGAATTGTTGATTTAGTGAAATATTAATTATAGTTTACTCGTGAACAAAGAAATGTGTATGCTCACTCGTGGCTTCGCCACTCCTGACCATACCACTTATGTGTGCACTCGATGGAGTAAAATTGATATTTCGCTGAAACCGAGTCTCTATTTAGATGTAGTTATGGTGAGAGTGTAGTACGTGTTCTTTTAATTACTCCATTTTTCATATGTGTACACTAACATGTATTCCTTTATCAGTCCATTTATTCATTCGCTTTAGCCGATCTCTTTGTTTATATAGATACATGTACATGCATTTATGTTTCAAAGATTCACCACTGAGTTGGGAGTTCAATAGATGACGCCACATAATCATTTATTTACCTATATATTATTTTAAATAGTTGCTAAAGTAATCGAACAGAACTAAATACGGTAGAACAGCACATGTGCACATGCGAAGCGGAGAGCCGTGATACCACGGCGATACCTGACTGACTAGATGACTGATGTATTGCTTGTTTGATAACTTGCTTGCTTGCGTGATCGATTGATTGATTGGCTGATTGATTGATTGATTGATTGATTGATTGATTGATTGATTGTTTGATCGATCGATCGATCGACTGGGCCAATACAAAGTTTATAATATGACGAAACACGAATGCGCAGACGTTTTTACAATGACGATGCTACCCGTGTTTCGGGCGGACGTTTTCTATACGTCTGTGTAGGAAGTATGCCGGCACGTTAATATGCCGGGCCGAGTTTAGGCACGTACGGGCATTTCCGGTGGTGCCATATGTACGATACATTTTTGCGAAAATCACTGTTGCATAAGTTCTATATGAGAGACTGAACCGGGACATGTTCTTCTTTATGCTATGTATGATAAATTGGAAGTGTCGCACAATTGTGCACACCTTTGTACTGTTATGGTGCTGCGTTTCAAGTACTGTTGTATTCCCTTCAGCTTCATCGCTTCTCGGCCTTTTGGCTAAGATCAAAGTGTAGTATCTGTTCTTATCAGCTTAATATCTGATACGTCCCCCATTGGGGGACTTCGATATTAAACTGATTTTTGAACCTAGGAGGGATGTCAGGGGCTTGCTCCGCTCTCTCCACGGGTTGACCCGGTATTGCAGTACCTCCGGGACCGGCCCACTCCTCCTAACGGGGGAAAACAATAAATGATAACAGACTTAAACCTTCTACAAACAAATGCATGCATTTTATGCCCCCCCACCCCCCACCCCCCATTTTTTTTGGGGTGGCCTATAGTAACCGAAGCGTCCGTCCGTCCGTCCGTCCGTCCGTACGTACGTCTGGAGCGGCAGTTGTGGGTTGCGTTGCCAGTACAGAATGGCATTGTGGGTTATTTTGGTACTTGTGGGGTGCAATGTTCACCCCACAAGTGCGAAAACCCGTCCAAATGGCATTGTTGGGTTAATTATTTTTTTTTTCACATTTTTCTTTTACTTTTACTTTTTTCTTCATCTTTTTTCATTCTTTTTTAGTGTCATTAGGGTTGGATCTCAAGGTTTGTGACATTAGGGTTAGATAGAAAATAGGTTTCGTTTTGTTTTATGAAAAAAAAGATGTTTTATAACATATAAAAACTGCACCCCACAACATCACTTCCACCAGAACGTCCGTCCGTCCGTCTGTCCTTCCGTCCGGTATTTCGTTTCTGGCCTGTAACTTTGTCATGCATAGATGGATTTTGTTGATACTTGCAACAAATGATCAACAGAACATGACGACGTGTCGCGAGTATGACCCACACCCGTACCTCAAAGGTCAAGGTCACAATTTCAGTTTGTTTGACAACACTTTGAGTTCTTGCCTGTAACTTTGTCATGCATAGATGAATTTTAATGATACTTGCTACAAATGATCAACATAACATCATGACATGTTGGGGGGCATGTGACACTTAACAGTGACATTTCTTGTTTTTTTCTGCAGTAGATCGAATCGCGCTATTGTAGAGAGAATGCAGTGATACATATACGTACATGTGTGGTGGTCAAACACAATGTACATTGCTATATAAATTATAATTGATACTAACTCGCACGAGGCAAACAAAAAAATCACTTTATTTAATGCTTGTTGTTGAATTAGAAAAGTTATTCCTAGATGCCACTGTGAAACTATTATAAATGGTCACTGTTTTCCAGCCTAAAACAACAATGAAACGAATTGTTGATTTAGTGAAATATTAATTATAGTTTACTCGTGAACAAAGAAATGTGTATGCTCACTCGTGGCTTCGCCACTCCTGACCATACCACTTATGTGTGCACTCGATGGAGTAAAATTGATATTTCGCTGAAACCGAGTCTCTATTTAGATGTAGTTATGGTGAGAGTGTAGTACGTGTTCTTTTAATTACTCCATTTTTCATATGTGTACACTAACATGTATTCCTTTATCAGTCCATTTATTCATTCGCTTTAGCCGATCTCTTTGTTTATATAGATACATGTACATGCATTTATGTTTCAAAGATTCACCACTGAGTTGGGAGTTCAATAGATGACGCCACATAATCATTTATTTACCTATATATTATTTTAAATAGTTGCTAAAGTAATCGAACAGAACTAAATACGGTAGAACAGCACATGTGCACATGCGAAGCGGAGAGCCGTGATACCACGGCGATACCTGACTGACTAGATGACTGATGTATTGCTTGTTTGATAACTTGCTTGCTTGCGTGATCGATTGATTGATTGGCTGATTGATTGATTGATTGATTGATTGATTGATTGATTGTTTGATCGATCGATCGATCGACTGGGCCAATACAAAGTTTATAATATGACGAAACACGAATGCGCAGACGTTTTTACAATGACGATGCTACCCGTGTTTCGGGCGGACGTTTTCTATACGTCTGTGTAGGAAGTATGCCGGCACGTTAATATGCCGGGCCGAGTTTAGGCACGTACGGGCATTTCCGGTGGTGCCATATGTACGATACATTTTTGCGAAAATCACTGTTGCATAAGTTCTATATGAGAGACTGAACCGGGACATGTTCTTCTTTATGCTATGTATGATAAATTGGAAGTGTCGCACAATTGTGCACACCTTTGTACTGTTATGGTGCTGCGTTTCAAGTACTGTTGTATTCCCTTCAGCTTCATCGCTTCTCGGCCTTTTGGCTAAGATCAAAGTGTAGTATCTGTTCTTATCAGCTTAATATCTGATACGTCCCCCATTGGGGGACTTCGATATTAAACTGATTTTTGAACCTAGGAGGGATGTCAGGGGCTTGCTCCGCTCTCTCCACGGGTTGACCCGGTATTGCAGTACCTCCGGGACCGGCCCACTCCTCCTAACGGGGGAAAACAATAAATGATAACAGACTTAAACCTTCTACAAACAAATGCATGCATTTTATGCCCCCCCACCCCCCACCCCCCATTTTTTTTGGGGTGGCCTATAGTAACCGAAGCGTCCGTCCGTCCGTCCGTCCGTCCGTACGTACGTCTGGAGCGGCAGTTGTGGGTTGCGTTGCCAGTACAGAATGGCATTGTGGGTTATTTTGGTACTTGTGGGGTGCAATGTTCACCCCACAAGTGCGAAAACCCGTCCAAATGGCATTGTTGGGTTAATTATTTTTTTTTTCACATTTTTCTTTTACTTTTACTTTTTTCTTCATCTTTTTTCATTCTTTTTTAGTGTCATTAGGGTTGGATCTCAAGGTTTGTGACATTAGGGTTAGATAGAAAATAGGTTTCGTTTTGTTTTATGAAAAAAAAGATGTTTTATAACATATAAAAACTGCACCCCACAACATCACTTCCACCAGAACGTCCGTCCGTCCGTCTGTCCTTCCGTCCGGTATTTCGTTTCTGGCCTGTAACTTTGTCATGCATAGATGGATTTTGTTGATACTTGCAACAAATGATCAACAGAACATGACGACGTGTCGCGAGTATGACCCACACCCGTACCTCAAAGGTCAAGGTCACAATTTCAGTTTGTTTGACAACACTTTGAGTTCTTGCCTGTAACTTTGTCATGCATAGATGAATTTTAATGATACTTGCTACAAATGATCAACATAACATCATGACATGTTGGGGGGCATGTGACACTTAACAGTGACATTTCTTGTTTTTTTCTGCAGTAGATCGAATCGCGCTATTGTAGAGAGAATGCAGTGATACATATACGTACATGTGTGGTGGTCAAACACAATGTACATTGCTATATAAATTATAATTGATACTAACTCGCACGAGGCAAACAAAAAAATCACTTTATTTAATGCTTGTTGTTGAATTAGAAAAGTTATTCCTAGATGCCACTGTGAAACTATTATAAATGGTCACTGTTTTCCAGCCTAAAACAACAATGAAACGAATTGTTGATTTAGTGAAATATTAATTATAGTTTACTCGTGAACAAAGAAATGTGTATGCTCACTCGTGGCTTCGCCACTCCTGACCATACCACTTATGTGTGCACTCGATGGAGTAAAATTGATATTTCGCTGAAACCGAGTCTCTATTTAGATGTAGTTATGGTGAGAGTGTAGTACGTGTTCTTTTAATTACTCCATTTTTCATATGTGTACACTAACATGTATTCCTTTATCAGTCCATTTATTCATTCGCTTTAGCCGATCTCTTTGTTTATATAGATACATGTACATGCATTTATGTTTCAAAGATTCACCACTGAGTTGGGAGTTCAATAGATGACGCCACATAATCATTTATTTACCTATATATTATTTTAAATAGTTGCTAAAGTAATCGAACAGAACTAAATACGGTAGAACAGCACATGTGCACATGCGAAGCGGAGAGCCGTGATACCACGGCGATACCTGACTGACTAGATGACTGATGTATTGCTTGTTTGATAACTTGCTTGCTTGCGTGATCGATTGATTGATTGGCTGATTGATTGATTGATTGATTGATTGATTGATTGATTGTTTGATCGATCGATCGATCGACTGGGCCAATACAAAGTTTATAATATGACGAAACACGAATGCGCAGACGTTTTTACAATGACGATGCTACCCGTGTTTCGGGCGGACGTTTTCTATACGTCTGTGTAGGAAGTATGCCGGCACGTTAATATGCCGGGCCGAGTTTAGGCACGTACGGGCATTTCCGGTGGTGCCATATGTACGATACATTTTTGCGAAAATCACTGTTGCATAAGTTCTATATGAGAGACTGAACCGGGACATGTTCTTCTTTATGCTATGTATGATAAATTGGAAGTGTCGCACAATTGTGCACACCTTTGTACTGTTATGGTGCTGCGTTTCAAGTACTGTTGTATTCCCTTCAGCTTCATCGCTTCTCGGCCTTTTGGCTAAGATCAAAGTGTAGTATCTGTTCTTATCAGCTTAATATCTGATACGTCCCCCATTGGGGGACTTCGATATTAAACTGATTTTTGAACCTAGGAGGGATGTCAGGGGCTTGCTCCGCTCTCTCCACGGGTTGACCCGGTATTGCAGTACCTCCGGGACCGGCCCACTCCTCCTAACGGGGGAAAACAATAAATGATAACAGACTTAAACCTTCTACAAACAAATGCATGCATTTTATGCCCCCCCACCCCCCACCCCCCATTTTTTTTGGGGTGGCCTATAGTAACCGAAGCGTCCGTCCGTCCGTCCGTCCGTCCGTACGTACGTCTGGAGCGGCAGTTGTGGGTTGCGTTGCCAGTACAGAATGGCATTGTGGGTTATTTTGGTACCTTGTGGGGTGCAATGTTCACCCCACAAGTGCGAAAACCCGTCCAAATGGCATTGTTGGGTTAATTTTTTTTTTTTCACATTTTTCTTTTACTTTTACTTTTTTCTTCATCTTTTTTCATTCTTTTTTAGTGTCATTAGGGTTGGATCTCAAGGTTTGTGACATTAGGGTTAGATAGAAAATAGGTTTCGTTTTGTTTTATGAAAAAAAAGATGTTTTATAACATATAAAAACTGCACCCCACAACATCACTTCCACCAGAACGTCCGTCCGTCCGTCTGTCCTTCCGTCCGGTATTTCGTTTCTGGCCTGTAACTTTGTCATGCATAGATGGATTTTGTTGATACTTGCAACAAATGATCAACAGAACATGACGACGTGTCGCGAGTATGACCCACACCCGTACCTCAAAGGTCAAGGTCACAATTTCAGTTTGTTTGACAACACTTTGAGTTCTTGCCTGTAACTTTGTCATGCATAGATGAATTTTAATGATACTTGCTACAAATGATCAACATAACATCATGACATGTTGGGGGGCATGTGACACTTAACAGTGACATTTCTTGTTTTTTTCTGCAGTAGATCGAATCGCGCTATTGTAGAGAGAATGCAGTGATACATATACGTACATGTGTGGTGGTCAAACACAATGTACATTGCTATATAAATTATAATTGATACTAACTCGCACGAGGCAAACAAAAAAATCACTTTATTTAATGCTTGTTGTTGAATTAGAAAAGTTATTCCTAGATGCCACTGTGAAACTATTATAAATGGTCACTGTTTTCCAGCCTAAAACAACAATGAAACGAATTGTTGATTTAGTGAAATATTAATTATAGTTTACTCGTGAACAAAGAAATGTGTATGCTCACTCGTGGCTTCGCCACTCCTGACCATACCACTTATGTGTGCACTCGATGGAGTAAAATTGATATTTCGCTGAAACCGAGTCTCTATTTAGATGTAGTTATGGTGAGAGTGTAGTACGTGTTCTTTTAATTACTCCATTTTTCATATGTGTACACTAACATGTATTCCTTTATCAGTCCATTTATTCATTCGCTTTAGCCGATCTCTTTGTTTATATAGATACATGTACATGCATTTATGTTTCAAAGATTCACCACTGAGTTGGGAGTTCAATAGATGACGCCACATAATCATTTATTTACCTATATATTATTTTAAATAGTTGCTAAAGTAATCGAACAGAACTAAATACGGTAGAACAGCACATGTGCACATGCGAAGCGGAGAGCCGTGATACCACGGCGATACCTGACTGACTAGATGACTGATGTATTGCTTGTTTGATAACTTGCTTGCTTGCGTGATCGATTGATTGATTGGCTGATTGATTGATTGATTGATTGATTGATTGATTGATTGTTTGATCGATCGATCGATCGACTGGGCCAATACAAAGTTTATAATATGACGAAACACGAATGCGCAGACGTTTTTACAATGACGATGCTACCCGTGTTTCGGGCGGACGTTTTCTATACGTCTGTGTAGGAAGTATGCCGGCACGTTAATATGCCGGGCCGAGTTTAGGCACGTACGGGCATTTCCGGTGGTGCCATATGTACGATACATTTTTGCGAAAATCACTGTTGCATAAGTTCTATATGAGAGACTGAACCGGGACATGTTCTTCTTTATGCTATGTATGATAAATTGGAAGTGTCGCACAATTGTGCACACCTTTGTACTGTTATGGTGCTGCGTTTCAAGTACTGTTGTATTCCCTTCAGCTTCATCGCTTCTCGGCCTTTTGGCTAAGATCAAAGTGTAGTATCTGTTCTTATCAGCTTAATATCTGATACGTCCCCCATTGGGGGACTTCGATATTAAACTGATTTTTGAACCTAGGAGGGATGTCAGGGGCTTGCTCCGCTCTCTCCACGGGTTGACCCGGTATTGCAGTACCTCCGGGACCGGCCCACTCCTCCTAACGGGGGAAAACAATAAATGATAACAGACTTAAACCTTCTACAAACAAATGCATGCATTTTATGCCCCCCCACCCCCCACCCCCCATTTTTTTTGGGGTGGCCTATAGTAACCGAAGCGTCCGTCCGTCCGTCCGTCCGTCCGTACGTACGTCTGGAGCGGCAGTTGTGGGTTGCGTTGCCAGTACAGAATGGCATTGTGGGTTATTTTGGTACCTGTGGGGTGCAATGTTCACCCCACAAGTGCGAAAACCCGTCCAAATGGCATTGTTGGGTTAATTATTTTTTTTTTCACATTTTTCTTTTACTTTTACTTTTTTCTTCATCTTTTTTCATTCTTTTTTAGTGTCATTAGGGTTGGATCTCAAGGTTTGTGACATTAGGGTTAGATAGAAAATAGGTTTCGTTTTGTTTTATGAAAAAAAAGATGTTTTATAACATATAAAAACTGCACCCCACAACATCACTTCCACCAGAACGTCCGTCCGTCCGTCTGTCCTTCCGTCCGGTATTTCGTTTCTGGCCTGTAACTTTGTCATGCATAGATGGATTTTGTTGATACTTGCAACAAATGATCAACAGAACATGACGACGTGTCGCGAGTATGACCCACACCCGTACCTCAAAGGTCAAGGTCACAATTTCAGTTTGTTTGACAACACTTTGAGTTCTTGCCTGTAACTTTGTCATGCATAGATGAATTTTAATGATACTTGCTACAAATGATCAACATAACATCATGACATGTTGGGGGGCATGTGACACTTAACAGTGACATTTCTTGTTTTTTTCTGCAGTAGATCGAATCGCGCTATTGTAGAGAGAATGCAGTGATACATATACGTACATGTGTGGTGGTCAAACACAATGTACATTGCTATATAAATTATAATTGATACTAACTCGCACGAGGCAAACAAAAAAATCACTTTATTTAATGCTTGTTGTTGAATTAGAAAAGTTATTCCTAGATGCCACTGTGAAACTATTATAAATGGTCACTGTTTTCCAGCCTAAAACAACAATGAAACGAATTGTTGATTTAGTGAAATATTAATTATAGTTTACTCGTGAACAAAGAAATGTGTATGCTCACTCGTGGCTTCGCCACTCCTGACCATACCACTTATGTGTGCACTCGATGGAGTAAAATTGATATTTCGCTGAAACCGAGTCTCTATTTAGATGTAGTTATGGTGAGAGTGTAGTACGTGTTCTTTTAATTACTCCATTTTTCATATGTGTACACTAACATGTATTCCTTTATCAGTCCATTTATTCATTCGCTTTAGCCGATCTCTTTGTTTATATAGATACATGTACATGCATTTATGTTTCAAAGATTCACCACTGAGTTGGGAGTTCAATAGATGACGCCACATAATCATTTATTTACCTATATATTATTTTAAATAGTTGCTAAAGTAATCGAACAGAACTAAATACGGTAGAACAGCACATGTGCACATGCGAAGCGGAGAGCCGTGATACCACGGCGATACCTGACTGACTAGATGACTGATGTATTGCTTGTTTGATAACTTGCTTGCTTGCGTGATCGATTGATTGATTGGCTGATTGATTGATTGATTGATTGATTGATTGATTGATTGTTTGATCGATCGATCGATCGACTGGGCCAATACAAAGTTTATAATATGACGAAACACGAATGCGCAGACGTTTTTACAATGACGATGCTACCCGTGTTTCGGGCGGACGTTTTCTATACGTCTGTGTAGGAAGTATGCCGGCACGTTAATATGCCGGGCCGAGTTTAGGCACGTACGGGCATTTCCGGTGGTGCCATATGTACGATACATTTTTGCGAAAATCACTGTTGCATAAGTTCTATATGAGAGACTGAACCGGGACATGTTCTTCTTTATGCTATGTATGATAAATTGGAAGTGTCGCACAATTGTGCACACCTTTGTACTGTTATGGTGCTGCGTTTCAAGTACTGTTGTATTCCCTTCAGCTTCATCGCTTCTCGGCCTTTTGGCTAAGATCAAAGTGTAGTATCTGTTCTTATCAGCTTAATATCTGATACGTCCCCCATTGGGGGACTTCGATATTAAACTGATTTTTGAACCTAGGAGGGATGTCAGGGGCTTGCTCCGCTCTCTCCACGGGTTGACCCGGTATTGCAGTACCTCCGGGACCGGCCCACTCCTCCTAACGGGGGAAAACAATAAATGATAACAGACTTAAACCTTCTACAAACAAATGCATGCATTTTATGCCCCCCCACCCCCCACCCCCCATTTTTTTTGGGGTGGCCTATAGTAACCGAAGCGTCCGTCCGTCCGTCCGTCCGTCCGTACGTACGTCTGGAGCGGCAGTTGTGGGTTGCGTTGCCAGTACAGAATGGCATTGTGGGTTATTTTGGTACCTTGTGGGGTGCAATGTTCACCCCACAAGTGCGAAAACCCGTCCAAATGGCATTGTTGGGTTAATTATTTTTTTTTTCACATTTTTCTTTTACTTTTACTTTTTTCTTCATCTTTTTTCATTCTTTTTTAGTGTCATTAGGGTTGGATCTCAAGGTTTGTGACATTAGGGTTAGATAGAAAATAGGTTTCGTTTTGTTTTATGAAAAAAAAGATGTTTTATAACATATAAAAACTGCACCCCACAACATCACTTCCACCAGAACGTCCGTCCGTCCGTCTGTCCTTCCGTCCGGTATTTCGTTTCTGGCCTGTAACTTTGTCATGCATAGATGGATTTTGTTGATACTTGCAACAAATGATCAACAGAACATGACGACGTGTCGCGAGTATGACCCACACCCGTACCTCAAAGGTCAAGGTCACAATTTCAGTTTGTTTGACAACACTTTGAGTTCTTGCCTGTAACTTTGTCATGCATAGATGAATTTTAATGATACTTGCTACAAATGATCAACATAACATCATGACATGTTGGGGGGCATGTGACACTTAACAGTGACATTTCTTGTTTTTTTCTGCAGTAGATCGAATCGCGCTATTGTAGAGAGAATGCAGTGATACATATACGTACATGTGTGGTGGTCAAACACAATGTACATTGCTATATAAATTATAATTGATACTAACTCGCACGAGGCAAACAAAAAAATCACTTTATTTAATGCTTGTTGTTGAATTAGAAAAGTTATTCCTAGATGCCACTGTGAAACTATTATAAATGGTCACTGTTTTCCAGCCTAAAACAACAATGAAACGAATTGTTGATTTAGTGAAATATTAATTATAGTTTACTCGTGAACAAAGAAATGTGTATGCTCACTCGTGGCTTCGCCACTCCTGACCATACCACTTATGTGTGCACTCGATGGAGTAAAATTGATATTTCGCTGAAACCGAGTCTCTATTTAGATGTAGTTATGGTGAGAGTGTAGTACGTGTTCTTTTAATTACTCCATTTTTCATATGTGTACACTAACATGTATTCCTTTATCAGTCCATTTATTCATTCGCTTTAGCCGATCTCTTTGTTTATATAGATACATGTACATGCATTTATGTTTCAAAGATTCACCACTGAGTTGGGAGTTCAATAGATGACGCCACATAATCATTTATTTACCTATATATTATTTTAAATAGTTGCTAAAGTAATCGAACAGAACTAAATACGGTAGAACAGCACATGTGCACATGCGAAGCGGAGAGCCGTGATACCACGGCGATACCTGACTGACTAGATGACTGATGTATTGCTTGTTTGATAACTTGCTTGCTTGCGTGATCGATTGATTGATTGGCTGATTGATTGATTGATTGATTGATTGATTGATTGATTGTTTGATCGATCGATCGATCGACTGGGCCAATACAAAGTTTATAATATGACGAAACACGAATGCGCAGACGTTTTTACAATGACGATGCTACCCGTGTTTCGGGCGGACGTTTTCTATACGTCTGTGTAGGAAGTATGCCGGCACGTTAATATGCCGGGCCGAGTTTAGGCACGTACGGGCATTTCCGGTGGTGCCATATGTACGATACATTTTTGCGAAAATCACTGTTGCATAAGTTCTATATGAGAGACTGAACCGGGACATGTTCTTCTTTATGCTATGTATGATAAATTGGAAGTGTCGCACAATTGTGCACACCTTTGTACTGTTATGGTGCTGCGTTTCAAGTACTGTTGTATTCCCTTCAGCTTCATCGCTTCTCGGCCTTTTGGCTAAGATCAAAGTGTAGTATCTGTTCTTATCAGCTTAATATCTGATACGTCCCCCATTGGGGGACTTCGATATTAAACTGATTTTTGAACCTAGGAGGGATGTCAGGGGCTTGCTCCGCTCTCTCCACGGGTTGACCCGGTATTGCAGTACCTCCGGGACCGGCCCACTCCTCCTAACGGGGGAAAACAATAAATGATAACAGACTTAAACCTTCTACAAACAAATGCATGCATTTTATGCCCCCCCACCCCCCATTTTTTTGGGGGTGGCCTATAGTAACCGAAGCGTCCGTCCGTCCGTCCGTCCGTACGTACGTCTGGAGCGGCAGTTGTGGGTTGCGTTGCCAGTACAGAATGGCATTGTGGGTTATTTTGGTACCTGTGGGGTGCAATGTTCACCCCACAAGTGCGAAAACCCGTCCAAATGGCATTGTTGGGTTAATTTTTTTTTTTTTCACATTTTCTTTTACTTTTACTTTTTTCTTCATCTTTTTTCATTCTTTTTTAGTGTCATTAGGGTTGGATCTCAAGGTTTGTGACATTAGGGTTAGATAGAAAATAGGTTTCGTTTTGTTTTATGAAAAAAAAGATGTTTTATAACATATAAAAACTGCACCCCACAACATCACTTCCACCAGAACGTCCGTCCGTCCGTCTGTCCTTCCG